>JAGFNQ010007712.1:0-46744 GCA_024364735.1 Boesenbergia rotunda | reverse complement strand
CTGGCATTCCTTTTGCCAGTGCCAAGCAGTCCTTCGCTAGGGCTTTTCCTGCACACTTGATTAACTTGTTAGAAAACAAGAAAGACTTAACTTTTGACCTATGTTGCCATTATCAAAACACAGGTTTGACTTAGGTGCATTCTGCACCAACAGAACCGACGCCTACTGTTCCCTCGACGAGGAACGTGTCCTCACCTACTCCTCTCAGGAGAATTTACCTGTTGCCAACCGGCTCCTGCGGTTGGACTTTTGACCCAGCAGTCCTTCGCCAGGTGCCTAGCAGTCCTTCGCCAAGTCTTCGTTAGCAAGCAGTCCTTCGCCTGGTGCCTAGCATTCCTTCGCTAGGTCTTCGACTCCTAGCAGCCCTTCGCTAGGTGCCCAGCAGCCCTTCGCCAAGTCTTAGGGTTTTGATGCCTAGCGGTTCTTCGCTAGGTGCCTAGCAGTCCTTCGCTAGGACTTCAATCTGTACACTCAAGTAACATTTTAGATAAAAACATCTTAACTTTTAAACCCTTTGCCATTATCAAAACCCAAGTTCGACTTGGGAGCTATCTGCACCAACAATCTCCCCCTTTTTTATTTATGGCAACCTGGTTCAAAAAGTTAAGTTAATAATAAACAGGTGAAATACCAGTTTAGTTTCCTCCCCCTAGAAGGAATCTCCCCTTAGGTTTTTCAAAGGTTTGTGGGGTTTGACAAATTTCTATGTCTAAAAATGGAATTGATTTTTCAACCCTTAGACCATTTTTCAAAAGAAGTTTTTAGAAATCATTTTCAAAAAATTTGGTTGGGCACTTGGAAAATTTATTCTTGGAACCTTTTCAAAAAAATTTCAAGTCAATAACTTAGAAAGTTTTCTAAACATCTTCTAAAGTTTTTATTACAAAAAAAATTTGATAAAAAATTTCAATCTCTTTAAAAACTTTATACTTAGAGACTTTTTTTTATTAGGGAAGTTTAAAAAGTAAGTACTTAGAGAAAAAACATCTTAGGTCAAGTACTTAGACACAGTTTTTGAAAACAGCTCAGGTCAAGTACTTTGAAAACAACTCAGTTCAAGTACTTTCAAAACAGCTCAGGTCAAGTATTTTGAAAACAGCTCAGTTCAAGTACATTGAAAACAACTCATTTCAAGTACTTTGAAAACAGCTCAGGTCAAGTATTTTGAAAGCAACTTAGATGATTTTACTTTTTGAAAAAAGGATAGAGTTTTGAAAATTTTGCAAAAAATTAATAAGATTTAATTTTCAAATCATCACTCCTTTCCAATCTCTCCCCCTTTGCCATATATCAAAAGAAATAAAGCAATATAGCAAGAAAAAAGCAAAAGAATAATGTGCTGTACTGATCCAATTCAAGGTATAAATTTGGACTAAATCAATTTGAGTTATTTCGCTCGGGTCCTGTCTAAGCTAATTAGCTACTTACTAACTGTTATAAACAGTAGTTTTCACTAGGGTTAGTCAAGCTAAGTGTTTTGTTCAAGTTAGACTTTCTAAGCTTGACACTTAACCTGATTACTATTTAATTTGTGTTTAGTGCCCCAATTACTGCAGATGCACTGACTTAATGCATCTTGAATTAAGGCAAAGACCTAAGCATCTCAACCCATTCTAGGTTATCAGTCAAAAGTACCCTAAGGTGCTTGCGAGAAGCTGGCTTCTAGATCTATAGGTGCATGCAGTTCTAGGGTTAGGGTCTAGACTAAGTCCATTTTCGAAAAAAGCCCTAGTTTTAAAGGGGGTAATTTTTCTTAAGAAAAACTAATTCGAAAAATGATTTTGCAAATTAAGTAGAAACTGATTTTAAAATCAAGTAATAAAACAGTTTTAAGAAAAACAGAAGTAGAGTAAGCCTATTCTATCAAGCATAATCTTAACTGCCTTCTTAGTGTTGGGACCGGGTGCATGTTGACAAGGATACGGGTTCGTAAATTTTAAAATATTTACGTGCAGCGGAAGAATTAGCATAAATAATTTCTTAAATTATTTTTAACCACGTATCTAGCATGCGACCTTATGATGTGTGGACATGATCATAAATTAAAATTTTACAGAAAGTAAACTAATTTACTCGTTACCTCGCGTAACTCGAAGTAAGGGACGAGATCCAACTGTAGCGTCCCTTGGAAGCTCCGCCTCTATTCGCGTCCACGCCGGGTTCTCTTCGGGATGACTTCGCAAAGCCACAAGTTTTGTGCCGATGAGAACTACTAGATTCTCCAAAGGCACAACTAGAATATCAAGAGAGAAAAGATAGAAACTAACCACCAAGTAACAGAATCAAGATTCCGTGAAGGGAGGAAGAAGACGCGACCCGCTTCGTCTTGGTGGTGGCTCTCGGCTAGGGAAGATGGCGCCGGCCCTAGGGGGGTGCGCCGGCCCTAGAGAGAGAGAGGGGGGTGCGCCGGCCCTAGAGAGAGAGAGGGGGATGCGTCGGCCCTAGAGAGAGAGAGAATAAGGGAGAGAGAGAGAGCTTCTTAATCTCTTGATTAATTGTTGGAATTCAAGGCTTGCCTTTGGTTCCTTTATATAGTAGCCTCTCTATTGCCAAGTCTCCCTTTTAATGGAATTAACGAAATAAATTTTCATAAGAAATTTATCTCATAAATTCTCTTATGAATTATTCCGTTATGCCAAGTTTTATTATAACTAACTTTATAATAAAACAAATACATCTCTCCTTTTAATTATGGAATAAAATTTGTATAAAATTTTCTTATCATGGAAAAATCAATTCATAATTGATTTTATAAATTAAAATTAAACCAATTTATGGTTCATTTTAATTTCCATAAAAAGAATAAATTTCTACAAATTTCTTTATATAAATTAATTTATTTATCCATAATTTTATAAAACAAATCACGCTTGATTTATTTTATAATTTAAACCAATTAAATTGGTTTCTCTCTTTTATTGTGGCCGGCCAAACCAAAGAGGGTGGGCACCCTCTTTGGCCGGCCACACCAAGCCATTCCCTCGCGAATTAAACGCATTTAATTCGCCCAATAAGCCTTCAAAAGACTTAGCCATTTTAAGCTTCCGATGCGCCTCTGATAAATTCAGATTCGACTTATTTCTCTTGATTGGAAAATCCAATTTTCAACTCGTTTTAAATCCCTCAGATTACTCGTAGTGCGTGTGACTAAATAGGCTTTCGATTTATGTTGGTTGTCTATAATCAACCAATTATAGAACGATCATGAGTGGCACCTAGTCGTACATCATGACCCCCAATTAATCGAAAGATCAATGATTGACCTCAGATATAATTCTGAAACCCTTCAGCAGCTCTAATGAATCGTGCCTCATTCCCTTCACCATCTTATACCCACTTGGTTCAGGACACGGTCTATGTGTGTCAGTCCCCACTAGGCTGACTACGTCACATCTAGCCCAAGTAACGTTCTCTCGTCCTTTGGATTTCTAATTACTCTCATGTATTTAAGAGACTCATACTCTAAATATGACATGCTCTGGCCAGAGGCTTTGAGTAACAATCTGACGATAGGCCTGGGTATACATCTCCTCGCAAGGAGTGGTGAATCCTTTGTAGGCTGTTCAAACATCTTCAGGCACTTCGGCTTATACCCAACCATCCTGGGTCCACACCTCCTTGGAGATGCTTGCTTAAGATGTTAAAGTATAAGTCTCCATGACCAAGATGACTTGAACACCGCAAGTCAAAGGAATATCACACTTAAGCTGCAGTAAGAACTTCACTGACATGTCTATATATAGACTACCATGTGAAGTTTTACAGTCAATCACTCCAATGAACTAGTTCCCTTAACTAGCATTCATGTTTTTCTCCGGACATCCCAATGTCACCAGCCAGTGAGAATCAGCTGATTAGAGAATAACCCATGTTAGTCTCAACAGAATTGATAGTGTCCGTGTTTATCAATTCATCGACTAGGGATATTTTCAATACTTCACAATTGCACATGTAGAGATAATCACTAGTTGTGAATTCATCACAAATTCTCTCATGCTGTGAATTGTATTGCGGACATTCAGTAAATGAGTTTAAGATCCCAATCAAATACACAAACATGTATACTCAAATAGTGAATTTTCATTTATTAAAATAAATGTTTACAATCATAAGGCGATTGCCTTAGGACACTTCTCTCATATTACTAACACTTAGTGAGCTAAACTCAGACTCAGGTAAGGGTTTGGTGAATATGTCAGCTAAGTTAGATTTAGAGTCTACATGCTTAAGGACTATCTCACCCCTGGCTACATGATCTCTTACAAAGTGGTGTTTAACTTCTATGTGTTTAGTTCCAGAATGTTGGATTGGGTTCTTAGTTAGATTAATTGAGCTTATATTGTCAATGTAGACCTGAGTTTGAGTGTAGTTAAGCTGGAAGTCTTTGAGAGTGTGCATCATCCATAAGAGTTGTGCTACACACTCTCCTAAGGCAACATACTCAGCTTCAGTTGTGGATTGTGCTACACAGTGTTGTTTTCTGCTGCACTAACTTACTAGACTATTTCCTAACAGTTGGCAACTTCCACTTGTGCTCTTTCTATCTAATTTACAACCAGCATAATCAGAATCCGAGTATCCTGACCAGTCAAAGGTTGAGGTCCTAGTGTAACGCCCGCCCTTATATCTACTCTCGGGGCGAGGTTACATACAACTCATTCATATAGTAATATTTTTTTTCTATCTTCTAGCATAACATTAAAACAATAAAGCAAGGGCTAAGGACTAAGCATGCTTGTTTAACTATCAAAGTCATTCTACAACATGATAAGTTCACCAGTAATGTAACTCATAACATAATCAAATATAAAAGACCTCCAAGGTAAACACTATCATGCCATGTCAATCCTAATCACTAGCACTTATTGTCAAGGGAACATAAACATAAACATAAATATGTAGATATAGAAGTCTTTCTTTCCCGAGCCACCACCCCACACATCTTCAGCCTTCCTGCCTCTTCCTTTAGTTCATGTGTTCCTTACCTTTATCTGCAGCATAAGACAACACATAACTAGTAAGCATAAAAGCTTAGTAAGGATCCGGTCCTACTCGCAAAATCCATACGAAAGCATACAGCGTGTGTACATAACAAGACATAAGCATGAGTTCATCATAGCATACTAAACATCAAGTTTCTAAGCATGCAACATATAGAATTTTAAGCATACCTATCACATGCAATAAATGTTTTTCAAAGCAGTTCCATAATGGTATTACTTAAAAATACATCCATATCATATTGGGCCCTGTTGTGTACCAACTATCGCGCGGAACTATTGCGCGTTCCCTAATGAATTGGGGTAGCGAGCCACCAATTAATTAGAGCAGGACCCTTCCGTCCTACCGGAGCCATGACCTTACGTTAACATGCACCCCGGATTTGTTTAACGACCCCCTTACGAGTCGGGTACACAACTTCAAAAGTAAAATACTTATCATGTTTTTACATATATGCTAAGGAGTACTCCAAATCACTTCTTACAGGACACACCACTCTTCAAGGGTGCTCATGATCCCGGAGGGACACACCACACAACATAGGGGTGCTCTTGATCCCATACTTAGTAGAGTATCCGTTCAAGCATTTTAACATATCACATGCAATTTCATAAGTGTGCCCCATGGGCTATAAGACATGCTCATACATACATCATAATTCAACCACTTAACATACTTTAGATCTGACAAGATTTGGTCACATAGGTCATACTCATATCATAGGAAGTGGTAGCATGCTAGCAATTAAGATTTCAATCAGACATCTCATTTAAACACCTCATGCATAAACATATCATAGCATGCTAACAATTAAGGTTTCAATATCAACCATTCCATTTAACACCACATGCGTATACATATAATCATCCCCAACCCTAAACATATTCCTAGGGTACATCTCATACAATCATCACGTATACATGCATATGATCTTACTAAACACAATCATAATCACATAGGATAAGTTGTCCTTCACAACCTCATGTTTCAAGCCTTGGCCAAATGTTACATGCTAAGGAATCCAATCAAACCTTTCCTTTGAATATCACATGCATATACATCTCATATCATTTCACATAAGCATATCACATAAAATAATTTAACCTTCACAAACCCTAAGGTTTCATGCCTTGGCCGAATGGTGTAGGGTAGGAAAACTAGGGTTTTGAAATTAAACCTTCACACCAGTATTTAATCAAACACTTTATCTACACTACTAATCATGGACACATCATAGGATAGCAAGCAACCCAAAAACCCTAATCTATTCTTCTTTGGCCGAAACTTGTAGGAGGCCTAATCCTATTTTTTTCTTATCACAACATGATGGGAAACAACATACATCCATACCCTAAGTTCCTAGGGGTCTCCTCATGCAACAAGAAGTAACCAAGGCCTAGGAATGGGTGTTGGCCGAAAGTTTACAAAGGGAGGGCTCCCATTTTCGAAAACAAGAACACAAAGAAACATTCAATAACAATTACACTGCAGGCGAGGGGATACTTACATCCTTTCGCTTGAATTTCGCCTTCCCTAGATCCTTAGGGTACCCTTGGTTGAAGGAGAAGTGGAGGTTCCTTTCGCCAAAACTCCTCTAGAACTTCTTGGCCCTAGTGGAGGGCAAGACCCTTTAGATAGTCTCCTTCCTTCCACTTCCCTAGGGTTAGAAACCCTAGGTTGTATTTTTCGAAAACACAAGGGAGAGGGGCAATGAAGTTTCGGTGGGGAAGAGAAAAGGAAGAAGAAGAGGAAGTTACTCACACCTCTTCCCTCTCTTATTTATACTTTTCTCATGAAAAGACATGTCTCTTCACTATTACACGCTTAACAAGCATGTTTCTTATTCTTTCAACAAGAAACAATGCTTGGTGTAGTGGTTAAGACATGGAGAGTGCAACTAGGAGGTTCAAGGTTCGATCCTTGCTTCCTCCTTCCTACACTTTCTTTTTACTACCTTTTTGCACTAATCCATATCAAAGCCTATTAAGCCAAATTCATCATGATATTTCCTAATAATTTTTCCTGAATTCATAACATTATTTACATAATATTTTTATAATAATTTTCCATGAATCCAAAATATTATTCACATAATATTTCATAATGAATTCACAATATTATTCACATAATATTTCATAATGAATTCACAATATTATTCATGGTGAAATTTTGGGGTGTTACACCTAGGATACCAAATCCCTACCTTTAGGGTGCCCTTAACATATCTTAGTATTCTTTTTACGGCTGCTAAGTGTGTTTCCTTAGCACAGGTTTGGTATCTAGCACACATTCCTACAGCAAAAAGGATATCAGGTCTGCTGGCTGTAAGGTACAGTAGACTTCCAATCATACTTCTATAGAGTTTAAGGTCTACTGGTTTACCATCAGGGTCACTATCTATTTTTACATTTGTGGCCATGGGGGTACTTATGCTTTTAGAGTTATCCATTTTAAATTCTTTATTAACTCCTTAGCATATTTGGATTGATGGACATAGTTTCTATCCCTAGTTTGTTTAATTTGTAACCCTAGAAAGAAGTTGAGCTCACCAACTAAGCTCATTTCAAATTCATTTTTCATTATTTTAACAAATTCTTTTAAGAAGTTTGAGTTGGTGGACCCAAAGATTATGTCATTGACGTAGATTTGGGCAATAAAGATTTCTTTTCCTATGGTCTTAATAAATAAGGTTGAGTCAATTTGTCGTTGTTTAAATTCTTTAGAAGTTAGGTAGGTTGATAAGCGTTCATACCAGGCCCTAGGTGCTTGTTTTAGTTCATAAAGTGCTTTAGTGAGTTTGTAAACATGGTCAGGTCTTTCTAAGTCCTCAAAACCAGGGGGTTGTCCTACATAAACTTCTTCCTTAATAAATCCATTTAGAAAGGATGACTTTACATCCATTTGGTAAAGTTTAAATCCTTTATGGGATGCAAAGGCTAACAACATCCTAATGGACTCAAGTCTAGCTACTTGGGCATAGGTTTCATCATAATCTAACCCTTCCACTTGACTGAATCCTTTGGCTACTAAGCGGGCTTTGTTTCTCACTATTTCTCCTTGATCATTTAGCTTATTCCTAAACACCCACTTAGTATCAATAATGGATTTGCCCTCAGGTTTAGGTACTAGTTCCCAGACTTGGTTCCTCTCAAACTGGGCTAATTCCTCTTGCATAGCTAAGATCCAATCAGGATCAGGTAAGGCTTCTTCTATAGTCTTAGGTTCAATTTTTGAGATCATTGCAATCTGACTAAGGTTTCTATAGGAATACCTAGTTTTGACTCCTATAGTTGGATCACCCATAATTTGATTAGTTGGGTGACTGAGTCTGGGTTTCTTAGTTTTTCTAGAACTTGGTTTGACCTCAGGTCCGACCGGTCAGTTTGGTTCAGTATTTGGGTCAACTACTTGGGTTGGTTCAATTGTTGGTTCAATTGACTCAAGAGTTGGTTCAATAGTTAGTTCATTCAGGGGATTAAAGGTTCAACAGTTTGTTCATTATCTTCAGTATTTGATGAATTTATATCTGGATTATCAGATTTTGAGTTAACTTCTTCATCAAATATCAGATTTGTTGTTTCTTCAATTTTCTTAGTTTGTTTGTTGTAAACCCTATAGGCTCTACTTGTTGTTGAATATCCTAAGAAGATGCCTAGAGTTGACTTAGACTGGAATTTACCTAGGTAGTCTTTGGTCTTTAGGATTTGGACTTTGCACCCAAAGACCCTTAGGTAATGTAGGTTTGGAAGTCTATGGTAGTATAATTCGTAGGGTGTTTTATTGTGTCGTTTGTTAATCAGGACCCTATTTTGGATGTAGCAAGCCGTGCTAATTGCATCTGCCCAATATTGGTTAGCTAAGTTAAATTCATTGAGCATAGCCCTAGTGGCTTCCTGTAGAGTTCTATTTTTCCGTTCAACTATCCCATTTTGCTGGGGGGTTCTAGGACATGAAAATTCGTGTATATACCCATTTACTTTACAAAACTCCTCGAATCGTTAATTTTCAAACTCTCCCCCGTGATCACTCCTAAGTCTTTTGATTTAGGTACTAGGGGTAGGTTTATAGTGTAAACATTGTTTTTCCTAGAGCCCTTAAGCATGATTTCTGAGTCTTGCAAGTTTCTAATCAGGCAGTTAGAGTTGGTGAAGGTGACTACATAACCAGTATCACATAATTGACTTATGCTAAGCAAGTTAAATTTAAAATCTTCGACCAAAAGAACATTTTTAATAACAAAGTCAGATTTAAGTTCAATGTTACCTGACCCAATCACCTTAAGTGTAGCATTGTTGTCAAATGCTACTGAGCCTAGGTTCTTGAACTTGAGTTTGGTGAATTTCAATTTATCCCCAGTCATGTGTCTGGAGCACCCGCTATCCAACATCTATTGGTCCAAATCTTTATGTTCCTACACATAAAGAGTTTTATTGATTTGGATCCAATTAGAATCAGGAATAGCCTAAATTGATTTTCACAACCTAGTCTGTCTCACCCAATCTAGAGTTATCAATCACGTTAGTCTTATGGGTTTTTGTGAGACAGGTTTTGAATAGACAGAATTATTTTGAAAAATCATGATTTATTTCGAAAAAGTTAGATTAATTTTGAAAGTAATTTGTTTTTAATTTATTTTGAAAAATGAGTATTTGAATTTACAATTAACTGAACATTTGTGTTAGATTTGAATTTGACAAAGAATAATTTGAATTTGAATTTCAGAAATCGGCTTCCAGGTCTTGGTGAGGCACTAGGCCTTCTTTGGCCGTAGCCTTATTGGATCATCAACCTTTTCCTTGACAAAGCCTTTTAATAAAATTTTATTTTCAAAATTACTTTTTAAAAAGTTCTGGTCTAACTAGTTTGGGTCTTGGATCGGTAGCTTCGGCTAGTTTCACCAGTCTAAAGAGACCAAGTAGTGTATACTTTTTTTTGATGAAAGGTAAATATATATCATCAAGTGAAAATGGTACAACCTACAATGTGTCCTATGGATATCGAATTGTTTCTGACGAATTGTCAGATCCAAATAGATATCCAGGGATATAACATGTATGTACCCTCATGTATACCAACCAAACCACATAACCGGTCTCATGAATACCAACCATACAAAAGTGACAGGTTTCATAAAACCCCAACCGAAATTAACTCTCTTAATCCTTGCTACCATGAATACTCTGTGATCCAAGTCAAACCATCAACCTTCTTCAGCGTTCGAATTATCCAAGTCAAACCATCAGCTTTTCCAGTCTTCGAAAATTAAACTGCTCAGTCAACCATGCAATCAACCATATCAAACCATTACTGCTTCAAATGTTCAAACTGCTAAGTGTCTTCAGTCTTCAAATTGTCAATCTGGAGCTTGTTGTGAGTAATTGCCAAATTTGATGCCAAAGATGTTATCTCTACAAACCCGATGTTCACTTTTGGCAAGTGACTAGCCATGGCCGTATTTGACATGTCTTTACCATAGCCGGTTCTATGGACTAGATAGGCCTATGGTGGACCTATTCACCCAAAAAAGGCTTTTTGGCAAAGCCTCAGCCATCAACGGATTTGGTGCGCCTTTACCGTAGCCGTTACCTACGGGCTAGATAGACCTATGGTGGATCTATGCACCCAAAAAGGTTTTTTGGCAAAACCCCAGCCATCAACGGATTTGATGTGCCTTTACCGTAGCCGTTATCTACGGGCTAGATAGACCTATGGTGGATCTATGCACCCAAATAGGTTTTTTGGCAAAACCCCAGCCATCAACGGATTTGATGTGTCTTTACCGTAGCCGTTTGCTACGGACTAGATAGACCAATATTGGTGGGTCTATTCACCATGGCTAGTCACAAAGGCACACTTAATCAATTACAAAGCAGCAATCATCATGCAATTAATCACCAAGCAGTAATCACCAAGCAATAATCACCAAGCAATAATCACCATGCAGTTAATAAGCTTAAGCCAAAACCATTTCACTTACCCTCTTACCTTTAGAGTGCAGTCAAACCCAGCTGCCAGTTGTAGCCTTCACTGAGCAAATAGTGAGTTGCAGCCTTCATACAGCCCAGTGGTGATAGCAATTCCTTCTTACACTCCACGAGCAGACCTGTTTCATATCCAACCATTGATCACATCTAACCAGTTAGCAAGCCATGCAATCCACGTTTTTTTTTTCAGCTCACCACTCAGCTATCCATCATGATCCCAAAACCTGATACACATTAACCTGTATTTTCCTAAGCAGTAGCTCCACATCAAAGCGGCCTCCATCAAATCTGCATCAAGTAGTGTATACTTGATCTTATTAGAAGAGGCTTCCCTAACGTACTATCATCTCACCGCCACCCAATACTAGGTTGTTCAAATCACAGTTAATTGGTTCAGTCCTTAATCTAACCAGTCCTAAATCTAAGCATGATAAATTACAGAAAATAAATAAACAAGCAATCATGCAATTTAAAACAAAAATAGAAATTTATTTAACTATGAAAATTGTTTTTAGTTTGGCTCCCCCTGGACTAAAGCCACGATAATGGTTTGGCAAGATGTGAATCTTGTCCTTGGGCATCCAATACTGATTTGATCCAGTTTGTTTGTTCAGGCATAGTTTGATACCCATGCCTGAATTTTAGGTCTAGACTGATTCAGTACAGCATAGTATGATCTTTTTGTCTAGACTTGGTTCGATAGCCTAACCCTGATCGATTTAGAACCAACTTCTGTTTTCCAAGGATCATGTCAAGACCCTTGGAACCAGAAGTGAATTGTTCTAAGGCTGCTCTAAGGTCTTTGACTTGAGTTTTCAAGGAGGAGTTCTCTTTCTCAAGTTTTTCAACTTGAGTAGAGGTTCCTTCTTGAACCTTCTCAGTTAATGATCTAGAGTCAGCTCCCTCTTTAAGGAGTTTTACTTCCTGTCGGAGAGATTCGACTCGGATTTTGACTTTCGCCAAATCTCGAGAAAGATATGCAATTAATTCAGATAATTGACTTTTATAAAAACCTACTTACAGTGATTTCGCCATCCTCTAAAAACATGAGCTTTCTGTCTTCTAGCTCCGATTCTAATTCGGTTTCGATTTCTTTCGAGGCCGTCAGAGCGAGCAGGTTTGATTGTGGGGCCTCTTCTTCTTCTTCGGATGAGGATTCGTCTCACATTGCCTGAAGGGCCTTCTTCTTTCTTGTCTTCTTTGTTTCCTTCAGATTGGGGCATTTCGTCATGTAGTGACCCTTCTATTTGCATTCGTAACAGGTTACGTTTGGTTTGTTCTTCTCATTTGAAGGTTCAGCTGGTTCTTCCTTTCTTCGGCTGGCTTTCCTTCTGTTGGTCTGGTTTTTTAGTTCTTCCCGAGCTAGCCGAACCAGCTTAAGTCGATCTCCTTCGCTTTCTTCTGAGTTTGAGTCTAAATCAGACTCGGGTGCAGGTTGAGGTTTCTTCTTGGTCATCTTTCCAGTTTTACCTGCAACAAAGGCAATGCCTTTCTCGGCCAGATTGTAGTTAGTCTGTTCATGTAATTCGAGTTCCGAAAATAATTCATCTAGTTTAATTTTAGATAAATCCCTTGAAACTTTATACGCATCTATCATAGATGCCCACAAAGTATTTCTAGGGAACGCGTTAAGAGCATACTTGATCAGGTCACGGTTCTCTACCTTGTGACCGATGGTGTGTAGACCGTTCATCAGCTCCTGAATCCTGGCGTGGAGCTGAGCTGCAGATTCGCTGTCGTTCATCTTGATTGTATATAGCTTGTTCAGCAGAAGGTCCCTCTTGCTGATTCGAGTGTCGGAGGTTCCTTCGTGTAATTCAACTAGCTTACCCCAGAGTTCCTTTGCACTGTTGAATGGACCCACCCGGTTCAGCTCCTCTTTGGTTAGGCTACATTGGAGTGTTTGGGTTGCTTTAGCATCAGCCTCGATTTTTCTTTTGAGTGAAGCGTCCCATTCGGTGTAGGGTTGTGGCACTCCTTCAAAATTTCTTGGGATTTCCAGATCGGATTGGATAATTATCCACATGTTCACCTGAGTTTTCAGGTGGACTTCCATCCTACTCTTCCAGTAGGAGAAATCCTCCCCACTGAAGAGTGGTGGGCTGGCTGTACTGAAGCCCTCTTGCATGGACATTTAGGAATTACTAAAAAGAAAGAGAGAGAGAGAAAAAACGTCCCAAGACTTGGTCTTGGATTAGTAGTGCGGGAAGAGAAAAGAAAATTTTATCGAGTGGTGTTGCACCAACCTCGATTAATGAAAAACAACGAAACAAATTCGATAAGAAAAATTCGAAGAAAAAAAATCCGAAAAAAAATCTCAAATTGGCGGTTGCACCAAATTTGTGCCTCCCCGTCTGATACCACTTGTTGGATCGAGAAAATACGATAGAGGGGGGGTGAATATCGTAAATCGTTTCAGATTGAAAAAGAGAATACACAGCGGAAAATTAACACAAAAACACACACGAACACAAGGATTTACTTGGTTCGGAGTCGCGGTCGGCTCCTACTCCAAGGCCCACGGTCCTTGACCGTTTACTGCGGGCAATTCTATAATCGCGCAAGTTATTACAAAAATTTATACAGTAATAATGCAGTAAAAATTACAATTAAGCTCTTTGTTATCGACGCCCGGTGTAGATCGTTCTTCGGTGCAGAGGGTCGTCGTCGGCACTTGAATCTCAAGATCAGAGGTTTCCGGAGTAGAGCGCTTGAGTCGAAGACCGTAGAGGCGTTGGAAGAATTGATGTCAAAGCCTTAGGGGTTGAGCCCCTTTTATAGTGCATCTGGGGGCGCCCTCCCCGTGTCTCTCGATCCGCAAACCTTCTTCCGGAACTCGGTCAGCCCTTATCCCTCTAGGATCGGGCTCGAGGTTTGACGGGGGCGCCCGGGACACAGAGGGCGCCCTGCTTGACTTGGTCTTGCTGGCTTCTCGGCTAACTTCAATCCAATTGCTTCGTTGGCTTGGACCTAGGGTACCCGAGGCATCAGGGGCGCCCGAGACCATGGGGGCGCCCGGGAGCTTGAGGGTGCCTGCCCCAGTGAGCTTCCAAAGCGTTACTTGCTCAGCTTGTCTTGCATTCACCTTGGGGGCGCCCGGGACCTCTGGGGCGCCCGGGACCTCTGGGGCGCCCTGCCCAGCTACTGCCCCTCTCCTTTGGGCCGTTTTGAGCTGCAGAAACTCGTTCCTTTGGTCCTGCATCCAGGGTTAGTACCAAACAAAACAAAGCAAGAATGATAATGAATTTTACAGCCGTAGCTGTCTTGGTTCTGACTTCGGGTCTCCCAAATGGAACCCTAGGTCAAACCGACGCCTACTGTTCCCTCGACGGGGAACGCGTCCTCACCTACTCCTCTCAGGAGAATTTACCTGTTGCCAACCGGCTCCTCTGATTGGACTTTTGACCCAGCAGTCCTTCGCCAAGTGCCTAGCAGTCCTTCGCCAGGTCTTCGTTACCAAGCAGTCGTTCGCCTGGTGCCTAGCATTGCTTCGCTAGGTCTTCGACTCCTAGCAGCCCTTCGCTAGGTGCCCAGCAGCCCTTCGCCAGGTCTTAGGGTTTCGAAGCCTAGCGGTCCTTCGCTAGGTGCCTAGCAGTCCATCGCTAGGACTTCAATCTGTACACTCAAGTAACATGTTAGATAAAAACAACATCTTAACTTTTGAACCCTTTGCCATTATCAAAACCCAGGTTCGACTTGGGTGCTGTCTGCACCAACAAATGATAGCTCACAAAGCTATAACCTAAAGCTAACTGCACCTACAACCACCCACTGATCAAACAACATGAGATTATCCACTTACTAATCTCACCTAATCCCACTGAGTATCATATGGCACAGGTTTTGCAGATTCAAACCTCCAAGCTACAATCCAAATTCCAAAACAGCAATAAAATAAAACCTACTGGAAACTACAATCCAATTAGATTGTGATTCAACCACAGCATCATTAACATATCCCTGATTGAACAACACTAAACCAAATTCGAATCCAAGAACAGTTTCAAAGCAAACAAGAAACCATAAAATCCAAAACCAAGCTCAATTTCCAAGATCTGGATTCAAAACCAAAATAGAAGTCAGAAGTCAAATTCCAACAGATCCATCACTACAGCTCTACAAAACTGATCTCAAAGAACCACATTCTACTACCCACATCATCAAAGAACAATTTGCTAATCCAAGAGCGAGAACACAAACACACTAAAATAAACTGAGTCTTACTCCAAATACATTAATGATCTGATCCAAATCCATAAACCAATCCAAGATCAAGCATAGATAATGCTCCTAGCTGCTCAAAACCAAACAAAACCAACATCAAATTTCCAATTCAAAGGGAAAACTCAAACAGAATCAAAGATAGCCGTCTAATCATATAAACCAACTCATTTTCCCCCAACAACCATAGAACACCCAAATCAAAGGCTCACTCACCTGCTATGATGACATGCCGAGGTTTTCTAACCCAATTTGATGCCCAACCATGCTTGCGAGATGCCCACATAATCCCCAAATAATGTGTCGGCTGTAGAGCTCGTTGAAGAAGAGAACTGGTGTGGCGCCTGCATCAACTTCTAGTCGCCTATCCTATCTCATGGAGGTGCTACCCGGTGAGGAGACGAAGTGGAGATGAGAGGCTACAAAAATCGTGAGGGGAGAAGGCAGGGGAGATGTGGGCTCGCGATCGAGCGTCGATGGCTCTGATCGTCCAGAGGATGATGTGTGGCTGCGGGCGAAGAAAAGGGAGGAAGCAGTCGGGGCCTTGTCTGTGAGTTAGGGCACGTAGATCGGGGGTGGCTGCGGCTTTGGCTACGGGCGCAGGCAAAGGAGAGGTTATAAGGTGGGGGCTTTTTATAGAAAGGCCCCTCAACTTTCAGTAATTTTAATTCTACCCTTAGATAAGGGTTTTAGCTATTTAACCCTCCAACTTATTGTAATCCACTTTAATAAATTTCTAGGGATAAATTATTTATCCATTCGTAATTTAAGAGTCTACCTGAAAGCCCCTTAACTTTAGGTAAATTTACTTAAGCCAACTATTTAAGGTTTTCTTCCATGAAGCCCTTAATAAGTTTTAAGATTTTACACTAAAGCCCCTTGGGCTCCTCCCGTAGGGCCGAAAACCCTAGACTCAATCCGAAAAATCCTGAAAAATTTTCTGGTCCGGATTTTCGAATCGCCGTATTTTACATGGAGAGAGATTGTAGTTGGGCAACCAAGAGGTCCTTCTTTGCTCTTCTCGACTCATTTGATCCTTCGTTGAGTTCGATGAGCTACTCCCAAAGTTCCTTTGCGCTCTTGAAAGGCCCCACTTTGTTGAGTTGCTCTTTTGACAATCCACATTGAAGTGTTGTGGTGGCCTTCGCATTTGCTTGCATCTTCTTCAGGATTTCCTTTGTCCAAGTCTTCATTGGTTGTGGCTCTCCTCTTTCGTTGATGGGTGCATCGAAGCCCTCTACAACACTCATCAAATTTTCAATATCGTTCATCAAATAGTACACCATCCTACCTTTCCAATAGGCGAAGTCATTTCCGTCGAAGAACGGTGGTCTTGCGGTGCTATAGCCCTCTTGAAACGCCATTTCTTGAATGCTCCGGTCGACGGTGAGTTCTCCTGAAGCGAACCGGCTCTGATACCACTTGTTAGATAGTGGCGCTTACTAGAGCGGGGGTGAATAGCACTTTTTCTCGAACTTTCTCTATAATATGGTTAGCACAATACAAAGAATATAATGAAAAATAAGAAATCTAATGCTAACTCAGAGAATTTACTTGGTATCCACCCCGAAAGGTGACTAATCCAAGGATCCACGTGCAAGCATGCACACTCTCCACTATGAAAAGCCTCCTTCAAGGTGGAGAAAACCTTTACAAGGTTGTCTTCTTCCTCTTTACAAGATGGAATAGAAATCGAGAGGAAGAACTGATGACTTTGGCACGAACAACACTTTGGTACACTTGAGAACCGTACCTTCCTCGTGCCCAAAAGTCACCCTTTAAATAAGAGTAAAGGACAACTCCACGAGTTGTCCAGCCCGACACCAGTCGACTGCCCCTGGGGCAATCGACTGGTCTAGCCTTAATTGCTAGCCAACAGCTAACCCAACGGCTAGTTTTTGGGAGTATCAGTCGACTGCCCCTGGAGCAGTCGACTAGTCCAGGGTCTCAAACATTCTGTGAGTTTGAGAATTGGCTGGCAGTCGACTGTCTTTCTACCAGTCGACTGCCCAGCCTATACAATCTCTCTTCCTCACTCCTTGACCCTCCTTCACATATGCCTTCAAGTACACTCCCTTGGCTTGCCCCTTGAAGTATTCTTCGGCTATCGTCCCTCGGATGCGCACACAAGCCGTCCCTTGGCTTGCCTCCATGCCACCCTTCATGAGTGCCCTTTGAAGTCCACTTCCCGGCTTGCCCTTGGAGTCCTCTTCCCTCAACTCTCGTCCCTTGGATAAGTCCTCCATGTGTGATTCTCCAAGTCCTGCAAACTTAATCACACATATCAAATAACAAGATAACACCCTAACCTTAAACCATGTTGACACACACATCAAAACCATGATCTTCCCGATCATCCTTGGGTCGATTGCCCCAACAGTGGCAAAGGCTAAGAACTCAAGGGGGAGCTCTAGGAGCCAAGTTGGGACCCAGGTCTATGGATCCCGGGAGGATTTCTCTCGGAAGTCTAGATGGGTCATGGAGTGTGCCAAAGGAGTTGGAGACGGATTTGAAGTCTCAATCCTAGGGGATTGGCACATTGGGTTTGAGTATCATGCATTAGGGGGAATATGGCATGGATGTTAGTTTTTGATTTGTAGATGCCATATAAACCAATGCTAGGGATGCATTGTGATTTGGTATGGGCAGAGACATCAAGAGGAGGTCAAAACTAGGATTTTAGGTCAAGGTTCAATTGAACCATTTAGATAGTTTTGAGTTTTGTGTCAATCTTGCGATTGGTGATAGATACATCTTTAAATGTATTTTTTCCATGTAGATATAGGTACCACAAACCTCTCCATAAAATTTGGAAATTTTTGGAGATTTGTGAAATTTCTAGTGCAATTCTGAAATTGGGTCAGAAATGCTGAAAATGGGGTTTTCAGGGTACCATTCGACTGGTTCAGAGGGCAGTCGACTGATATAGGCTGAAATTGTTTTTCAACAATCGGAAAGTATCGTAATGATGTAAAACAAGTGTATAATCTTATGGGGGATTAATATACTTTGTTTCTAATCATTAGAGGTTAAAGGATCTAATAAGAGGGAAATTGTTGGAGTCCTTTTGATATTTGGCAAAGTGGGAGAAGTGTTGAGTTTACGTGGGAAACCAAACACGTCTTTGCAAGAAATCCTAGGTCAAGGGGGAGCTTAGGTAAAGGGTGAGCATTGTTGCTCATTTGTTGGCAAAAGGCGAACCTTGGAGAGGTTCTTGAAAAGCCTTTGTAAGTCCAATGTAGGGGGAGCCTTGGAGAGGTTTTAAAAAACCTGGGTTGGTAAAAATGCTAACACTTGGGGAGGTTAGGTGTGAGGATGTCGTATGATAGGATCCAAGAATGTTTCCATTGCATATGTATTGGCGGTATAAGTCTAAAGTGAAGCCTTGGCAACGTAAATCCAAATGGTTTTTAACATTGTATTTGCTATTTGTTTTCCCTAACTTAAATGTATTGCCAAACATCAAAAAAGGGAAGATTGTTGGGGCAATCTATGGTCCTGAGTGACCATGTGTTTTGATGTTTGGGCAAAGGGTTTAAGTTAGGTTCACTCTTGTGTTTGATATGTGTGTTTGAGTGTGCAGCTTTGCAGAATACACATGAACTTAGTTGGACGTCTTCGGGTCCGATGAAGAATGGTGTGAGGAGACAAGCCGTGGGCTTGTATGCATCCGATGGACCGTGGACAAAGCAAGGACGATGAGCCGAGGGAAGCAAACTTCGAGGCATACGCGAAGGATGGCATGGGGAGACGAGTCATGGGCTTGCATGCATCCGAGGGACGAGAGCCAAAGTTGAAGAAGGCTTGAAGGCAACAGGTCGAGGCTGCTGGATGAAGAGTCAGCTAAGTCGTGAGGGTTCGAGTGCTGAGAGAAGTGTACTCGGGAAATCCTAGGGTTCGAGTGCTAAGAGAAATGTACTTGGGAAGGGAAACCATAGGTTTAGGGGTGGACCAGTCGACTAATGCTTGGATCAGTTGACTGATGAAGTCCATAGAAAGATCAATCGACTGATCCAAGGACCAGTCGACTGATGACAACAGGAATTCAAACATTGGGTTGTAACGATCGAATCTAAGTGGGACCAGTCGACTGGTGCTTGACCAGTCGACTGGTAACGGTTTTCTAAATAAAGAGCTCTATTTAAAGAGAGCTCGGTTTTGGTTGAGACTTCTTGACGAAATAAGTTTGGTTATAGCTTATTAGTAGTCTTCTAGTGCTTAGGTGTTGTCGAGGGTTTGTGGCGAGGTTTCTCCACCCACAAGGAGTTGCAAGAGCTTGCTGGAGGTCTTCCGGGGACTCATGCAGCGACGGATTAGGATCGTCCACCTTACGGACAGCCGTGGAGTAGGAGCTTTATTTCCGAACCACGTAAATCGGTTTGTCTTCTTAGTTGTTAGTTTTGTTATTTATTATTCTGCTTGCGCACTAACAACGTGTAGGAAGAAAACCTCGATTGAAGTGGGTGATCGGCTATTCACCCCCTCTAGCTAAACGACAAGGTCCCAACAACTAGTGCTTCCACTTTATTTTTTTTATAACCGTCTATTCACCCCCCTCTAGCCGGGTCAACCCGATCCAACAAGTGGTATCAGAGTCAAGCTCACCGTAGAAGGACTAACTGCCAACTGCAGCAATTTCAAGAAAATGGTTGGAGCAGTAATCTACCCACTAAAGTTTGAGGGGGAGTTCACGATGTGGAAGTGCGAATGTAGGTATTTTTTAAAACTGATATTGAACTGCTACTAATTATGAAAAATAGTTTTTCAGTTCCTAAAGACAACAATGGTGAGGATAAAGAAGTAGAGTCGTGGATGAAGAAGGAGTAAGCGGACTTTGTAGCAAACGACAAAGAGAAATTTCATCTGTTAGCCGTTCTTCCCGCGTAAGATGTCAACCGCATCGGGAATTACAACTCGACAAAAGATCTCTGGGAGAAATTCATGGAATTGCATGAAGGTACCTTAGAGGCAAAACTAGCGCGATGAGACCTCGTTCGAAGCTAACTAGAAATCCTCCGGATGGAAGATGGAGAATCAGTTGCGCATCTACACGTCAAGGTAAACAAACTAATCACGGACCTTGAGAACCTCGGAGAAAAGGTAACAAGTCGCGACGCTCAAAGGTACGTCTTAAACACGTTTTCGAGAACCCCGGAATGGACCTCGGTAATCGACGCTTATTTCATTTCGAAAGATTTAGAGGTTAGTGCATTAGAGCAATTGTTTTCTACTTTGGAGCTTCACGAATCTCGTTTTGTAGAAAAGAATAAGAAAGCATACATCGTCGCACTGAACACAAGGAAGATCCAACTCGATGGAGAATCCTCGACTGACGACGACACAACAAAAATGGTAAGTTCTTTTAAAGTTTTTTTAAAGCTAACAAATTTACAAGAACGCAGAAAAGAAGATGGTCTCCAAAGAAGCGAATATCAGATGCTACAATTGCAACGAGGAGGGACACCTGAAGGACCAGTGTCCTAAACTCAAGAACCAGCCAAAGAAGAAAAAGGCATTGAAGGTCACCTGGGACAAGTCCTCGTCAGAAGAGTCGGAAGGTCAAGAATATGCGGGGCTTGTGCTGATGGCAAATCATCAAGAAGGGAGCATTGATGAAGGGGGAGAGACGTCAGAAGAAAGTGACGATGAAGGAGGAACCTCACTTTTCGAAGGCGACCCGGTATGTGAGGTTTGTTATATGCAGGAGTTAAAGCCTTGCTCAAATCTAATGGTAGATTAGAAAGAGAAAATTAAAAATTAAAAAATGAATTGGCACTTACATCCTCTTCTGATATTTTGAAAAATGAAAATAACAATTTGAAAAATCTAGTACAAAAATTAGAATTTGATATTGCACATTTATGCCAAAAGGAAAATACATTTCCTGATAATTTAAATTAATATTTTAAAAACCACAATGGTCAATTTAAAAAAGTGCCCAAAAGCTATATTCCACCTAATTTTTTAATTAATCCTATAGACAAGAACTTATTTTGGGTTCCTAAATTTGTATTAAACTGATAAGTTTTTTTGTTATTATATATGTATCCATCTTTTTTCAGACAAAAATTATGACTTTATTTTTTTCTATGCGTAATTATATTGTCTATCTACGGGAAATTTTTCAAAACTTTTCTAATATATATTTTTTATTTTTATGATTTTCCACTCAACATTTGAAATTAAAATTTTAAAAATAGATAAATAATTTATTTTCATAGATCCAATTTTTAATGATTCAGATATAGTGGAAAGAACTCATTATAATTTTTTCAAAATTTTCAAAGTATTTTTCGAATTTTTTAAAATTTATTCTTCAAAAACTGTTATCAGTCGGGTTTTCATTTATTTTTGGACTTGATGAACGAATTTCACAAAAATATATAGATTTTTTATAGATGATCGATTTTTATGAATTGTTTATTGAAATATGATTTTTTAATTTTCAAAATTCGATAGAAAAACATTTTGACTAGATCCGATTTTTTAGGATCTCCTCATCAGCGGTTGATTTTGTGAATTTTATTTTTTGGATTTTTTTAAGTCAATTTTTTAATAAAAAATGGAATTAATTTTGAAAAAAAATGCCATTTTCAATTTGAAAAATTTGTGGCAATGTGATTTTTTTCACTTAGAATATTTTGTTATTGCACTTAAAAAATTTTTCTCCCTAATTATGTTTCCCCATCTTTTTGCTATGATCAAAAGGGGAGAGTAGGACTATGGTTCAAGGGGAGACACTTTTTTTTTGCATAGTCTTATCAATTCTGTTTTTATGCTTAAATTGATTAACATAGTAAAGTTTTATTTTTTGTTTATCCCTAACTGAACCTGGGTTGATACACATCAAAAAGGGGTAGATTGTTGGTACCTCGGTTAGTTTTGATGTGATCAATTAGGTTAAGTTAGGTCCTGTGTTTTCTAATCCCTCTGCTAATTGCATAGGAGCTTAGGTATGGAGGAAGTCGAGCGAAAGAAGTGGTCGAGAAGGATGACACAGAAAGAGAGCCGACGAGCTCGGTGCATCCGAGGGACGCGGTGCTCTGCGGAAGAGTACGCCGATGGAGCGAGAAGGACGTGCACGATGTCCGAAGGACGAGAAACCTGGAGGAAGGATGCTCGAGGGGCGAAAGGCTAGAATCGGGTTCGGGTGAGCCTAACTCCGGTTGGCCAGAAATCACCCAAAATGGCGAAGCAAGTCAAGCCAGAGGCTGGTCAGCATCGGTTGACCAAAAAGGACTCCTGGGCGATCGTAAGCTCACGGGCACCTGAGAGTTCAGGCACCTGACCACTAGGCACCTGACTACTCAGGCGCCTGTGTTGTAGCAGGCACCTTAGAAGGCTTCTTAGCCATTTGCGACAGTTGGTTGTGGATAAAGCTTTGGCAGGCCACGTTGCATGCGCCCCTAACAACTCAGGCGCCTGTGTTGAATCAGGCGCCCCAAAAGGCTTCCTTAGCCGTTCGCGACCATTGGCTTTGGATAAAGCCTCGGGTCACGTGTCAGCCGCCCATTACCACTCGGGCGCCCTAGACTTTCCACGTCAGCAAATGGATAATTCTTCTCGGGGTTATAAATAGACCCCTAAAGTTCAAATCAATTGATTCACTTGTAAAATTTCTAAAGTTTAGCGTTCTTTTGTTGTAAGGCTTCTCCGCCATAAGGAGATTTTTGTTGAGTGTCCACTGCCTTAGAAGTAACATTCTTAGTTGCAGCCATGTTCCTTTTTAAAAGACGTGTGCTTCTACTTTATTTTTTTATAACCGTCTATTGACCCCCTCTAGCCAGGCCAATCCGATCCAACATTATGCTTGACCTTGGATATGATATAAATTTTCTTCTATACAATCTCATATTGTTGTTATCTGATTTTGTATAGCATGGTATGAGCATGAGTATGTAGATACCGCAATGCATGCCACTGTATGGTTCCATTGATTGGTTCTAGTTGTTGGTGCCGGAAGCACCAACGTCAAACTTGTGTTTTGATAATCGAAAAGAGTTCAGAAGTTAAGGTTTTGTTGTGATCTGACAACCTTAATCAAGTGTACAGGAAAAGTCCTAGGCACGAAGTCCTGCTTCCAAGAATTGGACACTAAGTCCTGGCCACGAGCTGGGCACCTAAGTCATGACAAAAGGTTGGGCAATAAGTCCTAGTCGTGGACTGGGCACCGAAGACCTGGTGAGTGAAGCTGGGCAATAAGTCATGGCCGAGGGCTGGGCACCGAAGACCTGGTGAGTGAAGCTGGGCAATAAGTCTTGGTCGTGGACTGGACACGAAGACCTGATCCGGGGGATTGGGCAAAAGTCCAACCGGAGGAGCCGGTTGGCAAACAGGTAAAATCTCCTAAGAGGAGTAGGTGAGGACGCATTCCCCATAGGAGGGAACATTAGGCGTCGGTTCGACCTAGGGTTCCATTTGGGAAGCCCAAAATCAGAACCAAGACAGCTCAGGCTATAAATCATGCTTAAATCTATATTATTTATATGTTACTTGTGTTTTGGAACTAACCCTGGTTGCAGGAACGAAGGGATGAAGTTTCTGCTCCCAGGCGCCTCAATGGTGTGAGGCGCCCTGTTTGACTAGGTGCCTGTGTTGAGACAGGCGCCCAAGACAAATGGTTATTCCAAGCCACTTCGAAGCAAAGCCTCAGAACTACATATGAGGCACCTGTGTTAACACAGGCGCCCCAGTCAGCTTAGGCGCCCTGGTTGATGGGATAAGCACTGACCAAGTCTGCAGATTGAGTTCGTGCAGTGAGGGCCACGTGTCAGGCGCCCCCTTCAACATAGGTGCCCCAGCTAGGAGTATAAATACGGGTTCACCCCCTTGGCTTCAATACAACTTCTTTCAATGCATTCTAACAAGCACTCTACTCCAAAACGCTCTGTGCTCAAATTTATCAAGTATGTACTTCAAGCGCCAACGAAGACCTCTATGCTCGATAAACGCTCTGTGCTCAAATTTATCAAGTATGTATTATTGCTCCAATAAGGCACTGACAAAGGGTTGTTGCTCCAATAAGGCTACGGCCAAAGAAGTCCTCTATGCCTCGCCAAGACCTGGAAGTCGATTATCGAAAATCAAATTCAATTTACTACTTGATAAATTTAAATCTAACACAAATTTTAAATTAAATCCTAGACTTAACATCTTTTCAAAATCAATAATCTTAACTCTACAATTTTTTTCAAAATTAACTGTCTTTCAAAAATTAAACATTTATTTTGAAAACCTGTCTCACAAAACCCATAAGGTCAACATATTTGATAACTTTAGATGTGGGTAAGACAGACTAGGTAGTGAAATTCAATTTAAGCTATCCCTACCTCTAATGGATCCAAATCAATACATACTTTATGTGTAGGAACATAAAGATTTGGACCAGTGGATGTTGGATAGTGGATGCTCCAGACACATGACTGGGGATAAATTGAAATTCACCAAAATCAAGTTCAAGAACCTAGGCTAGCATTTAGCAACAATGCTACACTCAAAGTAATTGGGTTAGGTAACATTGAACTTAATTCTAATTTCATTATTAAAAAAGTGATATTGATTGAAAATTTTAAATTCAATTTGCTTAGTATTAGTCAACTTTATAATATTGGTTATGTTGTTACCTTCACCAACTCTGACTGCCTTATTAGAAATCTACAAGACTCAGAGATAACACTTAAGGGTAGTAGGAAAAACAACGTTTACACCATTAATCTACCCTTAGTACCAAAATGCTTTCTGACTCAATTAGAAGAATCTAACCTTTGGCATAGGAGACTAGGTCACACTAATACCAAACTAATTTCGAAAATAACTCAACTTGGTTTAATTAAAGGTGTACCTAAAATCAAGAATTTTGAAAATACAATTTGTAACTCATGTAAACAAGGCAAACAAACTAAGTCACCTAATAAACCAACCCAATCAGACTTAACTCAAACCACACTTGAGCTCCTACACCTTGACCTATTTGATTCACATGGAGCCAAGTCACTAAGAGGGAATCGGTACTGCTTAGTAATCATTGACGACTACTCTAGGTTTATCTGGTTAGGTTCTTAAAAACTAAGGATGAAACCTTTAATTCGTTTAATAACTTATGCAAAATGATTGAAAATCAAAATGATACTAAATTAAAAGACTTAGGAGTGATCATGGGGGAGAGTTTAAAAATCAAAAATTTGAGGAGTTAATGGGTATATCCATGAGTTTTCCTGTCCTAGAACCCCCCAACAAAATGGGATAGTTGAGAGAAAGAATAGAACACTTCAGGAAGCTGCTAGGACCATGCTCAACGAATATAACCTAGCTAATCAATTTTGGGCAGAAGCGTTAAATACAGCATGTTATATTCAAAATAGGGTATTAATTAATAGAAGACACAATAAGACACCCTATGAACTCTCTTATCATAGATTTCCTAATTTACACTATTTAAGGATTTTTGGGTGCAAAGTTCATATTTTGAATACTAAAGATTACCTAGGTAAGTTCCAATCAAAGTCAACCCCAGGGACTTTCTTAGGATATTCAACAACTAGTAGAGCTTATAGGGTTTATAATAAACAAACCCACAAAATTGAGGAAACTACCAATTTAATCTTTGACGAAGAGGTTGAACCAAAATTTGACAATCAAAATCTAAACCAATCAGATCTTGATAAAGAAGACAGTGAATCATTAATTGAACCATCAATTGAACCACTGATTAAACCATTGAATGAACTATCACTTGAACCAACTACTGAGATATCAACTGAACCAATAACTGAAGCAGAATATGTTGCCCTAGGAGAGTGTGTGACACAACTTTTATGGATGATGCACACTCTTAAAGATTTCCAGCTAGACTACACCCAAACTAAAGTTTTTATTGACAACATTAGTTCAATCAATTTGACTAAGAATCCAATTCAGCACTCCGAACCAAACATATTGAAGTCAAACATCATTTTGTAAGGGTTCATGTAGCCAGGGACGAAATAGTACTTATGTATGTGGACTCAAAATCCAATTTAGTTGACATTTTTACCACACCCTTACCTGAATCTGAGTTTAGCTTACTAAGAAGGCAATTAGGGTTGTGCTTAGTAGAATAGAATTGTTCTATATTTTTTTCAAAAATCTTTTCTATTTTTATTTTTTTTGGAAATTAGCATTTAATATATTTTAAAAAATCATTTCTTTTATAAAGTTGTTGAAATTTAAAATGATTTTCCGACTTAGATTTTTTTAAAAACTTACCCCCTTTAAAACTAGAGTTGTTGCGCAAATGGACTTAGCTTAGGCCTTAAGCCTAGAACTGCATGCACCTATAGATCTAGAAGCCAGCATCTCACAAGCACCTTAGGGTATTTTGATTGATAATCTAGACTGGGTTCAGATGCTTAGGTCTATGCCTTGATTCAAGATGCTTTAAGTCAGTGCATCTACAGTAATTGGGGCGATAAATACAAATGGAACAACAATCAAGTTAAGTGTTCAAGCATAGCAAATTTAACTTGATCAAATCACTTAACATGACTAACCCTAGTGAAAACTACTATTTTATAACACTTAGTAAGTAGCTAACTGGGTTAGACAGGACCCGAACAAGTTCAGATTAATTGGTTTGGGCTTTGTTTCTTGCTTGAATTCACTAGTGTTGGTTCTGTTGGATCGAGAAACATGATAGAGGGGGGGGGTGAATATCGTGAAAATCTTTTCGGATAAAACTAAGAGAAAATACGCAGCGGAATTAAAAACAAACACACAAGGAACACAAGTATTTTTACTTGGTTCGTAATCGCGGTCGGCTCCTACTCCAAGGCCCACGGTCCTTGACCATTTACTGCGGGCAATTCTATATTCGCACAAAGGTTTACAGATTTAATACAAGAATAGTGCAGTAAGTAAATGAATATACTTTTCGTTACCGACTCCCAGTGTGGATCGTACTTCAGAGCAGAGGGTCATCATCGGCGCTAGAGTCTCGAGATCGGAGTTTGCCGGAGCAAAGCGCTTGAACGAAAAGCTTAGAGGCGTTGAAAAGTTGTTTTCTTGAAGCCTCGGGGTCGAGCCCCTTTTATAGTGCTCCTGGGGGTGCCTGATTCGATGGGGGTGCCTGACACGTGCCTTCAGATCGGAGAAACATCATCCGCAACTCGGTCAGCGCTTATCCCTTCCGAATCGGCCTCTGGAGCTGACTGGGGCGCTCGGGACCTCCCGGGCACCCAGCTTGACTTGGTCTGCTGGCTTCGTGGCTGATTTTTCTTCGACACCTCTTTGGCTTTGACCTTGGGCTCCCGGGACCTCCTGGGCTCGTAGCCTAGTGTTATTTCGATGCGGTTCTTGCTTTCTGCTTGTTTGGCTTTGACCTTGGGTGCCCGGGACCTCCCGAGCGCCTAGCCCAGCTGCCTGCCCCTCTCCTTTGGGGCGTTCTGAGCTGCAGAAACACACTCCTTCGGTCCCTACATCCAAGGTTAGTTCCAAAACAAACAAGGCAAGAATATTAGTCCATCTTTACAGCCGTAGCTATCTTGGTTCTGACTTCAAGTCTCCCAAATGGAACCCTAGGTCGAACCGACGCCTACTGTTCCCATGACGGGGAACGCATCCTCACCTACTCCTCTCAGGAGAGTTTACCTTTTGCCAACCGGCTCCTCCGATTGGACTTTTTCCCAATTCACCTGACCAGGTCTTCGCGCCCAATCCTCGACCAGGACTTCGTGCCCACCTTCCGAGCAGGTCTTCGGTGCCCACCTTCCGAGCAGGTCTTCGTGCCCAATCCTCGACCAGGACTTCGTGCCCACCTTCCGAGCAGGTCTTCGGGGCCCATCTTCCGAGCAGGTCTTCGGTGCCCAGCCCCTTGCCAGGACTTCGTGCCCAGTCCTCGACCAGGACTTTGTGCCCACCTTCCGAGCAGGTCTTCAGTGCCCAGCCCCTTGCCAGGAGTTCTTGCCTAGTCCTCGACCAGGACTTCATTGCCTAGTGTATCTAGGGCTTCTTTCTTGCACACTTAGTAAGCACATTAGATAACAATAACATCTTAACTCTTGAACCCTTTGTCATTATCAAAATCCAGGTTTGACTTAGGTGCTACCTGCACCAACAGGTTCAATACGGACTTACAATTTCTTTTAACTAGCTCTAATTCGAAATTGACTTGCAATGGTTGGTATTTTTTTTATTATATGGCAAAGGGGGAGAGAGAGAAAAAGTGAGTAAAATTTTTTTCAAATTTTCAAAATTTTTATCTCTCTTTCAAAAAGTAAAGAAAAATTTCTATGTATTTTTAAAAATTTCTAAGTGCTTTCAAAATTTCTAAGTGCATTTTTTCTAAGTAAAAATTGATTCTTAGGAAACAAAATTTGCCTAAGCAAAATTTTTTGAAACATTTTTGGCAAAGTATTTCTAAGTGAAAATTTTTCTTAGTGAACAAAATTTTTTTAGCAAAAACTTTTTCTCTCTAAGCAAAATTTCTTAGGTACAAGTGTTTCTTAGTTGACAAAGACAAATTTCTTAAAATCTTTTTTTCCAAGTAATTTTTTTTTCAAAATGCACAAAATTTTGTAAGCAAAATTTTTTTCTAAGTCTGCAAAAGTCAAAACTTTTTAAGAGAAATTTTTTTTGGCTAAGTAAATTTTTTAAGGAAAATTCTTTCTCAAGGGAAATTTTTTTTTGGCTAAGTAAATTTTTTAAGGAAAATTCTTTCTCAAGTGGAATTTTTTTTTTTTGGCTAAGGAAGTTTTTTTTTCCAAAAATTGGCTTAAAGCCTTTTTGAAGTAAAATTTTTTTTTGTAAAACCTTTCAAAAGTAAAATTGTCTAAGTGTAAGGTTTTTGTGCAAATGCTTTGCTGGACAAAAACACTTAGACAAAACCAAAATGCTTTACTCTGTTTACAAAACACTTAGTCAAAATTCAAAACATTTAGAAGTTTTTCAAAATTGCATATCATTGAACCGTGTTGCCATAAATCAAAAAGGGAGAGATTGTTGGTGTCGGAAGCACCAAAGTCAAACCTGCATTTTGATAATGGCAAAGGGTTCAGAAGTTAAGATTTTGTTTTGATCAAACAATCATAATCAAGTGTGCAGGAAAAGTCCTAGGTACACTAGGCATGAAGTCCTGGTTCCAAGAATTGGGCACTAAGTCCTGGCCGCGGGCTGGGCACCTAAGTCCTGACAAAAGGTTGGGCAATAAGTCCTGGTCACGGACTGGGCACAAGACTTGATCCGGGGGATTGGGCAAAAGTCCAACCGGAGGAGTTGGTTGGCAAACAGATAAAATCTCTTGAGAGGAGTAGGTGAGAATGCGTTCCCCGTAGGAGGGAACATTAGGCGTCGGTTCGACCTAGGGTTCCATTTGGGAAGCCCAAAGTCAGAACCAAGATAGCTCAGGCTGTAAATCATGTTTAAATCTATATTATTTATACGTTACTTGTGTTTTAGAACAAACCCTAGTTGCAGGAATGAAGGGATGAAGGTTTCTGCTCCCAGGCGCCTCAATGGTGTGAGGCGCCTTGTATGACTAGGCGCCTGTGTTGAGACAAGCACCCCAGACAAAGGGTTATTCCAAGCCACTTCAAAGCAAAGCCTCAAAACTGCATATCAGGTGCCTGTGTTAACACAGGCGACCCAGTCAGCTCAGGCACCCTGGTTGAGGGGATAAGCACTGGCCGAGTCTGCGGATTGAGGTTCGCGTAGTGAGGGCCACGTGTCAGGCACCCCCTTCAACACAGGCCCCCCAGCTACGAGTATAAATAGGGGTTCACTCCCTTGGCTTCAATACAACTTCTTTCAATGCATTCTAACAAGCACACTGCTCCAAAACGTTCCGTGCTCAAGATTCAAGCGCCAACGACGACCCGTGGCTACGACACTCCAATCTTCCGGTCGTCGGTATAACTTTCGGTTAAATTGCTGTATTTAAAATTCTATATTTCTACTAAAGTTGTAACATTTTTACGCAATATAGAATTGCTCGTCGTAAATGGTCAAGGATCGTGGGCCTTGGAGTAGGAGCTGACTGCGACTCTGAACCAAGTAAAAACAAACATGTTAGCGATTATTTTCCTTTTCCACTGTGCAATTACTCTTAGTCTTTCCGAACATTTATCGATCGATGTTCACCCCCCCCCCTCTATCGATTCAAACCGATCCCAGACTAGTCATACTTGCACGTGTGTCTGGATATAGGATGATTGAGTTTTGATGCATGTTTACGACCTGTGCATGATAGGTTGAGTTATTTGTCGATAACCTAGTAGGGGATGCATGAGTTAGAGACATGCACCATACCTGCACGGTTGCATGCCGGTGATCAACGACTCCCTTGTGATTGAGTCTGTTGTCTTCCGACATATGATATGCACACACGACCACTCATGGGTTAGTGGATACCGTTGGGTATATGCATTTGCTCTGTACTAGTCTGCTCGACCGCTCATGGGTAATGGTTTCGGAGCGTGGTAGCAGGCAGCTATCCCTTCTCTTCCCATAGACCAGAGAAGATGAGAGAGATGATCTCCTCCATATATACAAGGGACGGAATGTTTACTCCACCAGCATCCTGTCCACTCGGTCACTCAGGAGCAGTGATGGCAGAGTGCGGATAGTGTCAAAGCTCTACCCACTCGGCCAACACATTATCGCATGTCTTCGTGGCTTGACTGGTGTTAAGGGGTGACCATGACATTGCATCATGTGCATATGATGCATTTGTGCATTTGATTATGATTGCTACATTTATTTGCTGCACTTGTTTGACATGCTCATACAGGATATACTTTTTGTGTAGTTTGATGACCCTACACTTGCTTGTATGGTACGAGTCCTATTATGATCATGATAGACTAATTTCTGGTATGTACAATCTTTTATTATTTCAGTTATGCATACTTCTGATACTATTGTTGAGATTGTACACTGTTATATCTGTATAGCTTGTTTAGCTATTTTTCTGCCATGCATATCTTTCTATATACCCACGGAGTCCATTTGGACTCACCTCCCGTCACACTGTTTTTGTTTTCAGGTTGATAGCTCACCGGAGGAGCCCAGTTGCTGATCCCGGGTCCCTACAACTCCGTTGATGGGTGCTTCCGCATTTGTTTTCGTTTTATAGCATTATTTATGCGTTGTATTCATTTTCAAATATCGTGTACTTGTATTCTCGATCCATTCATACGGTATTGTATTTTTGAGTCCTTTGTTGGATTTTGTGATGTGATTTTGCTGTGTGCCTACCCCGAGGGCAGCTCAGGTGAGTTTTATGCTTCCAGTATTGTGGTGTTTCTTTCCCTTAGGCTATATATATTTATTTTGTGTCCTGAGGCCAATATTTATCTACGTGTATTTGTATGTATGTGTAATTGTTTGTCGGACAGGGGAGATGTTGTCCGATTTTATATTGGATCAACGGCTCCGTTGGTCTCAGGTCGTGACATAAAGCTTGGTAGAAAAATTCCTAGTTGGAGGAATCAAGTTCAAGCGATTAAAGTTTGGCAGACAAAATTCTTAACTAGAGTTTAGATGAATCAAGTCCAAGTAGTTAAGGCTTCGTAGACAAATTCCTACCTGGGTGCTAAGTGACACAAGTCTAGGTGGGGTCAACTTGGAGTTTAAGGCTTGGCAAACAAGTTCAAGTGGAAGCGATTGGAGTTGTAATTGAGCAACTGAGTCTAGATGAGTTAGCTGGAGGCAAAACATTTAGACCCAACGTAAGTGTGAGTAACATTACATTTTATATCATATATATTATGTGTAACAACTACAGCGAAGCATGTTTGACCGTTCTAGGCAACTGGATGGAGTCCGGGGTGACCAATGAAGTGATTTCAGAGGGTCTAGATGACCAGGGATATACAGCCGATCAGAGAATCTTCCAGGTACCAGGGAGATGGCACTATTAGCAATCCAAACAAGATAGCTAGCCAAGCGATCAGAGGGTGTACGAGCGACCGGAGAGCTTCATTAACGTTAGCTTACAGATAGAAGTTGCTACCAAGTCAACACCTCTATAGGCAACCGGGAAGATACCAAGTGACTAGAGGAGTCCTACATAAGGTGTTTCGAGACAGAGCTTGAAAATAACTCATTCACTTTGTTGGTGTTGGAATCACTAGCTAATCAAATCTATGTTTTGATATTAATAGAAGTTCAAAGGTAAGGTTTATTGTGATCTAACAAGTTTAATTAAATATGCAAGGAAGTCCTAGTTGAAGCTAGACAAAGAAGTCCTAACAAGTGGATTTAGCAAGAAGTACTAGTTGAGAGGATTGGGTAAGAAGTTTTGGTTGAGTGGGTTGGCCAAAAAAGTCCTGGTCGAGTGGACTAGGCAATGTTGGTGCAAGAACCATCAATGATGTTCTCCTCTAAGTGTTTCAATGTTTAACAATATGCTTAAGTTAGTAATACATTGAACAAGGAAGGGTTAGTCAAGAAAGGAGTACCAAAGTGAAGGAAAGTCCTAGTTAACCTAGGCAATAAGTCCCGGTTCTAAGAATTGGGCACTAAGTCCAGGCCGCGGGCTGGGCACGAAGTCCTGGTTCGTGGAATTGGGCAATAAGTCATGGCCGAGGGCTGGGCACCGAAGTCCTGGTGAGTAAAGCTGGGCAAAAGTCCAACCGGATGGGCCAGGTGGCAACCGTCTCCTGAGAGGAGTAGGTGAAAGGCGCGTTCCCCCGGGATGGGAACATAGGCGTCGGTTCGACCTAGGGTTTCACGGGAAATCCGAAGTCAGAACCAATTCATTAAGGCTAAGGGTGTATATGTGTTTGCCTTGTATTTATGTATCTCGCAGGTACCTAAAATTAAAGACAAAGCAGGCAAACAAACACACAACATTGCTGGAAAATAGGCTACTGGGCGCCCCCATTAACCAGGGCGCCCCAATGAACCAGGCGCCTGAATCATTCAGGCGCCCTGGAGTTCTAGGGTGCCCTGGATGAAGGCCTTATTAGTTGTTGCGAGATTAGCGCAAAGATAAGATTTGACCGAGGCAACTGAGGCGCCCCCTTCAACACAGGCACCAAGTAAAAAGGCTATAAAAGGGGCTTCTACCCCTCAACTCAGAACAACAATTCCAAGATCATTCTAAGCTTTCCAAGTGACGACAAAGTGCTAAAGACGAAGCTCTGCGAACAAGGAGGCTCCGGGAAGAAGTACGCGGCACTTCGGAGTTCCATATCGACCGAGTCTTCAACTCTTTTGTTTGGTTTGAATTTACATTCTGTGCTTATTTTTCTCTGTCTTTTTTATTGTAAATCGTACACTGTAGGATGGGTTTCTCCACCTCCGGAAAGTCTGGAAAGGAGACCATTAATGGATGGGCATTTCCCGTGCTTAGGCCTTGGATGTACTGACCCTGGGGGGTTGGGAACCAAGTAAATCCCGTGTGTAGAAAGTGTCTTTCTTTTCAGTTCATTAGTATTTCCGCTGCGCACTAACTCTTTGTCTAGAACGATCGAAAGACACACTTTTTGGAAAATGTTTTTATGGTCAATATTCACCCCTCCCTCTTTCGACGGCACCGATTCCCACAAGTGGTATCAGAGTCTGGTCGCTCTTCACCGGACTAACAGCCGATGGAGCAAAGACGTCAGGAGTTGAGGGGGAGCCCAGGGGTGAATCAGGTAATTTTTTTTAATTATGGTCAATTTTAAATTTCATATTATATGTTTTAAATGCAGGGAGAGAAGACACTATAAAAATCAGTGTCCTACTCGTAAGACTCATTCTTCACCATCGGTCGCAAAGGAAGTACCAACACCAGGAGTCCGAAATGACAAAAGTCAAATAAAGTGTTTCAAATGTCAAAAGCACGGACACTACAAGATTAAGTATCCGACCAAGGTATGAAAAATTTATGTTCATAAAGATTTTCAAATTCCTGCACTGTCATATGATAAGTTAGATGATTTTTCTGAAAATTTAGAATTATTGCATAGTCAATCAATATCTTGCATGACCAATTACAAAATGTAGATAATGTTAAAATATCATATATTAACCATTTAATCTTCAATGTCAATGCAATAATTTCTTAAATTAATTCTGAAAATATTAAGGATAATCGTCAAATTAATTATGATAATATTAAGGATAATCCTCAAATTAATTCTGATAATATTAAGGATCATCTTGAAATTAATTCTAATAATATTAAGGATAATTCTGAAATTAATTCTGATAATATTAAGGATAATTTAGAAATTAAGTCTGAAAATACTGAAGATATTTCTGAGAATAAAGATGAAATTATCTCTGATATTTTTGATGATAGTGGAGATAAAATCTTCTTAGATAATAATATAATTATTAATTTCTTAGATAATCCTGAAGATAATTATAAAACATTAACTAGTAGCCCTGAAAATTACTCCACCTACTATGAAGATGTAGAAGGATATAATCTTGATGATGACGATGAGGAGAAAGATGAATTTTCTAAGATCAAGGCTACAGTTAACAAAATCTACAAAAATTCAAACATAGCGGAATTGTTAGAAAAACTTAAAAAATTAAATAAAGAAGAAATAGTGAATAAATCAGATATTTTTGAAATAACAAAAATGATGGAGCTAAACCCGCAACTTTTAATTAACCCAGAAATTTTGAAACATAAATCAAATTAAATTTTAACAAAATTAATTAATTTAAATCCAAATTAATTTAATCCTTAAATAATGTAACTTCAATTAAAAATTTATTAATTTAAATCCAAATTAATTCTTAATTTAATCCTTAAATAATGTAACTTCTATTAAAAATTAATTAATTTTAATCCAAATTAATTCTTAATTTAATCCTTAAATAATGTAACTTCAATTAAAATTATTTAATTTAAATCCAAATTAATTCTTAATTTAATCCATAAATAATGTAACTTCAATTAAAAATTATTTAATCTAAATCCAAATTAATTCTTTATTTAATCCTTAAATAATCTAACTTCAATTAAAATTAATTAATTTATATCCAAATTAATTCTTAATTTAATCCTTAAATAACGTAACTTCAATTAAAACTTAATTAATTTAAATCCAAATTAATTCTTAATTTAATCCTTAATTAATTTAACTTCTAAAACTTAATTAAATCCAATTAATTCTTAATTTAATCCTTAATTAATTTAACTCAATTAACTCTTAATTAACTTAAATCAAATTAAATCTTAACAAACTAAATTAACTTAAATCTAATTAACTTAAATCCAATTAATCCTTAATTAATTTTATCTCAAATTAAATCTTAAATAACTTAAACTCAAATTAAATAAAATCTTACCCGAACTGCAACAATAAATTTAATAAAATTAAATATGTCAAAGTGGGTTGACATATTCGCGGGTTCACACGATATGTATCAAATTTAGAATTTGATACATAAATAGAAATTTAATTAAAAATGCCTGAACTTGATTGAATCATGCATAAATGTCATGTTCATGCATTTGCTATTTTATATATATATAAATGTCATGTCATTCATGTTTAATTTTATGCATGATTTAGAGCGGTTAATTAAGGACAAAAGACTTATTTGAAACTTGAACAACATAGTATTAGGTGGAGGTGAGATGATAGTACGTTAGAAAAAACCCTTCTAATAAGGTCAAGTCGGGTAAGGTATACCCTACTTGGTCTGTTTAGTCTGGTGGAACTAGCCGAAGCTACCGATCCAAAACCTAAGCTAGTTAAACCAAAATTTTTCAAGAAGTAATTTGAAAATGAACTTTCGATATAAGGCTTTGTCAAGGAAAGGGTTGTTGTTCCAATAAGGCTACGACCAATGAAGACCTCTGTGCCTCGCCAAGACCTGGAAGCCAATTATCAAAATTCAAATTCAATTTACTATTTGATAAATTTGAATCTAACATAAGTTTTAATTAAATCTTAGATTTAACGATAATTTAAAGGAAAATTATTCAAGCATCTCACGATACACCCATAAGGCAACCTTGCTTGATTGTACTAAGACATTTAAAATGGGTGAGATGTTAAGGACTAATAAATTGAAAAAATGCTTTACAAAAATTATTTTCCAAAATTCTTAGAATATTTTCTAAAAATCTATTTTCAAAATAGTGCTTTAACATAATAATACTTTTATGGATTTCATACTTGCTGGTTGTATATGTAATGCCCGAAAATTCTCAAAACTAATTTTAGAAATATCCAAGAACTTACTCTGAATTTATGGATATTTTTATAGAATTTTTCCATGGACAAATAAGGCAAAAAGTAATAAAAAATAAAATACGCAATAAAATAGCTTAAGTGGAGTTTAACCCCTAGACCTTTACCTGTAAGGAGAATAGGCTTACCAAGTGGGATGAGTTTGTTTTCATTCGAATAAGCTAGAGGGAAAGATGGATAAGCTGAAGTTAGTTAAAGTTTTCCATAAATATATAAGAGAACTTAAGGGTTTTTTTAATTGAAACTTTTCCTCACCTTCTCACCGCCGACCCTCTCCCTCTCTTGGGTGATTTTTCCTCTCCCTCTCTCGAGTCTTTCTCTCCCTCATTCACGGCAAAACAAGGAGGAGGTCTAAGGTCTTATGTTGGGCGGATTCAAGAAGGAAGACGCGCTAGAGGATCTTCTCAAGGAGTAGTTCATCATTGGAACCTCTCCGAGACTCCAAGGACCTTCCCTCTCTCTAAACCCTACGCCCTAGAGTTGTAAGAACAAGCGCAGGATGTAAGTACACCTCACCTGCGGTATAAGTAGCTTCGTTCGTATGATTGATTGTCCTAGTTTATCTAATTGCAAGTTTATGCACATATGTGCAGATTAACTTCCTCTACCGATTTTAAGGGCACCACTAGATGGGCTGAACGTGCTTCCCCCTTTAGTTTGGGGTTTAGGTGCACCGTCGAGTGCCTAGGAAGTATCCTTAAATGAAAAAAGGGAGTTTTTAGGCATGCAAGGTGCTCAAGAAAATGTTAAGAAGCTCTAATATGAGTTTTAGCATGTTATGAAGTTAGCTACCCTTGCTTTATGTTTATGGACCCTAGTTCGTTCATTGGGTGGGCTCCTAGATCGCCCCTAGGCTCTAGATCGCCTAGTAGATGCAAGGTTAAAAGAAAAGAATATTTATGAAAGTATTTTACTTTTTATGGCATGTGCTTGAACTCTAGTTCGTCTATGGGTGGGCTCCTAGTTGCCCCTAAGCTCCTAGTTTGCCTAGTAGTAGTACCCTAATGGGTTCAGGATTAGCTACCTCGGATCTATTTAGGGATACACACATTAGCAACACATTGTCGGGCCCACAGCAACATTATTATTATTTTCACTTATTATATGTATAAGTTTTAAAAGTTCAGTAATAGCTTTAAGGGAAAATAGTTTTAAGATCATGCTTAGTTCAGTCAGATTCTATGAATGCTATATAAATTTACTTAGAAGAATATGATTTAGTTCATGTGCTTAGTATGATGAGTATGCCATGATATTTATTTAGATTATATGTTTCAGCAAGAATGAATGACAAGCATGATATGTTTTTCCTACATGTGTTTTTAAAAGCATGAGTTTCGAGATATGCATTGTTTTGTGAGTAGGATAGTACTTACTAAGCTTTATGCTTATAGTTTCATTTTTCCTTATACTGCAGATAAGGGCAAAGGAAAAATGGAGTAGCGGAAGCGGCAGGGATGACGGTGGAGTGTGTGATGGTGGAAACTTGGAATGAAAGAACCTTGGGAACTTGCATTAAGAGGACATGTTATTAAGAATGTTAAATGAATTAATTCTTTGTCATGTTTAACATTTTCCGCATCTTAAGTACCCTTGTTATGTTATTAGCATTCTGCTAGTATGAGTTGATATCGTGCCGTGATGCCATGCCTAGCTTTTACATGTGATATGTTGAGTGATACTTTTCAAATGCATGTTAACTAGTAGTAAAATGCATGGTCTAAGGCTATAGAATCATTTCTGATATTATAGCACTACTATTGATGCATTTAGGCAAAAACAATGCTTAGTTTTAGTAGTAAGTTGATACAAAGTTTATGTTTCTAAATTTATACTTAGAAGTAGTTGAAGTATGCTTTAATGTCATGAAAACATGTAGAATATGACCTAGAATCATTGTATACCTGTTAGTAGGCTCAAATATGAGTTTGTGGTATTTTTGGTACAAAGTAGGTTGACCTTGGCACGTTTTTGGAATCTGAAACTTCAGATTTCAGAACTACCAGTCAACTGCGACAGTTACCAGTCAACTGGGACCAGCAGAAAAATGTCACAGAAAGTTTCGTCGGTTGCACCAGTCGACTGGAAAGATATCAGTCGACTGGTGCCAGTTTAAAACAGATTGTGATGTAGACCTGCTGGTTAGTGCTTCAGTCATGCAACGCTGAGGTTGGGGGATAAAATTAATGTTTTTGTTTTATTTTGGTTGGTTAGTACTTCCAACATGATTATGATTTAGCGTAGCATGCTTGAGTTATGAATTGTTAGTTCAGTACATAGCAAAATAAGAATTTTTTTAAATTCTCCCAGTTGGTTTAGCATCTGGAAAACAATGATCAGTAATCAGTCAGCTAGTTAGTCAGTTAGTAGTAGCGATCTGCCTTAAAGCTTAGTACCAGAAGGTGGGTCGTTACAGTATATATATTATAAATTTTTAAAATTATATCTTTTTCAAAAATTTGTTTGACCTACACAATTAGACACAAACCTTTTAGGTCAACACTAAAGTCCCTTAAGGCACTTAGATAAAGACAAATGGTGTCGGGTACAGGGGGAGTGTTTTTATTCTTTTAAAATTTATTTTTTTCAAAAATTCAGATTTTTCAAAAACTTTATGCTTTAAAAATGTATTATCATCTCAAAATAAGGTTTTCAAAAATTGGTTCAAAAACCCTATTATATCACTATTTATTTGAAAAATTATCATCATTTCAAAATATATCTTTCAAATACTCATCTTTATCTTTCGAAATGTTTCAAAATATTTTTCGAAAATTGTACCTATTTCCCTTTTGATCTTGATAAACCCTAAAGACATGGAAAAGTCTACTTCATGATCTACAAGGACTCCTAGGATGTGTCAAATTTAGGGGGTGTCTAAATCAAAAGAATCTAGTTCTGACAATTATCATTTGAAATTATTAGATAATTCTTTTGGTCTGAACCAAACCCTAAAGACTCAGAGGAAGAGTTCTTGTAGTCAACAAGCTTCCAAGGACTATGTCAAGTTTAAGGGGAGGTCAAATTAAAAGAATTATTGAACATTTCAAAATAATATATTTTCGTGCACTGTATTTTCAAAATCCTTTTGAAAACATAAGTATTTTTTTAAATACTATCATTTTTTATCACTTTCAAAAAAAAAAAATCGGCTTATAAAATCTTTTTGGAATACTTTTTGGAAATAATACTTACTTGAAATTGGAGAATTTCTAGGACATTTAGGGAAACGTCCTTGTTATTAACAAGGTTTCATAGGATTGTGTCAGACTGGAAAAGAAACCAAGTCAAGTAAAATATTATGTTTTAAAAATAATATTGTTCAAAAGTACTTGTATTTTTCAAAAAATTCATAATACTTTTCAAAAGTACTTACATTTTTCAAAAAGTTCATAATATTTTTCAAAAGTACTTGCTTTTTTCAAAAAGTTCATAATATTTTTCAAAAGTACTTGTTTTTTTCAAAAGGTTCAATATATTTTTCAAAAGTACTTATATTTTTCAAAAAGTTCAATATATTTTTCAAATGTGCTAACATTTTTCAAAAAGTATAAAATTTCTTGGGTAAATTTTCTTAAACTCCCCACTTCCAAATTTACATTTGCATGCAATTCCTACCCAAACTTTTATTTGCATGCAGTCCCTGATGGGATTGACAAGACAGCTTTGTGAGTATTATTTGAAGAAAGTTGAGTATAAAAGTTAGAAAATTGAGTATATAAGGTTGCATCCACCACATCAAGAAACTGCATACTAAATTTTCACTCTTTTATACTCAATCCATTAGGGAGTTAACACAAAGAAAAACTCAAATGGGGACTGAATGCAAAGTTTGACTTGCCATTAGGGATTTAAAGCAAATTTACCGAAATTTCTTTCAAAATACTAATATTTTTCTAAGGTGCACAATATTTTCCAAAGTACAAATTGTTAGATCGTTTATGTCTTGCTAGAGGGGGTGAATAGCAATTTTTTATTTCTTCTACCTACAAGGTTAGCGTCCGCAAGCGGAAATAATAATAATAAAATCAAACAACGCTAACAAACCTATTTACGTGGTTCGGAGATGAAGCTCCTACTCCACGATAGTCCGTGAGGTGGACGATCCCTCGATCCTTCGGCGGATCACTCCCTGGATGCCCTCCGGCTAGCTCGTGTAGCTCCTTGTGGGTGGAGAAACCACGCCACAAACCCAAGTACACTTTCTGAGCACTAAGACTACTAACAAGCCCTAACCAAGCTTGTTTCGTCAAAAGCTCCCAGCCCAAACCGAGTTCCTTTAAATAGAACTCAGGGTTGAAAAATACCTGACCAGTCGACTGCTCTCAGGGCAGTCGACTAGTCCCACTGAAAATTGACCGTTGTAGCTCAACGTTCAAATTTTTAGCCTACTTAACCAGCCGCTACCAGTTGACTGCTCCCAGGGCAGTCGACTGGTCCAGGGTTAGAAACCTTCTGTGAGTTTCGAGTCTTGTTGGCAGTCGACTGCCTTTTTTCCAGTCGACTTCCCAGCTTATACAATCACTCTTCCTCACTCCAACGACCCTCCTCCACGCGTGCCTTCAGGTACACTCCCTTGGCTTGCCCCTTGAAGTTTTCTTCCACCAGCTATCGACCCTCGGATACGCACACAAGCCTTCCCTTAGCTTGCCTCCATGCCACCCTTCACGTGTGCCCTTTGAACTCCACTTCCCGGCTTACCCTTGGAGTCCTCCTCCCTCGGTTCTCATCCCTTCATGACTCAGCTGACTCTTCACCAGCAGCCTTGACTGTTGCCTTCGCGCCCTCTTCATCTTTGGCTCCCATCCCTCGGATGCACACAAGCCTCCAGCTTGCCTCCATGCCATCGTTCATGCATGCGTCGAAGTCCGCTCCCCTCGGCTCATCATCCCTGCTATCCATGGTCCCTGGGGTGCACACAAGCCTCCAGCTTGTCTTCATGCCACCCTTCACCGTATCGAAGCCGTCTAGCTAAGTCCATATGTGTAACCTGCACATCCTGCACACTCACATACACATATTAGAACACAAGGAAAAACCTAACTTAAACCCTTTACCCAAACATCAACACACATGGTCACTCCGGACCATAGATTGCCTTAACATAAATCTTTTGTTTGTGCAAAAATTCCAAAATGCATAATTTGTTTTAAGTGCATAATCTATTTAAAGTACATTTTTTTAAAAAAAAACTATTCTAAATGAAAATTTATCTAAGTTCAAAATATTTTTCTAAAAGATCAAAATATTTTTCAAAGTACACAATCCTTTCTAAGTACAATTTTTTTGGTACACTTTAAGTACTTAAATTTTTTCTAGTACTTAGTCTCTTTCAAAACAAAAAGAGTTTCGAAAACTGGTTTTTCAAATGATTATACTAAGTACTTTCCAAAAAGAATTTTTTTTTCAAATTCTTCATTGTTGGTGCAAGTATTTTTGTCATTTTTTGATGTATGACAAAGGGGGAGAGTGAGCTTAAGTTAGAAAAAAAATTTCTTCTTCCTAAAGGATCAAAATGAAAATCAAAATATTTTTTCAAAAGGGGGGAGAGTGACTTTAAGTAAGAAATATTTTTCTAACTCCCAAAGGATAAAGAGCTGAAGTGAGTGAGTTTAAGTTAGAAATATTTTTCTAACTCCAAAAGGATAGAGAGCTGAAGTTAGAAATTTTTTCTCAAAGGATCAAAATGTGTTTTCAAAACTTAGATCAATTTAATCCATTTTATCCCAAGGATTATAACTTAGCCCTTTAATCCAATCTAACTTAAGATATTGTCAAACATCAAAAAGGGGGAGATTGTTGGTGCAAGAAGCATCAGTGATGTCCTCCTCTAAGTGTTTCAATGTTTAACAATATTCTTAAGTTAGTGATACATTGAACAAGGAAGGGTTAGTCAAGAAAGGAGTACCAAAGTGTAGGAAAGTCCTAGTTAACCTAGGCAATAAGTCCTGGTTCTAAGAATTGGGCACTAAGTCTTGATCATGGATTGGGAACTAAGTCCTGGCCTCGGGCTGGGCACCTAAGACCTGACCAAGGGTTGGGCACGAAGTCCTGGTTCATGGAATTGGGCAATAAGTCCTGGTCGAGGGTTGGACACCGAAGTCCTGGTGACTAAAGCTGGGAAAAAGTCCTGACAAATGAAGTTAGGCAATAAGTCTTGGTCGTGGACTGGGCACGAAGTCCTGGTCGTAAGATTGGCCAAAAGTCCTGGTGAGTAATGCTGGGCAAAAGTCCAACTGGATGGGCCGGGTGGCAACTGTCTCCTGAGAGGAGTAGGTGAAAGGCGCGTTCCCCTAGGATGGGTGCATAGGCGTCAGTTCGACCTAGGGTTTTGCAGGAAATCCGAAGTCAGAACCAATTCGTTAAGGCTAAGGGTGTATATGTGATTGCCTTGTATTTATGTATCTTACATGTACCTAAAATTGAAGACAAAGCAGGCAAACAAACACACAACATGGCTGGAAAACAGGCTACTGGGTGCCCCCATTAACTTGGACGCCCCAATGAACCAAGCGCCTCAATGAACCAGGTGCCTAAATCATTGATGGTGCCCACAATCAGTGTCACGATGAGCCTCAAATTTGAATTTATAAGTTGAAAACCCTTAGCTTACAAAACTAAATGTAGTATAGGGGCCTCAAGTCATATTTTTCCAAGAACTAGTTAAGATTGCTTAATTCAAGCTAAATTTTGTTGTTTTTTATGTTTTAGGTTTTCAAATAAGATAGGGGTTTTTGCAATAATGGATGAAATAATAGTTTGAACAGAGTGAACATAGATAAGCAGAAACTAATTCGAAATTTGCAGAAATTATTTGAAAACTGAGCAGTTAAACTCAAAACTATGGGATTGAAATTTAAGAGCTAAACTTGAATGCAGGAATCTGTATCTAACTGCAGAATTGTGAAAATTATATCTAAGCAAACTAAATGAAAATTACCGAGAATGTAAATGGATACAAATTGAAGCAACCAAAAGAAATAAGTTTTCAGAAATGAAATTTGCAGAAATGAAACACCAGATCGGTCCCTTGACAAGTTTCCCTCTTGCCGTCACTCAAAAGTCCAGCTAGAGACCCTCTAGCTCGAAAACCAGCGAAGAGAAACTCCCCTGATCAGTTTGCAATAGATTTGGCTTGTATTGATCTTCCTGATCGGTCACGGGACCAATCAAGACTCCTTCTGATCGGATTGGAGACTAATTAGAAGCGTTTCTGTCTGATCACAGTGATCGATCAGTAGCCGAAAAACTCCCACCAAGCTCTTCTTCTTGACACGCTGAGCAGCGATCGAGCTCAGAAACCTTCAGATCACTTCGGAGAACCCCTTCGAACGCTCCTACAGCTCCGGTCGATGAAGATCGGCGATCAAACAAAAAAGTCGATGGGCAGGAACAAAGCTCCGGCGAAACCCTCACCTGAGCCTTCTAATACATAATTTATTAGCAAACTAAACAAGAAAATTACCTCGACGATTCGAAAACTCGAAACAAGATCGGATCTGATGTGGCCACGCGCGATCGGAGAAGAAAACGCTGAAGAACACGAAGAACAGAAGCAGAATTCACGACCCCCCAGCTGTGGAGATGTTTCTGTTTTTTCTTAATTCCCATTTGAAATTGAACGGCTGTGATCATCCTTACTTCATCCAACGGTCAGATCACCTCGAATTGAGTCCAAACTTCCCATATCTCCATCAATGGTCAGGATCTACTCCTCCTTAGCTTGGATCAATCAGATCTGCAACGGATGGCTCAGATCTCCCTTCCTTTTGAATGGATGGTTTAGACTCCTCTTAAGCTTGATCCAACGGTCAGATGACTTCTGATTTAGCCAAACTTTCAGATCTTGATCTGCGGTCTTGATTAACTCTATCTTGAGCTCGGATTGATCAGAAGTTGACAGATGGCTCAGATCTCCCCGTTTCTTGATCGGACGGCCCATATTAATCCATCTCTTGATCCTCTTGATTGAAGCCAAGTCCTAACTCAAGTTTGATCCAATCTAATCTAGGTCCATGATCATTCGAAGCCTATAAAATTAGATTCAAATTTAATGTCAAAACATATCAAATATACAAAGATTTGCATCCAATGTTAAAATAGCAATAACTCATGGAACCTAATCTAAATGCAAACTTAAGCATATAAAAAGGGATCAAAACATGGATTTGAGAGCCTAATTTGATTAGCAAAATGGTAATTATCAACTCCCCCGCACTTGCTCTTGGGTGTCTCGCACAAGCTAACTAGTAAACTAATCATGTAACCCCCTAGATTATTCTCAATCATAGTTAGAAATAATTGAAAGGAAATTACCTAGGGTTGTCAATTCTCAAAAATCTAAACTCAATGGACTAGAATCTTAACCTTAGTCAACAACAATGTATACTTCATCCTTCATGACTAATTGAGATGAATCAAACACATAAAGCTTCTCTAGGAAATTTTTAGTGGCTCTCTTCCTAAGTTCTATGTTTTGATGAAAATGGAGCTCACTCAAACACAATCATGGTTCTTGCACTACCATAAGCTTGCTTATGCTCTATTCTCCACCATCATTCTTGAATTGGATCAACACTTAAAAAGGTTTATTTGAACAAGTTTAGGAAATATGGAATGATAAAATGAAATAGAAGTTTAGTAGATGGAAAAGTAAAGAAAATGGAAGACTTGGATACTAAAGAATGAAACCTAATGAACTTTGCCCCTTTCTTCTTGTATTATTCTGCATAGATCAGAGCCAAGGTAAGCAAGGATCAAATAGTAACTCTGATTTGGACAAGAAACCTCAATGAATCTAGTGTGCCAAAACTGCTGTGTGCCAACCTCTGCTAATAGGTCAAGAGGCCGATCAGGCTTTCCCTGATTGGATTGGTAGTCTTCTGATCGGACTGGACTGCTTCTGATCGGTCTGTTTGACCGATCAGACACTTACCTGATCGGTCTGGAGACCGATCAGGGTCTGATCAATATTTGAAACTGAGCTGAATTCTTAAACTGTCTTCTGCTGAGATTTCAATCATTCAATCAATAACTCACTCTTGAGTTCAACTAACTCCTTGCTCACATCTTCCAATTCAGAAGTCTTGTCAGCACTTGACTTCCACTTCATGCTCTTGTCTTCTTTTTTTCCTTTCTTTTTTTTTCTTTTTCTTTCTTTCAGCTGCTGTTCTGTTTTTTGTTTGTAGCTAAGTTTCTTTTTTTCAATCATTCTGCAGCCAACGAATCCCACTTCACAAATTTTATAGTTTAATTGGACAATTTCCTGAAATGAGAGAGCATCCCTGGTACAAAACTTCCTTTCATTCTTTTCTAGCATCCAAACTCAAAACTCCTTCACTGAATTCTCAACAGCCATAACTTTTAAAATTTTCACTATCCAACTCTTGTAACTCACTCTTGATACAAAACTCCTTCAAGTTGGCACAGTTCTTCATTGCATTTGCATACTAATTGGATGCATTCGGCAGCCTTCACAACTTCATTTGTCCAACTTCATTTTTTTTCTTTTCTCTGAACTGTTGAATCTGTAGGTCTCCAAATTTTTAGTGAAACCCTATTTAGCTCTGAAATGATTGAGATTGAATCTAAGCTGTGGGTGTCCAGACATTGTAATCGAAATTGGCACCAAGCATTTTTTTTATAACTATAACAAGCCCTTCTCATTCCTTTAAATCAAAACACTAGCCACCTCCCCCACACTTAACTTTTTGACCTTCTCGGGCAAAGTAACATTAAGAAACAATCCAAAGAAACCAAGTCCATGGAGAATATGGTTATGAATAGAAAAATAGAGGAGGGAAAATAGAATATAGAGTAGATCAACAAACAATATTGCAAAAATTGATATAAAAAAGGAAACAAAGTGATTCACCTCTATAAATGTGGTCCAATCATAGAAATATAGTTTTGAAAGAACCTAAGCAAGTTCTAGAGTACAATCATATGTGGGTATCTCAAAAATAAGGCTAATCCTCACTTGGTAAAAAGAATTCATCTCAAATCATCAATCTAGAGTCCATAACTAAGTAGTACTCAAGTATCCAAGAATTTTCATCCATTGGCTCAAATCCTAAGTTTTAACAACCAAATTTAACTTACTTTCAAAGGACTCTAAAATGATATAAAGAAAATCTAGAGGGATACATTTATTCTAAATCATGCAAGAAACAAGGTGCCAAAAAGGATAAAATGGTATCTACAATGACTCTTTATTCATTCTACACTACCTAAGCATTTATTAGCAAGAACTCATTGTAAAAGAAAAATTTACTGCTAGAAAACATAAAAATGATATACAATGAAATAAAAGTGCAAGAAAATCAAACTCCCCTTTAAGTAGGGTAGATAGCATCATTG
>JAGFNQ010007711.1:27813-114585 GCA_024364735.1 Boesenbergia rotunda | reverse complement strand
GAGAAATGGAAAAGGCAGAAACACTCGCTTCACTTGAAGAGTTGATCAGTCACGGAGAGGGGCAGATCCCCGCATAAGTCCGGGAGTGAAATTGCGTCGGGGGGCATATCAGGAGACAAATACCCACCAAGCCTGAGATGCCGGATTATGTTCAGGCCGTATTGCATCATCACATCCATAAACCGGCGGGAAATCTCGGCAGCATGGGTCAGATCATTCAAACACGCCATGCGGTGGTCCTCTAATCAACCCGCTTCAGCCTCTTTATAAGCGCGCAGCTCCGCTAGCTCAGCCTGCAGGGCAGCCCAGGATGCCTGCCGTTCGCGGAGCTCCCCTAATTCCACCTGAGCCGCGTCCCAAGCCGGACGAAGGCCCCGCAAATCCTGAAGCTGGTTCCTAAGGGAACCTGTCGTCTGCTTCTCAACCGCCAGCTGCGCCTGAAGGGACAAAATCTCCTCGTTGGCCCAGGGGAGGTACGACCTGGCCCTTAGGAGTTCCGTTTGCAACTCGCCCTGACGCTTGTGATCGCGGAGGTGAGCCTGCTCGACCTGGATCACTCGCTCTTCCGCTCGAAGCACCTCGGCATCGGCAGCGGCGATATGAGCTTTGGCGATCTCTAGCTCCTCCTGGGTCTGGCGCAACATGTCCTGGAGGCCGATAGCCTCTGCCCTCAAGCCATTCAATGAATCGTCATCCGAGGACCGCTAGGTGTGGCGGAGCCGAGCCTCGAGGTCTTCCACACGCCTCTCAGCACGACACCGAGCCCTGGCATGAGTCAGCATAGCCACACTCATGCTATAGCCCTGGGCCCAAGACTGCAAGAAACAAACCCGTCAGACAAAGAAGGAATGAGGCACGCCCCCTTTGGACCAACAGACACATACCTGGGTAGCCAAGGCCATGAAGTCGTCCGCCCCGACGGCAGGGCTCACTGAGCCACTCGCCCGCAAGCCGGCCAGGAACCTGTCCGAGATGGGGCCATATAGCCGGACGTCCCTCGACCGCGTAGGGACGGTACCGCTCGGCGGGGTCATGCTCAGACGCCAGTCAGACAGCGAGGGCGACAGCACATGCAGCAGGCCTTCGCTGGTAGGTCCTTCCGGGCAAGGCGGGGATGCCTCCCTCAGGGGCATCACCATCAGTTCCATTGGTAACGCCGCAGAAGAGGATGGCGGTAACGCTGGGAGGATGGCGGTCGACGCTTCACCCTTCCGTCTTTTGCTGGGCCGACTAGAAGAGCCCCCCAAGGGATCAGCCGGAACAGACACAGAACCGGCACCCCCAGGGCGTCACAAGGAACGACTCAGAGGTCGGGTATCCTCTGAGTCCGACGGTGGAGTTTTCCCTTCTTCGGCGGAGGAAGCAGGCGAAGGGGAACCAGATGGAAAAGCTTCCTGATCAGCCAGTAGGGCTAAGCGCCGCCCCTGCACGGCCCGCTGCTCCGCAGCCTGCACCCGCTGCTCTCTTATCACCGCTCGGAGACGCTCCTCCATTTCCTCAGCGTGACCCAACCCGAAACCCCCCTCAGGAGCAGCAGTGCACATCATCTCAGCTGTCCAAGAAGCAAAGGTCAAGAAATGGCAAGGGCTAAGTAACAGGGAAAAACCACTTACTTAAGGAAACAGGGCGGATGAAGGACGCTGGACTAAGGCCAAACGCAGACAGAATGTTCTCGGCCAAAAGTGGCCCGACTGGGAAATGTTTATTCCTGAATAAGAAGAGGGGGCGCTCAAAGGGAGGAAACTTCCGGGGATCTGTGTGATGAGGAGGCATTTGAGAAAAGTCCAGTCGGAAGTTAAGCGGCCAGGTCGGGAAGGTCACGGGGCGGATAAAAAACAACCTCCCTTCTAACCCCTGCTGGCGAAAGGAAGGGAGGAAAGGAAGGAAGTCCCAGAGCGAGCTTGGAAAACAAACTCGCCCCATTCCTGCTTCTTCAGGTAGAAAAAGTGGTGGAAAAGTTCGGCAGGCGAGGAGCAGCGGTATAGCAGGAAGAGGATGGCGGACCCACAGAGGAGGCGGATGGAGTTGGGGGTCAGCTGAGACAGGTTGATACGGAGGTAGCGGCACACTAGGCCAATGAAAGGGTGAATGGGGAAGCGCAAGCCCGCCTGTAGGTGATCCCTCGAAACAGTAATGTAGTACCTCGGCGGTGTGGCTGGCTGATCCGAGGAAGAGGGCAACTGAATGTCATGGTCAGACGGAATATGAAACTCTGCCCTAATGGCCGCGAGGTCGCCATGGGTGAGAATGGACCTCGCCGTGACATACCACGGGTGAGGGTTGCGGGACAAGGAGGCCATGGGGACACGGAAAAGGTGAAAGGACTAGCCTGCAGAAGGAAGCGACAAGCACCTAGAAGTAACTGCAACCCTAGTCGGAAAGGAGAAGACAATGCGTCGGAGTGGAAGACGAAAGGACTTAACGCTGTTATATAGGATGGCAGGACCACCAGGTGGTGGGCCACGGCCAAGGCGGCAGGAAATAGCAGCCGCAGGAGCAGGCCTAGTGGGGCCCAGGAAGCCAGGCGCCTCGCGCCCAACCTCGTTCCTCGGGAATGGACGAAAAATACCTCGGTGGTTGGAAGGGAATGGGGAAAAGACACGTGGAACCATCCCCAGCTGTAAGCAGTGGTGAGGATAATTTCCAGCTACCCGGGAACACTGAAGCTGTTAGCAGCAAGGGGGTAAGCACAGGCTAGCCGCACCCACCGACCAGGATCCCTAGGCTTCAGCAAGCCTACAGAGAAGGCCCCCCCCCCACGGGGCTGCGGTCTCCTGGGACGCTAGGCTTACGTGAACAAAAGATGGTACAGTCAGTCGGACTCGCCGCCTCCTTCGACTAGACTCGAGGGGGACACTTATGATCCCGACCATGCCTACGGGTAGGGGCATAGGCCGGGCCCACCGACCAGCCTGGCACCCAGAGGGCCTGGCAGACAGGTCAATAGCCAGATCAACGGGTAGATCCCTGTGCCCGGAAACCCCTTCAAAAGGAGGAAAGGGGAGGAGGTTTATCGGACCGTCAGCAGGGGCGGTCGGCCCACCTTTTAGCCATCCAACTAGATGAACGCTTAGCTGCCCCAACTCTTCGAGCCTACCCCGACCCAGGACAGGGTTGGGCATCACCAGTGGGTGGCTAGCCACGCTCCCTTCCCAGGGTCATCCCTCAGACCGGATGGCCAACTCGTATCAGAATTGTCTCATGGCGACCCCCAACCCCGGACGTACCCTGCGCTCCACCTCTCCACCAGTCGGACGCGTGGCGGCCCACGCTCCCTGGCTCTTACCCGACTCGGCCTCCAGCATTCGGACCCGCCAGTCGGTGCTCGGGGTACGGGCTGTCCCGCCCTGACACCCCCTCGCACACTTACATCCAGGGTACAATCCGGTAAGCGGGGTTCCTCACGCCTTACCTACATCTGACATCTCCACGCGGTTAGCTCCTCACCCAGTACCCTTGTACTGCGCACCCAGTACTCACGTATTGTTAGAGCACCCAGCGTCATGTCGCGTCGCTCTTCGGTGCTCTACTTGAGCTGACAAACACTACACCCTTGCCCCATCAGTACGAACAAGGGTTGTCAGCTCCCCCGGTTATATAAGCTTGGCACTCCCCCTATCGCAGGTACGTGCGCGCGAGTTCTCGCATCCCTTGCCTCGTTTCCATTCAGTTTACCCTCACCTGCCATCGGAGACTGACTTGATCCCTGGCACCCAGAGGGCCTGGCAGACAGGTCAACAACCAGATCAACGGGTAGATCCCTGTGCCCGGAAACCCCTTCAAAAGGAGGAAAGGGGAGGAGGTTTATCGGACCGTCGACAGGGACGGTCGGCCCACCTTTTAGCCATCCAACTAGATGAATGCTTAGTCGCCCCAACTCTTCGAGCCTACCCCGACCCAGGACAGGGTTGGGCATCACTAGCGGGTGGCTAGCCACGCTCCCTTCCCAGGGTCATCCCTCAGACCGGATGGCCGACTCGTATCAGAATTGTCTCATGACGACCCCCGACCCCGGACGTACCCTGCGCTCCACCTCTCCACCAGTCGGACGCGTGGCGGCCCACGCTCCCTGGCTCTTACCCGACTCGGCCTCCAGCATTCGGACCCGCCAGTCGGTGCTCGGGGTACGGGCTGTCCCGCCCTGACACCCCCTCGCACACTTACATCCAGGGTACAATCCGGTAAGCGGGGTTCCTCATGCCTTACCTACATCTGACATCTCCACGCGGTTAGCTCCGCACCCAGTACTCACGTACTATTAGAGCACCCCGCGCCATGCCGCGTCGCTCTTCGGTGCTTTACTTGAGCTGACAAACACTACACCCTTGCCCCATCAGTACGAACAAGGGTTGTCAGCTCCCCCGGTTATATAAGCTTGACACTCCCCCTACCGCAGGTACGCGCGCGCGAGTTCTCGCATCCCTTGCCTCGTTTCCATTCATTTTACCCTCACCTGCCATCGGAGACTGACTTGATCGTCGGAGTGCCTGATCGGGGATTCCCCTGGCGGGTTCGCTGACGGTCTTGGTTTTGCAGGGACACGGCAAGGCGCGGTCGGCAACCGGCCACCTCATCGGCTCGCGGCTCCCGGGAGGCCCGTTGGACTACCACTCCACTTCGCGACAGGATCACTTGCCTTTTGGTTTTCATGATAAGACTAATATTTTTCTGTCATTCTGTAATCGACGTGAACTCTCAAGAAAAGATTAATCCTCTTTCGGGCTTTAGTGATATCCTTCTAGGTAAAGAACCTCATATTAATCTAAACTCCCATCTATTAGGGCGGTAAAAAAATTAAACGTTAAAAAAATTAAACGTTCATAAATAACTTTGATGTTGGACTTAATAAGAAATTATTTATATTCGGTTGATACACCTAAGATATAATTTGTTAAACAAAACAAATAAAGTTGAATACATATATATTCATATCGTAATATTCGTGAATAAAATAATATTCGTGCATGAACAATATTCATGAATTATTTTCATTAATAAAACTTTTATTAACCTATTAAATAAGTAAAAAAAATTAAAATGAACAAATAAATTTAAATTATCAAACTAATAATGTACAAGGTATAAGTTTCAAATGAGCAAATAAAATTAAATTGAGAGTTCAGTAACATCTAAATAAATCAAGTTCAAGCCAAACTGAGAATTGAAAGTTCAATAATATCTAAATAAATTAAACTCAAGTTAAACTTTAACCAAGATAAAGTTCATCAAAAATAAATCAAGTCAAATTTAAAGAATCATTTCACAAGTTTACTTCATTTTAGATTCATCTTAACAGGACTCGATTACATTATCAAATAAGTTAGAGAGAAAAATATATATAATTGAGAGAGGATGAAGATAAAATTTTTCTCATCTCAAACGTTAAATACGAAAGGCATATATAGAGAAAAATAAAGATACTCTTTGATATATATTAATGAATATTAATTATTCACATTCTATATTTAGAATCAATGGTTGTATTCAAGATAGAAAGAATAAACATATTTTACTCATGTATATTCATATTTAAAAGAATAAAAACGTTGAACTTTGTCTTTTTCAAGGCTTCATGGACAAGTTAAAGTTTTCCAGACATGAAACATGTTCATGGACGGATTCTGCGCTCTATGCTCCATATAAAGAATACGCTCAATCCAACCGATTCAACGCATCAAGCATTATACGTTAATCATGTCTAGTTATCTTGTCGCATCATCATACATCCCTTTTCACCCAAAGCTCTGTGCTCTCCGGCGATCCATCACCACCGAGAAGCCATGCTTCCCGCTCATCCATTGCACGGCCGATAGGCAATCACCGGCGTTGCGAAGATCGAGCAGTACTCATTACAAGCCCAACTCGTCGAGCAATGACTACATACAGTCACTCACCGTTAACTCTCCTGTTAGTACTAATCCCTAGCTCAACATCTCTGTTTTTTCTTTTCATTTTAATTTAATCTAAATATTCAAAACTTTATTTAATTGTTAGGTGGAGAACAAGGATCAGACAACGAGAATAATGTTTCTGAAAGAGAGAATTAGAGAAGTAATATGCGAGAAGAAGGAAGTGGAAGAGCAGGTCCAGCTGATCGACCACCTGCAACAACTTGGAGTCGCCTATCATTTCAGAGACGACATTAAAGACGCCTTAAATACTATTCACGCATCATTGGAAGACATAATAATATGTTTGCAGCTGAAGGATGCTGACATCCACATCACGGCACTACTTTTCAGACTTCTTAGACAAAACGGTTTCTCAATGTCAGACGGTATATATACATTATGCATTTGACATTTTATAACTGTGATTATTAATAATTAATTAGCTGTGAAAAATGATATAATATTGACTGAATTAATGCATGCAGATATCTTCAAGGGATTCAGGGATGAGAACGGCCAGTTCTTCGATGTTTCTCTCGAAGGAATGCTGAGTTTACATGAGGCGGCTTTTTATGGCAAGGAGGGGGAAGTGATACTGCAGGAGGCCATGGATTTCACCACTCAGAACTTGAGAAATCTCCTGAACCAAGGATCCATTACTGAACTTGGTCTAAAGCAGAAAGTGGCCCATGCGTTGGAGCTCCCATTAAATTGGAGGTTGGAAAGACTACACGCCAGGTGGTTCATACAATTCTGCAGCCAAAGCAACAAAGACGAGTGCAGTTTGATTAATCCTGAGCTGTTAGAATTCGCTAAGTTGGATTTCAACAGGGTTCAGCATACGCACACGAAAGAACTCAGCAAACTTTCGAGGTATAATTAATTAGTAAGATTGTAGCCATGTGCATATATCGCGAATTCTAAGGCAGTCAGCGCTCATAGATTATATAATATAATATATGGAACAGATGGTGGTCCGATCTTGGACTTGCAGAGCGCCTGCCATTTTTCAGAGACAGGTTGATGGCCAACTACTTGTGGGCCGTTGGAGGCGCCTTTGAACCGGAATATTCTACTTTCAGGGAGATAGTGACCAAAGCCAATTGTTTCATCGCAATGCTGGATGATGTTTACGACGGCTACGGCAACTTGGAAGAGCTTGAGAACTTCACAGATGCATTGGAGAGGTAATTAATTAATACGGAATCGATCTAGTTCCAACTCTGATCAACTTATAGATGATAAATTTTTTAACTTTGATATATGCTCGATCGTAATTGATTAATTTTAGGTGGGATGTTCATGCGATCGACAAACTCCCAGATTACATGAAACTCTGTTTTCTGGCCGTCTTCAACACAGCAAACGAAGCAGCTTATGAAATGGTCAAAAAAAAAGGCTTCAACGTACTGCCATATCTAAAGAGAGCTGTAATATGTTTACTCACTTTAATTCACCAGTACTACATGTACTTCTTATTAACTAAAACCAGCACAGTTGATTAAATAATAGTTATTTTGTTCGATATATATATGCAGTGGAGTGATCTCTGCAAAGCCTTTTTGTTGGAAGCTAAATGGTCTCACGAGAAGTACACTCCCACAGTCGAAGAGTATTTGGAGAATGGATGGATGTCGGTATCAGGGCATGTCTTTCTCACTCACGCCTACTGCATGAGCCCACACTTAACCAAATCAGACTTAAACAATTTCGGCACTTACACGCAGTTTTTACAGTGGTCCTCCATGAACTGTCGCCTCCACAATGATCTGGTATATATATAATTAATGTCTCAAATATTTTTTTCATTTTAATTCTATCATTGATTAATAAATAATTGAATGTGCAGGTTGAAACGGAAAAGAGTGATGCCTGCTCAACCATCCAATACTGTTTGATGCAGGAGAAAGATGTGTCAGAGGCAGAGGCTCGGGAGATGATCAAGGAGATGATCATGGGAAATTGGAGAGCCATGAACGGGGATCGAATGAATTACACGACTCTGTTCGAGGAGAACTTCAAGATTTGCGCGATCAACCTTGATCGAACGGCACAGTTCTTCTACCGGGATACAGATAGATACAGTGAGGATGGAGAAATCAAGGATTTAATAACCTCATTGTTTGTCAAACCAATCGAGCTCTAGAAGAATATATACTGATACTAATGTTCCGTAAGACGAAGCGCAAGTATACGACCTACTAATCAAGGGCTTAGCCAACATTCATAACTACCTAGGGCTCATTATCGTCCAAAATTTAAAATAATAAAATTCAAACATAAAATTTCATAAATATTATCGTCCAATATTATGACAACTCAAATAATCACAACTTATTCGTAAATATTCAAAATAATTTTAAAGTTGTCACATTTTATTTCAAAGTCGCACAATTTTAAAATCTAAAACAATCAATCAATCAATCAATAATATTAGCGCAATATATGAGACGAAAATTAAAGTAAATCAAATGGATAAAATTTTCACTTGAAACAGTCATAAATCAAACATATACAACAAATCATAATTAACTCAAATTAACTAATTATTTTTCAATATCAACAAAAAAATTATTTATCTTGTATGTTAAATTGATTGTTGTATCTATAATAATCTTTTTGAACTAGAATACAACAAGATTCAAAAATAAGTAAAATTATTATTCTCCTTGATCTAAGCAATACGAGAGTTGTCAGGTGAAGTTATTGGTGGATGGAGGAGGGTGATATATAACGGTGGTTGCTAGTATGCGCGTGAAAGAAAAAAAACAAAGAAGGAAGAGAAGGTTTTTGAATCATTTAATTGAGTCATAACTCAATTAAATTTAATTATTCATCTCCTCATCTGACCATTAAATTTAATTCACATCCCATTTAATTTAAACTCAACCATCCTTATTTTATGTTAATAATTTAATAATCTCTATTTTTTATTTTTTATTTTAGATTTTATTATTTTTTTCTAAATATTTAATTTATTTTTGATGGGTTCAAAAATTAATAAAATAAAAAATTATTACATAGGCTTTGAAAAGTAGGTGGGGCTGGAGCCCACCCTAGCCCATGGGTGGCTCCGCCCATGCTACTAATGATGATGAATTGACCTTTGATTTTGATCTCACTGTTTGAAAAGTAAAAAAGATTCATTCAATATATAATTAAAAAAGATTCATTCAATATAATTAAAATGACCGGATCAAGTTATCGGATCAAATCAAATTAAGAATTCTATTATAATTATTAGAATAATTTCGTTATATTATTAGACTAATTTTGTTATAATAATTTTATTTATTAATGGTCAATTGATGAAGTACTTTTATATTCTATATATAGAGTATTATTCTTAGAGATAAGTACCAATGAATAATAAGATTTATTATTGCTCATATTCTTTGTTGCTCTCTCTCTTTCTATTCCTTTCTTTTAACAAAAAGATTAAAAAACTCAAGAAACAAAGTGTTATAATGACACTAGAAGAGTCCCGACGATTGCCACTCCAGACACTAAGTCAGAAAATTTGAAATAGACTTTGTTGAGTTCGATGACTCGGTTAGAAGGGGTGAATAGCCGATCACCCACTCAAATTTCTCGATTCTCTTCCTACAATGTTAGTGTGACTTAGTGCATCTATTTAAGTTTTAAATTCATCACAACAAGTGATTATGCGAACTCCAATCATTAGGAAAGCTAGTGTACAAGTCATGTGCATTTAACTCAAATAACATGGTTGAAAATTGTTTTTGAAAATCACTTCAAAATTATTTTAGAAAACTTTAATGAAGTCTATCTTTTGATAGGAATCATCATTAATTAGTTGAATACAAAATGGAATGAAATATTGAAGTTTTTCAAGATTTTCAAATTTTATGCCAAACTTTGAAAATGAAAGTTATTTTCATTTAAAAAATTTTCCCCCATGATAGTATATGTCATAAATAATATCTATACAAAATTTCATGATTTTTTAAATTTTGTAGAATTATTTAAGAGTTTCTGAAACCAGAAACTTCCAATCGATCTGGTACATATACCAATCGATTAGGCAATCGATTGGTGAAGGTTTTCCACAAGCATAGAAGCTCGTGAAATCGATCAGTTAATCGATTGAGATTGCCATAATCGATTAAATGATCGATTTAGGTATAGTTTAATCGATTGGGACCCAACACCAATCGATTAACACGACTATTTTTTATTGCAACTATCTGATTTTAGTCAATTAATCCAATTTTGAGTAACCTAACATTTACTAACCTTTTGGAATACTTATATAAGTATATCAGAGTAATATTCATGATGAAAACAAAAAAAGAAAAGGTTTATGGTGAAAATTTTGAGGTTAAGGGAAGGTTTAGGTTCAAGATTGAAATTTTAAACCTCATAACTTTGCTTTAAGTTTTCATAAGGATTTAGGAACTCAAAAATATTATTGGTGCAATGATAGAAGTTGGAGCATATTTTGAGGAGGAGGTCTTCGTTAAATACATAATCTATTTTTGTTTAATGAGAGGCCACAATGAAGAATGGATATCTTCATTCTGATGAATTGATTCTCAAGGTTGAGCATAGCAATGAGAGGTATGAGACTTTCATTTAATACCTTTGAACAAAGAGACTCTTTGGATAAGTTTTTGATGTGTGTCAAAGGGGAAGAAAATGTAAGGTTTGAGTTAGAATCCCTCATTGAAGATGTGAATTGGGCTAATATGGGTTAGCCTAATTTAAACATATTGTCAAATATCAAAAAGGAGAGATTGTTGGAGCAATCTTCTTAAGTCAAGGTTAATCAGTTTGACTAAGCTTAGGTGAACTTATGTTTCGATATTTGACAATAATGTTTGAATGATGTATGAGGCAACTAGGTTAAGATTGACCACAGACTTGACAAGTGAAGTCTTGGTGAGACTAGACAGACCTAGTTGGGAATTAGGTGAAGTCTAAGTGGATCTGGAAGAACCGTACGATGGTAAGATGGAAGTCTACCAAGAGACTAAACCTAACTACAGTTAGGCAAAGGGAAGACCTAGTTGGGAACTAGGTGGAGTCTAAGATGGGTTAGCTGCGAGCTAAACACTTGACACGAGTGATGTCCTAGTGAGACTAGGCAGGCCTAATTGGGAACTAAGTAGAGTCCAAGGTGGGTTTGTCACGCCCCCGAGAGGAGTGACTAGCCCAATATAGAATCGGACAACACCTCCCCTGTACGGTGGACACTTAAAGCATGTGTACAAAGCCTAAACGGCCACCTCTATCCCTCAGCCAACATGGCTGGCAATAGCAACATAAAAAGAAAAATAATCATCACAGCATATAAAGACGCATATCGGTATGACTTACAACAAACATGTTGGAGCAATCTAGGTACCTTGGGTTTTGATATTTGAGCAAATGTTTAAGTTAGGTTTATTGTTGTATTTGATGTTGAATTGTGAGAATGCAGGATACAGGTACGAAGTAGAAAAACCCAAGTGGCATCTTGGCAAAGGAAGACCCGACAACAAGGATCGAGGCCGAAGGAAGCTCCAGAAGGTAAGGCGTGAAGAATGGAGAGGCATCCGAGGGACGCAAGGTTGATGGAGGAGGCTAGAAAGCTAGGTCTAGGTTGGTCGAGCAAAGACAAGTGTTGAGTGACTGTACTCGGGGTTGAAACCCTAGATTTAGGGTTTGGGCAATCGACTGCTGCATGGAGCAGTCGACTGGTGTTGGGCATAGAAAGATCAGTCGACTGATCTTCTGTGTAGTCAACTGATGTCGACTGGAATTCGAATGTTGGACTATAACGTTCGAATCTGGGTGGACCAGTCGACTAGTGTTGGCACCAGTCGACTAGTAACGGTTGGAACAGTACCAAACTCTATTTAAGAGAGCTAGGTTTGGCTGGCAAAGGTTGACGAAATAAGCTTGGGTAAAGCTTATTAGTAGTCTACAAGTGCTCAAGTGTGGTTGCAAGGTTGTAGTGAGGTTTCTCTACCCACAAGGAGCGACACGAGCTAGCTGGAGGCTTTCCGAGGACTCATCCATCGACGGATCGGGATTGTCCACCTTACGGTCTGTCGTGGAGTAGGAGCTTTATCTCCGAACCATGTTAAAGGTTTGGTGTTAGTGGTTTGATTTCCTTTTTGTTAGTTTAGTTTATTTGTATTCTGTTGCCAACTAACGAAGTGTAGGAACAACCGCGATTGAAGTGGTGAACGACTATTCACCCCTCTCTAGTCGTACTCACCAGTCTCCAACAAATGGTATTAGAGCGAATGTTCGCTCGTCAATGGACTAATCGCCGGGAGAGCAACACGCTAGAGGAAGATGGATTCGGAAGGTCCGTTAGGATGAGATACTCGAATCCCACCTCTATATGATCGAAACGATTTCAATTATTGGAGAAAACGGTTGGAGACATCCGTGGCATGTTTTGAGTTGGGGACAACGTCTCCAGATTGCAATTGATGCTGCGCAAGGTGATAGGAACATTCGTGGCATGTTCATTAGGAGTCTGTTGCTTCTTCTTTTAGAATCATGAGATTCGTCTGTATGCAGGACTTGAATATTTACACAATGCATGCAAGCCGTCGATAATCCATAGAGATGTGAAGAGTTCAAACATACTGTTGAGCGACACTCTCGAGGCCAAAATAGCAGATTTTGGAATGTCAAAATCTTTCAGCAACAACGGTCATTCTCATATATCCACTGCGATTGTGGGTACACCAGGGTATCTCGATCCAGAGTATGTCATGTTTACTGTTCTTTTTTGTGTTTCAGCAATAACAGGGAGGAAGCTACTTAATTTGGCTTTTCTTTTGCCCTTATTTAATTAGGTATTCCTCTTCCGGCCAGCTTACCGAGAAGAGCGATGTGTATAGTTTTGGGGTGGTCCTCTTTGAGCTGATCACGGCCCAACCTCCTGTCATGACAAGTATGAAAAGTATCACTAACTTAGTCGAATGGGTGCATCAAAACCTCGCCAGTGGGAATATTGAGAGAATCGTCGATCGAAAGTTGGGAAGTGGGTTCGATATAAATTCGGTTTGGAAGGTTGCTGATATAGCGTGGAGATGCACAGTGCAAGACTCTCGGAAGAGGCCGACTATGACAAATGTTTTGATGGAGCTGAAAGAGAGCTTGGCCTTATAAGGGTGCTGCTGGAGAAGCCACTTCTGAGGAAAGGAAAAGGACTGATATAATAATGCGCAAGTTTGAAATAGAACATTCCCAGATGTTAAATCCAACAGCCAAGTAAATATATATATTCATCTTCTCAAATTTACAGTTTAAAGTTCAGGTGAGTTTATTTGCGTGTTTTATCAACAATGTGAACCTGTGTGTAGTGTCTATCAGCCTTTATAATCCGGGTATCAAGCAAATGTCCATCATTAATTTCATTGTGACGAGTGTTAATTAATTAATTATGATTACTTTTTACTGTGAAGAAAGTTTAATGTTGCAGGTTCGTTGGAAGCTCTATGTTTTCAGATAATTAAATTATAATTATGTAATTTTAAATCAAATATTTTTAAAATATTCCCTTAATGGTTCAAATAATATATATATAATAAATTAATAATGCTCGAAGCCCGATCCGACACATGGAATTGGAGGCGCCGCCTCCCGCGGCGTTCCCAGAAGCTCACTGATCCAGCTCATGTCGACAAACTCCGTCGGAAGCATGTCGTCTTCGCCGGCCGGCAGACTCTCGTACCCCATCCTGCTGCTGCTCCTCTCTTCGATGGTGACTGTGCTCGACGAAGCCGCAGGCCCTTCTTGCTCTCTGATCCTGGACCTCACCTCTCTCTGCTCCGTCGACATCAAACTCGAACTGCTGGATAAGGTCGCGTACGATTGGCGCCTCTCCACATGTTCATCGACAGCAGCAGCAGGAGTTTGAGCCGTCGCCGTGTAAGTCGCCATCAGCTTCTTTTTCAGCTTGGTGTTCCAGTAGTTCTTCACATCGTTGTCTGTTCTCCCACGGAGGTGAGAGGCGATAATCGACCACCTAATAAATATTATGATTCATACAGGATTGGATTCCACTTAGCAAAGAACACAAGTGCGATGATGGTCGAACTGCTAAATAAATTACCTACCTGCTCCCGAACTCAATGTAAAGACTGCAAATGATATCATCTTCTTCCTCAGTGAAGCCGCCGCGCTTGATATCAGGCCTGAGATAGTTAAGCCATCTCAAACGGCAGCTCTTCCCGCAACGATTGAGACCTGAAACAATCAACCAAAGTGTTCGATTCGAGAAACAAATTTCGGGAAACAATCAATTAAATTAGAAACCTGCTTTACGGGGAAAAGCAATCCAGTTGCCGCCGGTGCCATTCTTCTCGATGTGGTTCCGTAGGACTTGGTCTTCCTCCGCCGACCACGGCCCTCTCTTCACCTTGGCCTTGTCACAGCACGGCGCCCTCCCCATGAATGATTCAGATTAAAATTAAGCTCACAGAAACTGGCGGAAACAGAGGAGGAAGCTTGGAGAGTTAAAATTGGGGTGGATGAGAGAGCTATGTACGAAGCCAAAAGGTTTCCCTGTGTGGCTAGCTATATAGGCAGACCCTGTGACTGCTTCCTATCTCTTTCTTCTTACGCATTTCAGTTCGATATTTCAAGCCTGTGTGAGCATGCATGTTTCTGGATTATAACAAGTCCATTCTGGATGGCAACGGAGGAATCCTGTTTTTACAATCTCGGAATACCGGGCGGGTTCTCATCAGCCGATTCATACTTTCATCAACACAGACTCCCAGTTCTCCTCTCCTCTTGCTTAATGCACGTCTCATTTTTTTTTCATTGACATATCCAACTCTTTAAATTAATTAATCATGAAAATAATCGATCTCATCCTATGAAATTTTTTCGTGAAAAACCATCCAAACAGTAGCATTGTACCTTTCTATGTGTTAGACAAGCTTCATGTGGATATCTTCCTAATTTTCATGGGATGAATTGACAATTAGTATGTGAGTGTTGCTATCTTGAGATCTGAAGTTAAAATTTGACAAAGCCAGTATGCTCGTCCTTCCCACGTGCTAGTCACAATATCCGAACTAATAATTTTCTTGATTTACCTCTTCCGTATTGACCTACCCTTTCATATGATGATTTATTAGGTTTTCTAATTTATCTATTTATAAATAATTATGAGACCGATCGCGTAGAATATTCGGGATTAGTGTATGCCCTTTATAAAATTTATATTGCATAATAAAAAATTTGTTTTTGGTGGAACTAAAACTTCAGGTCAACGATACCACCACGCAATTTTAAAATCAAGCAACGAGTTTGACTTTTATCAAAATTATATCGCACATCATTGTCAATCGCTTTGACCAACAAAGTAAAATCGGTGTCGACCACATCTTCATGGATAAGCGGACAAGTCCCAAATGTGATCCATCCGAACGAAAAAGAAAAGAAAACTGATAAATTAGTACAAGTAACCTAAAGATTTGTTTTTATTGTACTTTGACTTATTAAACGACGATAAGTAAAATTTAAAGACAAAAATAGTTCTCTGTGTGAAAATTCCAAGGGAACGGTGGTGAGTCCTTTGAACGCGACTCCTCCTCGTGATCCAAACTCGGTAAAAGACTAAAAGGCACGAGTGATGTCGATCCGTCTGATCTTTGAAATTTCCTTTGAGACAGCATGAGAGTTGATTTATTCTTATCATTTTATTGAACCATATAAACAAATTGATCCTGGCCTAGCTCCCGTATAACTTAGGTGGCCAGCCTGGTGTCACATTAATTAGAATTGGGCCGGACCGGGGTCCTAGGGTCCAGGTGAGCCGAGCCGACCGAGCCAATAGCCGATCGGATAGAGCCTGACCTATTTCACTCAGGAACATGAGTGTCCGACCCCGACCGGCATGAACATAATGTTAAGAGATATCGACGGCTGAGCCAGAAAATTCTCGAGCCTCTAACTACTTGACCCTAGGCTGAGTCGGATTAGTCAAACCCGAGCGCTCCCTAACTCGAAAAGCACAGTCCGAGCGCTCCACGACTCGGGAATCACACCGACTCAATCTCAGAAGTAGCTAGTGGCCGCATGGCCAATGTTCACTCGACGCCGTCGGTCGGCACTCCCATTCGAGGTTTGTCAGAACCCCATAGACACCTACTCTCTAACACACACTAATAGAAGTGATACGGGAGTCGGCGCAGGTCTGACACCGTTCGTGCTCGAATCGCGAGTATCTCGCTGACACAGTGATCTTCCTGTTATACCCTCGCACTCCGTACCACGGCTACTTATGCTTGTGTCAGACTGAGTAGCGCAGGATGGCGCCCGTCAACGAGCTGACAACGCCCCTTACCCTGGCCCCGCATGCGACACCTTGTCCTGCTCTCGCATAAGACAAAAAGCAACAGACGTGGGCAGAAGTTGCCAGCTCCCTCGGTTATATAAGCCCCTCTGCATTCCACTTCGCAAGTACACGCGCGATAGTGTTTTTTCTACTATTCCATTACTTTGCTCTCTTCTCTCGCGGTGACTGACTGGACCGTCGGAGGACCTTATCGGGGATTTTTCTTGGCGAGTTGCTAACGGTTACTTTTTTATAGGTCGAAGTCAGCATCAACAGTACTCGGTCCACTTCACTTTTGGAAGTCTACCTCACTCTACGATAGAATCATAAATTAACATGAGAGTTAATTTATTCGTATCATTTTTCTCAACCGTGTAAATAAGTTACAATAATTCATGTTATATCCGTGTTCCTTTTTTTTCAAAAAAATAATCACATGGGTATATGTGTGTGAGGTGTCTCAAAGGAGCCTCTGTAAGATTTTAAAAATTCATTATTTTTAATGTATACTAATGATAATGATTTAGATTTGAGATTATAAATATCTTAAAAACTTAGTAGTGCGTGCATTTTGATTTTTTTTTTATTTACAAGAGATATCTAAGTTTACACTCGACTAATTTGTTTGACTGACCGATCCTATCCCACAGACTTCAACGAGAGTCCCCACCAATCAACGAGGGTAAATTGTGGGATGGAGACACGTGACGACTTCACTACTGATGATATCGGTACCCGATGACCCGACCACGCAGTAGTATGTGACGATTTCTTCCGTCAGCATACTGCGCGTTCTACGAGGAGGAATCGAACCCGAAAAGTGAGGGATCACCCAAGTAAACTATTACCAATCGTGTCATGCCCTGGGGGCCGTGCATTTTGATTTTGAAATGATTTGATGTTATCTAAGCCCATTAGTTAATCTAAATCATTCAAAAATTTAAAAATTTAATATTTTTCGAATTTGAAGAATACTAAGATCCATAATTGAGAGTTCATTGTTTTAGACCGTATAATGAGCTTCTAATATTTTTTTTTTCAAATTTTTGTAAATTTCAAAATTAATTATTCTTAATTTATGCTATCAAATTCATATTTGAGAGTCTAAATATATTAAAAAGGCTTTCAGATGTATATTAATTTTGATTTTAAATAATTCAGTCTTTCTTGAAATCCATTTTAGCTATTTTCATACCAAACTGACTATAGATTTATACCATTCAAAAATTTAAAAGTTCAATATTTTTCAAATCGGGAGAGTCTAGTGATGTTGGTTAGTGAATATCATTTTTCTAGGAACCAAGAAAGAAATTGACTAATAGGCATAGATAATTTCGAATAACTTCGAACTAAGATCAATGTACTTATGAAATTCTCTTTAACGTATCTATGCTTTCAGAATTGAATTCGATAATATAAATTGAGACTAATAAATTTTAAACTAATAAAGACTTGAAATTTTTTTATAATAAGTTTATTATAAGACTTAATTAGGACAATCATAGTCACCCATCTATGAATTTTTTGAATTCTCTTAATTTATAAAATATTAAATTTTTAAATGGTTTAGATTCATCAATTAATTTGAAGATCAACATAACTTATTGAACCTAAAAAAATCACTTAAAATTAAGAATAATATATTCTCGAAAAACCATCATGATTTGGAGGGACAAAGGAACTTAGAGACAAATTAAAGGAATGCTGTGAGAATGCTCCACGGTGTAGTAATGAAAGTGGGATAAATTAAGTAGTGGGGGAGAAGAGTAGTGAGTTAACTCTTGTGACTGGGGGGAAAATGTTTAATTAAGTTGGATAATATTTAATTTGGGATGATCGATTTCTTGTGACTTGACGATTTGTGTTGGTGGCAAATGACGAATTGTTCGCCTCCAGTGTCCCCACCAATTCGTCTCAGAGTTAATACGGAAGAGATAAATCATAAAATTACTAGTTCGGATGTTATAACTAGCACGTGGGTACTTTGACGATTTATGTTGGATATTTTCTAAATTGTAATCGTCTGACATGCATGCCAAGGCCTTACCGTAAAATGATGTGATCTATTCAAGAATATCTTTAATTTGTCAACGATGACATGCAACTCGTAATTGGCACCGTGCATGTTCCAGCTAGCTTCTCTACAAGATCGATCCACTCGCTACGCAAGTCATGTGACGACGGTGTTAAGTAGCATCCAATTAATATAATATTCTAGCTACTTGATTCTTCATGCATGTTCTCTCTCACGTCCTACCATTGTCATTTTAATTTATAATAAAAAAAATTAATCTGATTTGGTAATATCAAATTTAAGATTCAATTTGATGAAAATTTTCATCTAACCGTCATGATATATCGAAGAAGCAATCGAGAAGGACAATTAAAAAAATTTAACATCTCACAATCACATATTTTATTTAAAAAATATTAATTTTATAAAATTTATCACAATTAAATATCCAATTATAAATATTTCGGAAGGAATCGACGTCGACGGTCAGTCACCAGGGTTCAGCCCACGCGCGCGGATGCTGACGCTAGGGGAGGAACTTCACACCCTGCGAGATTAACACGAGTGTTAGCGGAACATGCCGAAAGTTGTCCGGCGGAGCCCACTCCGGCATTCAAGTCAATGTGTCGATGAAGGAGATGAAAAGAAGGCGAAAAGATATGCGAGTAGTAGAGAATGCGTAACCCCTTTACCGGAGGGGTTGGAGTACCTTTTATACCTGAGGCGGCGATCATACGTGTCTCCACGATCTTCACCACGTTCCCCTAATTATCGGTTACAGGATCACCTTTGCAACGGTAAACGCCGTCATTAAGTTTGGCCCGTTGCGATAATTATGGGTGACGATGACTCCGTGATAATGAGTGATGGTTATTCATAGATTCGAAGAAAGGGGGATTGTTCCTTGAGGCCGAATGCTTCTTGGGCTCCGCTTCCCCGAGGTGATCTCGAGGTCTTCTGGCCCAGAGGGTCCCGAACATTTTGCCTTCCCGAGGTGGTCTCGGGGACCTGGCTTTCCGAGGTGATCTCGGGAGTGGGTCCTCTGATTTGATCATCGGGGTGTGTCTATCCGCGGGGGTCTCCGGGATCCCCTTCCCGAGAGGGTTTTGGGAGCTCCGGAAAGAGAGTCGTTTAGACTCGCTATGTCTTGCCACATAGCTTCTTCAATCCGCGTGTCAGCCATGGGGTGCTTAACCCCATCACAAGTACCTTCCTTCAAGTCTAATCGAAGGAAGTATGACTGACTGATTAGACTAGTGGTGTGGCGAAAAAGCTATGTTATGGTTGGTCCCTGCACCCACTACTACTTCATTGGCGGCACATTGGGTTCGAGTAATCGAAACATTTGTCTCTTGGCTCGAGACTATCTTTTGAAATAGTCCAACAACCCCAGTGCGTTTCAAGGTGAGGCAAAGGTTCGCCGAGTCTGTCGTAAGGCAAAAAGATAAATGAAGTACTAGCACGGAACTAAGTTCGCTGAGCCTGACGTAAGGCGAAGAGAAGTAGGATTGCCATGTCGTAAGACAATGAGATAAATGAAGCGCTAGCACGGAGCTAAGTTCGCCAAACCTGTCGTAAGGCGAAGAGAAGCGCTAGCACGGAGCTAGGATCGGTGAGCCTATCGTAAGGCGAAGAGAAACGCTAGCGCGGAGCTAGGATCGCTAAGTCTGTTGTAAGACAGTGAGATAAATGAAGGGCTAGCGCGAAGCTAGGTTCACCAAGCCTGTCGTAAGGCGGAGAGAAGCGCTAGCACGGAGCTAGGATCGCCGAGCTTATCGTAAGGCGAAGAGAAGCGCTAGCACGGAGCTAGGATCACCGAGTCTGTCCTAAGGCGAAGAGAAACGCTAGCGCGGATCTAGGATCGCTAAGCCTGTCGTAAGGAAAAGAGAAGCGCTAGCATGGATCTAGGATCACCAAGCCTGTCGTAAGGCAGTGAGATAAATGAAGTGCTAGCGCGGAGCTAGGTTCGCTGAGCCTGTCATAAGGCGAAGAGAAGCGCTGGCACGGAGCAAAGATCGCCGAGCCTATCGTAAGGCAGTGAGATAATTGAAGCGCTAGCGCGGAGCTAGGTTCGCCGAGCTTATCGTAAGGCGAAGAGGAGCGCTAGCACGGAGCTAGGATCGTCGAGCCTGTTGTAAGGCGAAGAGAAGCGCTAGCACGGAACTAGGATCGCCAAGCCTGTTGTAAGGCAATGAGATAAATGAAGCACTAACACGGAACAAGGTTCGTTAAGCCTATTGTAAGGCAAAGAGATAAATGAAACGCTAGCTCGGAACTAGGTTCGCCGAGCCTGTCATAAGACGAAGAGAAGCGCTAGCGCGGAGCTAGGATCGCCGAGCCTATCGTAAGGCGAAGAGAAGCGCTAGCACAGAGCTAGGATCACCAAGCACGGAGCTAGGATCACTGAGCCTGTCGTAAGGTAGTGAGATAAATGAAGCGCTATCGCGGAGCTAGGTTCACCGAGCCTGTCGTAAGGCGGATAGGAGCGCTAGCACGAAGCTAGGATCGTCGAGCCTGTCGTAAGGTGAAGAGAAGCGCTAGCACGGAACTAAGATCGCCAAGTCTGTCGTAAGGCAGTGAGATAAATGAAGCGCTAGCGGGGAGCTAGGTTCGCCGAGCCTATCGTAAGGCAAAGAGATAAATGAAGCGCTAGAGCGGATCTAAGTTCGCCGAGCCTATCGTAAGGCAAAGAGATAAATGAAACGCTAGCTCGGAGCTAGGTTCGCCGAGTCTGTCATAAGGCGAAGAGAAGCGCTAGCACAGAGCTAGGATCGTCGAGCCTATTGTAAGGCGAAGAGAAGCGCTAGCACGGAGCTAGGATCACCATGTCTGTCAAGACAGTGAGATAAATGAAGCGCTAGCGCAGAGCTAAGTTGCCGAGCCTGTCGTAAGACGAAGAGAAGCGCTAGCACAGAGCTAGGATCGCTGAGCCTATCGTAAGGTGAAAAGAAGCGCTAGCGCGAAGCTAGGATCGCCGAGCCTGTTGTAAGGCGAAGAGAAGCGCTAGCACGGAGATAGGATCGCCAAGCCTGTCGTAAGGCAAAGAGAAGCGCTAGCACGGAGCTAGGATCGCCAAGCCTATAGTAAGGCAGTGAGAAGTGCTAGCACGGAGCTAGGATCGCCAAGCCTGTCGTAAGGCAGTGAGATAAATGAAGTGCTAGCGCGGAGCTAGGTTCGCCGAGCCTGACATAAGGCGAAGAGAAACGCTAGCACGGGGTTAGAATCGCCGAGCTTGTCGTAAGGCGAAGAGAAGCACTCGTAAGGCGAAGAGAAGCGCTAGCACAGAGCTAGGATTGCCAAGCCTGTCGTAAGGCAGTGTGATAAATGAAGCGCCAGCGCGGAGCTAGGTTCGCCGAGCCTGTCGTAAGGCAAAGAGAAGCGCTAGAGCGGAGGGGATTTGCTGGAAGTTCCTAGGTCCTTCCCCCTTCTCCCCTCAATCTCCTTGTCGTAGAACACTGGAAGCAACAGAGTTAATTGTCTCCAAGTCCCCTAGGGACTCTCACCGGTGCACTGGAGGTGTTGCCACATGCCCCACCGGTGGTGAGACAGATCTTCGATGGTGATGGTGCGAAGTGGAGATTCTGAGGATCTCGGCTTGCCCCGAAACCACTCGCCGCGATGCAGCTTGCCCGATCTGATGTTGTTCGAGCACACCCTTAGCGGCGTGGGTGATCAATCAATCTAGTTCCTCTTTTATCAGGACGATGGATTGTCCCGTTGGCTCGGCCATCGGTGCTCCTTCTTGTGTTTTACTAGTTTCCCACAGACGACACCAAACTTGTTTTGGAAGGAATCGATGTCTACAGCCAGTCACTAGGGTTCAACCCACGCGGATACTGACGCTAGGGGAGGAACTTCACACCCTGCGAGATTAACACGAGCATTAGGGGAACACGCCGGAGGTTGTCCGGCAGAGCCCACTCCGACACTCAAGTCAGTGCCTCGATGAAGGATATGAAAAAATGGCAAGAAGATATGCGAGTGGTACGTAGAGAATACGTAACCCCTTTACCGGAGGGGATGGATCGAAGTACCTTTTATACATGAGGTCGCGGTCATACGTGTCTCCACAATCTTCGCCACGTTCCCCCAATTGTCGTTTACAGGATCACCTTTGCAACGGTCCACGCCGTCATTAAGTTTGGCCCGTTGCGATAATTATGGGTCATGATAACTCCGCGATAATGGATGATGGTTATCCATAGATCCCGAAGAATGGGGGAGTGTTCCTTAAGGCCGAATGTTTCTTGGGTTCCGCTTCCCCGAGGTAATCTCGGGATCTTCTGACCCGGGGGTTCCCGGGCATTTTGCCTTCCCGAGGTGGTCTCGAGGACTTAGCTTCCCGAGGTGATCTCGAGAGTACGTCCTCTGATTTGATCTTCGAGACGTGTCTATCCGCGGGGGGCTCGGGGGATCCCCTTCCCGAAAGGGTCTCGGAAGCTCCCGTAAAAGAATCATTCAGACTCGCTATGTCTTACTATATAACTTTTTCAATTCACGTATTAATTATAGGATACTTAACTTCATCAATAAATATTTAAAAAATAATTAATCACCCATCGATCGCAACACTGGAGACTTTGATTTGCTTTAAAATCTATATATTATGTATATGTCATTTAAGCATCTAGCTAGCTAGCTACCTGTTCATTATTCGGTATTTTCACTGCTACTTCCAGCTAGCTACCCAGCAAAAGAACATCTGCAACTTCCACGAGAAAATCATAAACAATTAAGAACATAAACGAGGAATTATAGAGTAGTACTGGTCTGGTCGCCCTAGCCTTATCGTTTCTTTGATCAATGGCGATGCCCCAACCGGTAATCTGAACTCGATCTACGCGTGATATTATATATATATATATATATATATATATATATATATATATATATAATATATATATATATATATATATATATATATATTTTGACATGACTTTAATCAAATTATTTTAATATCTTTCATATTTCATGTGTATTCAACAAAATCTCTCTGGGATGTATTCATATTTGTCTCTCTCTTACATATAAGATAATATTGATTTTAAAAAATCAATTTTACTAACTAGTTTAAAAAATCAACTCCACAATAAATAGCGCCGACTTTAGAAAATCAGCTCCTTCTAAAACCAGATCAACTCCAACCATATTGGAGCTGATTGAATATCAGTTTCAATGTGGAGCTGAGCTGATTGAAGATCAGTGGAGCTGATCTGATTGGAATTGATCTTAAAAGTAATGTTACATAGAGTTAGTCTTTAAATACCAACTTCTGAAGTTGGTCTTTAAAAATCATCTTTTAACTTCCTTGATCTAAGTGAAACCCCACTAGACCTGAAATGAGTTCAATCGAGATCCACTAGGTCCATCAATGAGTTTTGACCGAAATCGATTGATTGACCTAGGAGTTTTAGATTTCAAAAATTTTTACATGAGATGTAAGGGATGAGTGTCTAGATTCTAATTATGATATCTAACTCTAGTTATAACATTCTCCATGAATCTATGGTCGCGTGCCAAGTGGCATGTCTTTTGGAGTTGATCTTGCAGAAAGGACTTCAAGGTAGAGCTGGTATTGTAGAAACAACTCCAGGTTGAAGCTGTTTCTATAATACCAGCTCCACTATTGATATAAAGATTTCAATCTTTTGAAGCTAAACTTGTAAGCGGTCGAAACAGTAATTGTGGTCATAATTTGACTATTTTGAGCCAAGTGAAACCACTTGACCTGAAATGGGTTCGATCGGGGTCTACTAGGTTCAATAATGAATTGATTAACTCTAAAGTGGCACCCCCCTTGAAGTTGGTATTGCAGAAACAACTTCGAGATGGAGCTGGTATTACAGAAACAACTCCAGGTTGAAATTGTTTTTGACTAATTTGATTAACTCCACTAAGTGTGGAGTTGATTTTTTCAAACCATCTCCAAATGATCAAATCAGCTCCATTTAGTGGAACTGATTTTCTCAAACTAACTCCACTTGTAGAGTTGATTTTCTCGAACCGACTCTACTTGGTGAAGTTGATTTTTTCAAACCAGTTTCACTCGTTGATTTTACTTAAAACCAATTTCACCAAGTAGAACTAGTTTTAGAAGGAGCTGGTTTTAAAAAACCAGCTCTATTTATGGTAAAATTGATTTCTTAAACTAGTTGGTGGAGTTAATTTTCTAAAGCCAATAATACTACCTTGCATGCAGCAGAGAGACAAGTATGATTATATCCAAGAGAAATATTTTTTTGCATGTAGATGAGACTTGAGAGATATTAAAAAAAATTTGGTCAAAGCTATATCATATAATCATATTGGATGTCGCTCATCCTCGTATCTTGTCGACTTCTTCATACGATGAGTGAGTTTGAAGTAACATGAAAAATGATAGGGAGAGTAAAAATGAGAGAGTAAAAATGGGAAAGTGAATGGTAGAGTGAATGACGTGACATTTTGCATGCCTTCGGCCGCCGATGGTGTCCAAGCGATAATTGAACATGTGCATATAAAATGCCACGTCATTCACTCAAGTGTCACGTTATTCACTCTATCATTCTCTCTTCCATTTTCACTCTCCCTGTCATAGCTCGAGTAACATTATATATGTGCGTTCAAAACCAGACAAAAGGTGGGGGTGACGATGTCAAAGTGAACCGAGAGGTTGCAAGCCGGAAGTGTTGTTTGATTGCCAGTCACAGGCCATTGTTTTATATCCTCTTTTCCTGTCTATTTTTTTAAATTTTTTTTTCTGAATGGAATTATGTCGTTAAAAAGATAATTGTTGATGGTAAAATTGTATAATAGATGTGGGGATGTCATGAATCGAATTTGGATCTAATTTTATATTCTCTATCTTTATATATTTATCAGATATCAAATATTCACCTTTATACTATGCCTATTAAAAAATAAGATATATTTTATACTAATATTTTTTTCCTTCCATCTAATTATTATAATTAAATAAAAGTATATTAAACTAACATTATATTAAAAACTAAAAAAATAATTTAATAATAAATTAACATTAATACAATCTAATTTTTAACATAAAAAATAGTTAATACATTTTATTTTTATTTTTTTAACATATATATTATTGAATTGAATATTCGAATTGGAAATCTCATAACCCTATCGTAATTTCTATCGAATTTGAAATAAATCATAGTTGTCAGGAAAAAAAAAAAATCCATGTTGGGGCCGCCGACCGGGTTCCGGAACCCACGCGCCGATCTAATAAATCCCGTAACGTTCCCTTGCAATTTGCTACCTTCTTGATTTGAACCCACATGCCACGCTCCCACTGAGCTGAGCTCGCTCTCTTTCATGGAGACGATCTCTCTTCCTCCTCCGCTCCTCCTCCTCCTCCTCCTCCTAGTGGCTAATGTCGCTTCGAAGCCCTTGCAGCGCCAAACTCTGGTCCTTACCTCTCTCACAAATCCAGTTGCCCTCCTCCCAGAAGACGACTCCGCCGAAACCCTTGCCACGGCCGTAGACTTGGAGCCGACTCGCTCTCCCTCCTCCCTCCACGCCGGTCTCTCCCACCGAGATTCTCTTCTCGCAGCCACTGACGCCTCCCCGGAGCAGATCTTCCGCCTCCGCCTCGACCGCGACACCTCTCGGATCGAAACCCTCCTGCGGACTCTCGCGGCCGCTGATCCGCCGCCTCCCCAAGCCGCCGCGAACGAAACTGGCCGGAGAGGTTTTGGAAGTACGGTGGTGTCCGGACTCGCCCTGGGCAGCGGCGAGTACTTCGCCAGGATCGGGATCGGCACGCCGCCGAGGTACGCCTACATGGTGCTCGACACCGGTAGCGACGTCGTCTGGCTCCAGTGCGCCCCGTGCCGGAGCTGCTACTCCCAATCCGATCCCATCTTTGACCCTCGAACCTCCCACACTTACGCCGCCGTTCCGTGCGGCGCCTCGTTGTGCCGCCGCTTGGATGAAGCCGGATGCGACAGAAGCCGAAATGCCTGCCAATACCAGGTCTCCTACGGCGACGGATCCCTTACTACAGGTGAGTTCTCGACCGAGACGCTTACCTTCCGGCGAAACATTAGGGTTCCGCGCGTTGCCCTAGGCTGTGGTCACGACAATGAGGGCCTCTTCGTCGCCGCTGCGGGTCTCCTCGGCCTCGGCAGAGGTAATCTTTCCTTTCCGTCTCAAGCAGGGCGAAGGTTCGGCCGCGTGTTTTCCTACTGCCTGGTGGATCGCACTTCCGCCGGTTCTCCGAATCGTTCATCCTCGGTGGTGTTCGGCGACTCGGCCGCGCCGAGGGCCTCCTCGCGGGTCGCCTACACTCCCATGCTGCGGAACCCCAAATTGGACACTTTCTACTATATCGAACTCACGGGAGTAAGCGTGGGCGGCGCTTCCGTGCCCGGAGTCGTGGCGTCCGACCTCCGACTAGACCCATCCACCGGAAGGGGAGGCGTCATCGTGGACTCAGGAACGTCAGTGACGCGACTGGCCCGGCCGGCGTACGAGGCGCTGCGCGACGCTTTCAGGGCTGGGACGACGGACCTTAAGCTGGCACCAGGTGGTTTCTCACTCTTCGACACATGCTACGACCTCACCGGCCAAACGGAAGTGAAGGTGCCGACGGTGGTGCTCCACCTCGCCGGCGGCGCGGCTGTGTCGCTTCCGGCGTCGAACTACCTCATCCCGGTGGACACGAGGGGCACTTTCTGCTTCGCATTCGCAGGGGCGGACAGCGGCGTGTCCATCATCGGCAACATACAGCAGCAAGGGTACCGGGTGGTGTTCGACGGCGAAAGATCGAGAGTGGGACTCATGCCTGGTGGATGTTGACTAAGTCGTCGCCAACGACGATTAAGATTCTAATCTAATACATTAAAAATTAGATTTTTTTTTAGTCGAAATATTGGTACCAGCTTTTTCCACCCAACTTTCACGTTTATGTGCTGTCTACCTGATTAGCCGTTGGGCAGTGGCGTCCACCCGTGAAGTGTGATTTGTTCACCACTTGTGTCCTGTTTAATGGTAAACTTTAGTGTACTTGTGCCTGTGGGGAATGCTTTTTGTTTATTTATTGTAATTAGTTATTGTTGAACCCTTCGCTTGGGGATCCGACGGTCAGTGATCGATTTAAGCGGCGCCGCGATCGACCCCATCGGTTGCTTTCGCGGCAAATGGGACGAAGCTTCAGCGTCGGGGCGAGGAGATAAAAAATGGAAGACTAAGAGACGACGACGACGACGACGACTTCTTTTTCTGGTCGCTTCTTTTTCTGCTTATTCTCATTCTACTACTACTTTGCTGTCCTCGGTTGCCGGCATCTGAGACACAGTGAGGGCGGCGGGAGAGAGGTACGATGATGGCGGTTCAAAATCGGAGCAATTTGACGCCGGCAGTGGCGGCGGCGGAGGCCGTCGCGGCGATCGGATGTGGGTACGATCTATGCTACAACTTCTCCTTTTCCCACGTGAAGCCAGGACCGGATGGCTCTCGCCTGATCGAGCTGGACCAAACTCTCGTCCAAGATCTCGTTATGCCGGGAGGTGTCGTCGTACCCAATGTCCCCAAGGCCATCAAGTGCGATAGAGGGGAGAGGACGAGGTACCGGAGCGATGTCCTCTCGTTTAACCAGGTTCTCATTTCAAAACGTTTTGGTACTTCTCTTTCGGTATTTCTGATTGTGTGACTATCGCCAAAATTTGTGTTTGTTCCTTCCTTGGCATGCCTAGTTAGATTAAAAAAAAAAATCCGATTGTTGTGGTCTTACCACTGATTTTTGAATTGTGATCAGATGGCAGAGCAATTCAATCAGAATCTCTCTACACCGGGAAAAACTCCCTCTGGTTTGTTCAACGCCATGTTTGATTTCGGAGGATGCTGGCAGAAGGACGCGTCAGCTACCAAAACTCTTGCCTTCGACGGCTGGTACATATTACTATACCGCGTCCAGCTTGTGAGCTCGCATATCGTCTTGCTAGACAGTATTAAGCAGGAAGTCCCTCCCTCATGGGATCCTGCTGCACTTGCAGAGTAAGTTCGCTTCTGATGGTAAAACTAAATTCCTAATATATCTTCTCACAAGTCTTGGTTGTTATTGTTGCTATTGTTGTTTTTTTCCATCAATTCTCTGTGGCTAAACTTTCCAGGAGAACTGTCCGAGTTTTCATTTGTGAAAAACAAGTAAACCACTTTATAGGGACCTCAATTGTAGTGAAATACATGGATAGAGAATACTCCACCACATGCTTGATGTGAAGAAAATGCTTTATGTTTTATTAACAATCTCAGTTATACATGAAGCCAACACAAAGAAAATTTAGAAAGTAGAATCACTAGCAAAACATTTTGTCAAACAATTTCTGCATATTGATCTGAGCAAATTGCATCGTCCTTTAGTGATCTATAACCTGAATATTTTTTCATAAGAAAAATAAGAAAAAACAAAATGAATCTTCACTCTGATTACTTGGGTTCACGGATGCCTTTTTTTGTTTCTTTGTTTGGTTCTCTTCAATTCCTATATTTCATGATATCTTTTACAAAACTTCCCTCCTTGCCGTGAATTTCTTTTTATGGTCTCATCATTCCTATACATAAAACCTTTTGTTCTTATATAATTTTACTTGAGGGTGATCAACTTCTGGCAACCCTAAGATCCAGCCATATTGATTTTGTTTTTCATTTCCTAATGTTTCACTAGCAATTGCAGCAAGGTCAAAGAATGATGTTCTGGCTTCAGCCTCTGTATCATTTCTTGAAACGTAAAAGTTATTTTTGTCCTGTAGGTTTATCCAAAAATATGGCACGCACATAATTGTTGGTTTAGCAATGGGCGGTAAAGATGTGGTCTACCTTAAGCAACAGAAGCATTCTCTTCTTCAGGAAAGTGAGGTGCAAAGTTTGCTAAAAAAATTAGTCGACGGGAGATTTTCAGAAACTACAAAAGGAGATAATATATTGGCTAATGATGAATGTTCTAGAAAGATGAAGGTAGTATGAGAAAGATAACTGATTTCATATTGCATTCAAAGTAGAAAAGTTTACAGAACGGTAGCAATTTAGCAAACTGTACATTTATATGCGACAAAGTGTACTTATGCAAATGTCCCTTGTCATGCAACATACACAAGAATCCTGTAGCCAAAGGTGGCCTGAATTTTTCTGCCTTATTTTGGCTGGATATTAGCAGGAAATTTTATGCAATTCTAGAATTGTTCAATTTCCTGTGTTAATCACTACTTGAGGTTTTGGTTTGTTAGTAATCATAACTGATTAGCTTCATAACTCTGGCACACCATTTTTCTTCTGATAATTTAGATAGTAACAAGAATAAGAGATAAATTAAGTTTACCATGGCTGTGCCTCAAATCTCACCCTCCTAGCTACTGGACAATATAGAGGTTGTTTTGCAAGATCACCATCTACAATCTGCATTTGGTTCTAATATTCTATCCTTGCAAGGGACATTTGAGCCACCACCACATGTGTTTAAAAAAAAAAAATTGATTTTGTTCCCTAAAGGCACAATAGGAGGATAGCATATTTATTGATATATTTCTATTAATCATTTGCTGTCACCTGTTTTGATTGCAATCCACCTCCTTGTCTAGATTCATATTACTGTCTTAGATTCACTCGTTTTAACAAACATGTAGATTTCAAGAAAATTCTATATAACATTGACATATCATAATGGTAACTGATGAACTCTTGGAAGTGATGCTAGTATGGATTGCTTGAATTGTTCTTACAATTTTTCTGTTGTGATGTTAACACATGACCACCAGCAGAAATTTTATCATCTTTATTCTGTATCAGGATACTGTTTATTTTGTTTAATTCGTATTGATAATATCTCAAGTTTTTCACTGAACCATGGGCCTTTTAGGTCACGAATTTTGAGAACCAAGATATACACACCCATTTTTGATGTCAGTGTCTTCTCGATCAACTACTGTATTACAGACAAAGAATGGTGTAAGTTTCATTATTTCTTGTAAGGTGTTACTATATATGAACTTTTTATGTATGACAGTTCTCCATGTTTATTTTTGTAGGATATTGCAAGTCATTTTGTGCGAATAGGAGGATTTGACAAAGGGCAACGCCATGATCAATGGCTTGTAACTATACCACAAGCCCCGAGTTTGGTGTCAATGCATTTGGTGCCTATAATTTCCCTGCTAAATGGTGTTAAAGGAAGTGGATTCTTAAGTCATGCAGTGAATCTTTATTGTAGATGTAAGTAATCTCTGCCCCGCTACAATCTCCTCCTATGCTTCCTACTGCTCTTCTCCTCAAGAGAAACAAAGGAGTTAGAGAATTCATTAATTTAAACATTTCAGTTAATATGGAAGAATCCTTCACTGAAGGTCAGATTTTCCCTATGCACTTCGTTAGATAATATTAAATGATTAGCTAAGATAGTTGAAAGATTGCACTTTGATACTCTTTGCAGGATACGAATCATTCAATAGTCTCAACCAATTATCAAACATCTTCCTATATTTTAGAAGACAAGTAGATAAGATTGACAATAGTCAGCAATTCTTCTCAAAGTTTGCTTTAGATAAATGTTCCCCTGGGTGCCTCCATGTATCTTGTGGTTCCATCTCATGAAGATCTAATCTTACATTCTCTAATATCATTTAATTTGTTGGCCATAATTGTTCTGAAACTAGAAAATTTTGCCTACTCACTTGGACTATCTGTCATCTACTTAGTCTATGCATACGATATTCCTAATGTTGCTTGTGAATTAGTGAAGTTGCTGACTGTTCTTACTGATGACTTAGATAAGCCACCGATTGAAGAATTGCGTCATTTTCTTGAGTTCCAAATACCTCGTCAGTGGGCTCCAGCATTTGGTGAACTACCTCTTGGTCCTCAACAAAAAAAACATTTACAATCACTCCAGTTTACACTGATGGGTCCACGACTTTATGTCAACAATATTCAGGTAACCAACAGTTGTTTTATAACCAATCTTTTTATTCCCAATGAGTAACCTATGCAAGCAAATTATAGGATTCAGGAAATTGAATATTGTGAATGCAAATCATGAAGTGTTTGGGATATGTTTTCTTCTTTCATTGATTGATATTATTACAAATATGATAGATCATTCACCCAGAATCATCATATCACCATGGCAACTTTGATGTAGTTCGTCTGCTTTCTTTCTGTTTCATTACATACCAATCTTCGTCACTTGCAACTACCTCTGTGCTATTTTTACAGGTTCATTCCCAGAAACTTCCTGTGACGGGTCTTCGACTTTACTTGGAAGGCAAGAGGAACGATCGCTTAGCAATTCATCTTCAACACCTCTCTTCACAACCTAACTCATTTCATCTCTCTGATACCGCTGCTTGTGCTGGAAATGACTTGTCGTTGGATGAACGTGCCTACTACGAACCTGTCAAGTGGGCACTGCTCTCGCAAGTCTGCACAGCTCCAGTGCAATACGAGGGCTCCTTCGACGATTCGGCCTACATAGTGACCAAGGCATGGTTGGAAGTAAAAGAGTTTGGCATGAAGAAGGTGTTGTTTCTCCGGCTCGCATACTCCAACGCCCCTTCAATGAAAATCCGGCGGTCAGCGTGGGATGGAGGACCGACCAACATCTCTCAAAAGTCAGGTTCCATCTCAGCCTTGATCAGCTCGCGCTTCAGCACAGGCCTGATACCGGAGCCAAAGAGCAAGGTGGAAGTGAACTCTGCAATCTATCCGAAAGGTCCACCGGTGCCGATCAGAAAACCAAGGATGGCACGGTTTGTGGACACCACCGAGATGTCGAGAGGCCCAGATGATCTACCAGGCTACTGGGTGGTTACTGGTGCTAAGTTATGCGTGGAGGGTGGGAAGATCTTTCTTAAAGTCAAGTATTCCTTGCTAATAGAAATGCCAGAGGATGATTTCTAACCTGGGGGTGAAACATCAGGCCAAAGGAACGACGTAAGTGAATCAAATAAATTTAAATGACGACAGAATCAAGAGAGGAGAATTCATTGTAGATTATTGCGATGTCAGCCATTTCCCGCATTTATGCTGTATGAGGTTGTAATATAAGTTTCAAATACGATTTCGGACTCCTTTAAAACAGGCCATTAATGTATAGATTTAGATGATTGGTCCCATTAATGGTTTATACAAAACTTCAAAAAATATTCAACTACAATTATCAAAAATTAATGCATGAAATAAAAGATACATAACGTTTTCTTATTCGTGCCTACATATGATTAGTGTAATCGACCTTGGATCAAGGTCGATTAAGTTTTGATATCTGATAATGTACGAGAGAAAAGTTAAGTACATCAAGAAAGGATCGAATACTTGACTTGAGAAGTCTTAATCGGAGGTGAGATAAGGAAAAGTCTTAACTGGAGGTTCGGTAAAGGAAAGTCCTTAACTGGATGTTAGATAATGGAAAGTCCTAATTAGAGATTAAGCAAATAAGGGAAGTCCAACAAGAAGTTGATAAAAAAAAATCCAACTGGATCACAGAGAATCGAACACTTAGTTATCAGAAGTCCAACGGAAAGCTAGCAAAAAAAAGTTCAAATGGGTCAAGGTTGACTGGACACTTGGTGATCGGAAGTCTAAAAAAAAGTTAGCAAAAGGAAAGTCCAAGTGGGTCCACGTTGACTAGACATTTGATGATTGGAAGTCCAACGGAGAGTTGACAAGAGGGAAGTACAAGTGGGTCATGGAGGACTGGACACTTGACACAAGAAGGAAAGTTCAAGTGGGCCATAGAGGACTGGACACGACATGAGAAAGAAAGTCCTTGAAGGTTGTAAGGCTGGATGCAAGGCAAAAAAAATCCAAGCAGGTCGATGATCATATTCTTGGCGAGAGGTGGAAGCCCGAATCAATTGTTGGAGATGCAAGGATAGGAATGATCCAGAAGCAAATCGATTCAACTGACTGAGAAAATCAATTGAATCGATTTGATTCAGAAACAAGCAAAAGAAAATCAATTCAACTGATTTAGGAAATCAGTCGACTGATATGGAAATCGGTCGAATCGATTTGGAAACTAGTCGAATCGATGATCCAAAAGCAAACAGAAGCAAATCAGTTCAACAGATTTGGAAATTAGTTAATTGATTTGGAAATCAGTCAACAACGGTTAAAAGAGTCGTTTTGCAAATTCATTAGATCAGTCAACTGATAAGTAAAATTAGTCAATTGATAGATAGAAATCAGCTTGGGCAGTAGCCTTTAAAGGGTGATTTCAAAGGGGTTTGAAGGCGCTAGTTTTTGGAGATTCTAAAGTGAAGTGCTGGTGTATTTCTGACTTTGACATTCTTCTTACAATCAAATATGACTTTGTAGCACCCAGAGATCATCACGGAGAAGAAAAAAGGAAGAACAACAATGGAGCAAAATGGACATAGGCAGACTTTGTGGCTAACGGCAAAGTAGGGTTCCATCTGTTGAGCGTATTACTGCTCCAAGAAGTCAACCAGATTGACACCTATGACTTAGCCAAAGAACTCTAGGCGAAATTCCCGGAGCTTCATTAAGGAACAACGGAGACCAAACTAGCAAGACGGGACATCCTCCGAAATCATCTAATGAACCTCCGGATGGATAAAGTAGAGACGATAGCTCAACTACATGCAAAGATTAAGGTGCTGATCACCAAACTCACCAACCTCGGAGAAATGGTAACGATTGGCACTCAATCTGATATGTACTCAATGCCTTTCTAAGAACTCAAGAGTGAACATCAATAGTAGATGCCTACTATATCTCAAAATACTTGGAAGTAAGTACTTCAGAAGATTTGTTCTTAACTTTAGAATTACACAAGTCTAGATGTGCATACTCAAGAAAGGAAAGGGAGCCAAATCAGAAATTAGCATTGCTAGCCAAGAAGATCAAGGTGGAGTCAGAATCATCGCTTGACGAAGATGAAGAAACTTATATGGTAAGGAAGTTTTCAAAGTTCTTTAAATTTAATAACTTTGATTAAAAAAATAGGTAACAAAGCTACTTCAGAGAAAAAAAAAGTTTAGTGTTGCAACTGCAATAAAAAAGGGCATATCAAGGACAACTGTCCCAGATTAAAGAACGTAACAAAGAAAAAGAAAAAGAAAAAGAAAAAGAAAAATGGTCTAAGCACAAGAACCTTAGAGCCATATGGGACGAAACATCGCCATCTAAGTTCGAGATGGAACAATACGTTGGACTAGTACTAATGGTCAATCAAGAAGAAAAAGAGGACGAAGTCTCTTCGGAAGCGAGCAACGATTAAGGGGGAGCATCCACATATAAGTCCAAAATGATAAGCGAGGCATGACTCTTATTCTCTGACCAAATATATGAGTATTAAAATGTTACATAAATCCTTATGGAAAACAAAGACCAAATATATAAAATCAAGGAAAGAATATGTATGCTTATTAGAAGATCATCAAAAATGAAAATAAAAATATAAAAGAATAAGTGTAAATCTAAAAATTAGAGATATAACGATTCTCTACCAATACAAATTCATTTTTTTCTAAAAAAGAATTAGATATTATGAATGACTAAATAGTATTTGAGAAATTATAAGGGTTAAATTACAAAATTGCTAGAAATCATATTTCATGAAAATATTTAATTAATCCAATAGAAAATAATTTATATTGGGTTCCAAAACATTATTTAGCCAATTAAATTTATTCGCATGCTAGAATTTAACCTTTTTTTATTTAATTGCTAGAAGTTTTTATGTACTTGAAAATCATCTTTTGAAAGCATTTTTGATGAATTTATTTTGTTTTAAAGTTTTCTGTGATAGACACAAATGTTATCTATTGGCAAAATTTTTCAAATTTTTTTTTGACTATTAAACAAAATTTTGAGGAATTTTTGATTGAAAATTAAAATTTTAATTTTAAATTTAAAAAATATTTCAGAGATTAAATTTGAAAAATTATATTTTTCAAAAAATTTCATTGTATTTTGACTGTTAAGTAAAATTATCAAACTTTTTGAAATCAAGTGTTTTTGGATTTAATTTCAAAAATTTTCTACTTCTATAAAGAATATAATTTATATCATGCAAATAAAATTTATTTTCTCATAAAATTTTGTACATTGTCAGATTGATTATTTTAACACCTTGATAAAAATTTAAAAAAATTTTGATTGATAAATAATTTTCTATAGATTTTCTTTTAAAAATAAATTTTTAAAATTAAAATTTTTCGGAGATAGATCTTTGACGAATCTAATTTTTCGATGAATATCCGTTAGATTTCACAAAGTTAGAAAAATTAGCAAATTATTTGTTGAGGATCTCTATTTTTAAGAATTTATTTTCAAAAATAATTCTTTCTGTTAAAAATAATTATTTTGAGAAAAATAAAAATATTTTTCACGTGAAAATTTTCTTAGATAAATAATTTTCAAAATTGACAAAAAATTTCGATATTTTTTAATAAATATAAAATTTTTAATATTATTTTTTTAAATCTGAAGTTTAAATCTTAGAAATTATTTAAAATGCAAAATAATTTCAAAATATTACATAATCTTAGATTAATGTTGTACTCCCCTTGGAAATTTTTTAAGTTTTTTTTCTCATTAACCCTATTTTTTGATATGATGAAAGGGGGAGAAGTTATAGGGGTTAAGTGGGAGATTTTTAACTTGCATATTTATTCTTGTGCTTAATTGTAAAATTTAAGTTTTAATTGTAATAAGTTTTTTTTTTGCTTGTTAAACCTAACTTAACTTAGATTGATGCATATCAAAGAGAGAGAAATTGTAAGTATATCGGGTTGATTTTGATGTGATCAACCGAGACAAGTTAGGTCATGTTGATTTTTGATGTCTTGTACTTAAGAGTGCAGGAACTTAGGAACACAAGAAGTCGAGTGGAAGATGCAGCGAGTGAGAATGATAGTACGGGAAGCGAGTCGATGAGGTCGGTGCATCGAGGGACAATGAGCTGCGGAAGAGTATATCGGTGGAGCGAGAAGGACGTGTGTGACGTCCGAGGGGCGAGAAGCCGGGGAGGAAGTCTGCTCGAGAAGAAAGTCGGAGTTGAGTTTGGACGAGCTCAACTCTGGACCTAGAGCATCACGAGCGGAGATCAAAAAAGGCTAACTTAGAAGTTGACCTTGAAGACCCGAGGCATCTCAGTTGTGACTGAGGCGCCTTAGTTGTCCAAAAAAGCCATTGTCGTAAAAAGGAATTGAGGCATCTCAGTTATGACTATGGGCCTTGGCTGAGACACCCTGGATCGTAACTGAGACACCTTGAGTGAACAGTAGTCGTTGAAAAGACATTGCTGCATGAATAAAATTTTATCCAACTGAGGTGCCCTGGGTCTCAACTGAGGCACCATAAGCACCACGTCAGCAAATGATCACTTTGACCAATGAGCTATAAATAACCCTCTAGAGCTAGGAGTTTAAAACAATTGTAATTCATTTTCTATACTCCTATTTGAGCTTTCAAAGTTTACAAGAGGCTACTCTACCTTCAACGAAGGAGATTTTTTTAGTTGAGCTTCAACCACCTTGGATTAACAACTTCTCTGGTTGTAAACCAAGTAAATTCGCTGTGTCTCTTACTTCTTTTTATGTTGTTATTTTTTATTAATTAATCTGTAGTGTCCTTGCTAAGCAAAATCAAGAGAAGTTTTCATTTTTATTTTTAGGGTTATTCACCCCCTCTTGCTTGGCCTACACAAACCAACAATATCCACCTCAAAGTTTAAGGAGGAGAACTCATTAACACTTGAACAAGAAGAAGTCTCAACTTTCGGAGCCAATGAAAACAAGGAGTGTTTCACCTCTACAAGTCAAGAAAGCACAAATAATGAAGATATATTTCAATTTATAAAAATAAAGATCATATAATGTGCTTTGAGTGTAGGGAGAAATGACATTATAAGAGCAAGTATCCCAAATTGATGAAGAAGAAGGTTTAAATGACACCCAAGGTGAGAGAAAATCAAAAGATGTCAGAACCTTGATATGAAACGGGAAAGAGCACATCGTGTGTTTCTTATGAAATCACAAGGAATATTATTAAAATCAATATCCAAAGAGGAAGTCTTCAAGGAAGAATATGGGAGGAAGCTCAAATCAAAAGGTATCATTTAATAATGCAATTCCTTTGAGTCATGATAAAAAAAAACATGTTAAAAATAGAGTTTATCATCTTAGTGCTGGAAGTATGATAACTCTAAGGAGAGGAATGTAGAAAATATTTATCTTATTTTTCATAGTGGATGAGATCGCGAGAGAATCTTTGGATTAATTATCTCAAGGAGGTAAGACTAAATAAATCGAAATATTAGCAATGCTTCAAATTTTTTCATTGCAAATTAAGTTTAAAAAGGCGATCAAAATTATTCATCCCCTTTAACTCAGACCGATTCTAATAAATTCGATTTAATCGATTAAATTGATATTTTAAACACTAAATTTAAAATGCTGAACTAATAATAACCGATATTTTTTTTTGAAAAAAATAGATTTTATAATTAACCGATACGGTCGTGTTCAATCAGTTAATTTGAATTGACCAATATCTTGTTTAAGTCTTATTTTTAAATCAATTAAATGCATATCTATGTTAACAAAGACAAGGAGAGTTATTAAATCTAATCGAATCCGACGGCAACTGACGCCTCCTAACAAGACCTATGAATTTTAACCGTCAGATCTTTTCCTCTTGTATTAAGTGTTCGATATTTTAGAGCTTCGAATCTTGTCCGTCAAATATCTGAATTTGATTTCAAAGCGGAGCGGAAAGAGAGAGAAAAAGAAAAGAAGAGAGAGAAGAGAAAGCTATTTACTTCCTCGTCTTGGCCTCGCCTCCTTCCCCATTCCTCCACTCCAAAATTTCCCGCATCCGACTGAAAAAACCTCGCGCTTTCCCTGCGCCGCCGCCGTTCGCCTTCGTCCCCCTCCGATTCCGACTTCCGAAGGACACTTCTCTCTCTCGATCTCCCCGCCTCGCCTCTCGATCTGCCGAGGCGAATTGATTGGATTCCCGGACGCAACCGAGGGCTCGGTTTTGCCGCGGGGATCTGAGGCCGCTCCGAGGCATCTTGGAGGCGTCCCTTGTTGAAATCCTTGGACTCCGATTCGAGGGCTCCGATGGAGCCAGGGAATCCACCTGCTCCCACATCGGCCTCGTCGGATTTCCCTCCGAAAAAGCCCGTCCGTCAGCTGGATTTTACCACCTCCGAATATCCGAGTTCTATTGCTCCTACAAACGCTTCGGTGCCTCCTGAGCAGCCACCACAGCAACCGCCCCAACAGCCGCCGCCGCCTCAGCCGCAGCAGCAATCGCTGCCAGTTCCCATGCCGACGCTGTCTCCGCTTCCGGCCTCCCGCCCCTCGGTTCCTTTGCCCGTGTAAGTTCGTCTATATGGGATTAAGTTTTAGTTGTTGCTTGATCGTTCGTAGTTCCATCGCTTCTTTCCCGCCTGTAGGCTAGGTTTCTTGTGATGATCCCACTTCTTTGTGGATTTCCTACTGGGGACCTGTACTGGAGGTTTTACGATGTGCACTTCTAATTTCAGGAATGTTTCTCCTTTTACAATTTATGATTTCTCTCACATTGTGATTCCCAAATTTCCATTTTGAATCAAGTTTCAATTTTTGAGTAGGCCAGGGAGTCCTTCCTTTTTTTGAGAATATCTTCTTTCTTCAACAATTGTCAAAAATGAAATGTTATTCGATTTGAGAATATAAAAAAACTTCCTTGAAAGTTTTGAAAAAATAAATGTTAGAACTGCATTGAAGGATGGGCGTTCTTCAAAGTTTTTATTTTGAAGCTTGATGCAGCAACAAAAAATCTGTATATTTTGTTGTAAACTCTAAGTTTTTAAGCAACTAAGAAAAATGGATAGCATGGTTATTTTCTCCAGTTAAGCCTCTATTTTGTACTTGATAGGTTAAGTTAAATCTTTGACTTTGTATGTCATTACTGAGGAAATGTGCAAATACAATCAAATAAGTATGGTAATCTCTGAAGATTTTTGAAACTCCGTACAAATATTGTAGTCAATTGGTACTTACATTTGATGTTAAGTTATTGGTCATCCTCTTTCTCTTCATCAGGCCAGAATCCCCAAAGAAACGATCACGACCAGGATATGAAACCAAAGAAGGCACTCCCAGAAAGAAGAACTGCAACTGCAAACATTCAAGATGCTTGAAATTGTAAGCCAATGGAGTAAAATTTATAATCATTTTTGATGATGCATATTCAATGTTCCAGTTACAAGATAATGTTATTTTGTTGATATTACACACATTTCCCGCACACACACACACACACACATATTATTCTTTATTTGGTAATCTGGTATTTAATATCATGGTTTTTTTTAAAATTAAAGTTAACTCAATCTAGTAGGTATTTAATATCATGGTTAATTGGCCAAAGTAATGTCATTTTTGGTGTGCTAAAAGAGCTTTAAATTATGCAATATTGGTGAAGTACTTGAAGCTACATTGTTTTGATTACAGATTGAGTGTATTTTAGTAGTTAAGAAGTGTCATTTCCTTTTTCAAGTTAAACAAATGTTGTTTCTTAACTAATTGAGAATTTCTGCTTGATAAAGTTCTCTGATGTTAATATTCATGCTTTCATGATGTAGTTTTTGATATTGTTTATGAGGGGACAGATTATCATGTTCACCTCCTCGCATAAAGAGGATTTGCAACAGATTCTATGAAGCATATAATTTCTTGCATACTTCTGGTTCACTTTGGTGAAAAGTTTGCATCTACTGATATCTAGAGATTGCGTTCTAAATGCAACTAGCGTTCAACTTTCATTCACAGAACAAGAACAAAAAGTCAATTGAGAATACAATGAAACAACAATAATCTACTGTTCCTTCATATATAAAGCAACACAATATTCATTTTTATTTACATCCTTGTTTGTGGTGGATCTCTACATGAGTTTTGATTGAACTAATGCTTAAAGGCTTCATTTTGGTTCATTTAAAAATGACTTAATGTGAAAAACTGTGCTCCTGTTTTACCATGTCCTAAATTCAATGGTATGTATCACAGGGAATGTCACGACATGAAAAAATTACAGTTTATATTGGTCCTCTTTACATGAAATCATATTGGCACCCTAGCTGCATTTTCTGTTGCATCGCAATTTGGTATCCTATTAAAGTGGTTGACTGTCATAATTATCATCTTTTTCTGTCAAGTTTGTTTACTATCTTTAAGTGAATCTCATTGTGTTTTATAGGTATTGTGAATGTTTTGCATCTGGGGTATACTGTGATGGTTGCAACTGCACAAACTGCTGTAACAATGCTGAAAATGAAGCTGCCAGGCATGAAGCTATTGAGGCTATTCTAGAACGCAATCCCAATGCCTTCAGGCCAAAGATTGGTAGTAGCCCTCATGCAACTAGGGATAGTAGGGTATGCTTTCACTATTTTTCTAAAGCAAATTTTATTCACATTTAATCTGACGTACACTAATGTGCTATGGATGCTAGGATGAGGCAGGAGAACTACCTTTGGTGGGAAAACACAACAAAGGATGCCATTGCAAGAAGTCTGGATGCCTGAAGAAGTACTGCGAGTGCTTCCAAGCCAATATTCTGTGCTCTGATAATTGCAAATGCATGGATTGTAAGAATTTTGAAGGCAGTGAAGAGAGGAAAGCTCTTTTTCTTAGTAATCATGGAAGCATGCTTTACATGCAACAGGCTAATGCAGCCCTGAATGGAGCTATTGGTCCCTCAGGGTTCATGTCTCCATCTTCTAAGAGGAGGAGAAACCAGAGCCTCTTTACTAGTACAACTGTAAAGGATCAATCTTTTCACAGACTTTCACAACTCCCACAGGTGAGCTTCTTGAATTTTAACAATCTTAGGTACGTGATTTGCTTGGTTTACTGGAGTCTTTTTAATTAACTAACCAACAAAGATGACTTTCCTATTGACACACTATGCTTTTGGTTTGTAAAGGTTGTGTGATCTTCATTTAATAACTATATTTATTCATTACAAACATTTTCCTGAATTGACCTTAAATTAATGAAGATTTGGAAGAGCCAATTCATTTTTTTCCTATACTTACCTTAATAGTAAAGAATTAGAAAGCCAACATAAATTATTGACTTTTTTTGGTCTGTGTTCACCATGCATTATTAAAGCATATTTAATTTGGTGAATCTTTTTTTTTTTTCATTCATCATCTCTTTTTTGTTCAATTTTTAATGATTATCAGGCTAGTCAAGTGAAGGCTTCTGTTCCAGCTTCTTCTTTTAATTTTGTTCGTGTGGCACATTCTACTATTCCTACTACAACAGCTCCTACGAAAGTCACTTACAGGTAGATAAATTATTCTTAAATGATCTTGTTGCTTCATAGCTTCAATTTGGAACGTTTAGTTGTATGTGTCTGAGATTTTGACTTCGATTGGGTACCATTAAGGTCTCTTCTAGCGGATGTAGTTCAAGCGGAGCACATAACTGACCTCTGCAAGCTTCTGGTGGTTGTATCTGGGCATGTAGCTAAAACTTTTCCTGGTATGTTTAATTTCACAAGTTGATAGTTGCAACAGCTTGGATATATGTACACTCTAGTTGATAAATTACTACTGTCCATTTAGTTCTCTGCAGTGAGCAAATTGGCTTTCTATAGTATAAATTACTTATTTGTGCTGCATTGATTGTCATAAAAGCCATCATGTTTCTGCTTAAAAACACTTGGATAACATCATTTAAGGTTGATTGTTAGATAACTGGATGCAATTTTGTAGTTTTGTTGCAACTTTTGTATTGAGAGCCTTAGAAATTATCCACTGTGAGGACATATTGGCAGTAAACGTGATTAGAATGCTATTTCCTCCATTCACCAAATTGTTGAAATTAACAAGCCGGATGCTTTCTATTTAAAACAAATTCACTATTATTTCTGCTTTATTGCTAGTTTTATCTTGTATATGTGCATTGATAATCTGGAGAAGTTTCCAGATTCATTCATTTTGGAAAACTTATTAGCTAAATGGTAAAATTTGCTCATAAAAAAGGATACAATGCTGAAATTGCCTCAGTTCCTGGTTAGAATTCTTTCTGCTAATTGATTAATTTGCTTAGTTAGACTTCTGTTCTATGCTCTGGTCATGTAGCCAGTAGTGAATCATCATCTTGATGGTTTTTTTTAATTCTTTGTTCTACATTCTTTTTATTGGTTCGCGTCAATAAAAAATTTCAGAGGGAACAACACACAATTTCTCAACTGACAAGGATGAGCATGTTGAAACTCATATTGCTTCCTCAAACCCAGACGAAGATGATCAGCGACAAGAGGATCCAATTTTTCAGCCTGTGTCCGCAGATCACAATTCAGCCAGTGTTCCTGCAGACAAAATTAAGGCAGAAGAGACTGACCTTGACTGTGAGGACACACAGCATGGGCAGAGGCCAATGTCTCCAGGAACACTGGCTCTAATGTGTGACGAGCAAGACACAATGTTTATGACGTCTCAATATCCTAGTACTTCTCTAACATCTTGCAGCAATCATAGCACATCTGATATCTTTGTAGAGCAAGAAAGGTGTGTGTTGTTGGAGTTTCGGAACTACCTTCGTAAAATTGTCACCTCTGGAAGACTCAAAGGTAAATGTTAATCTTTATGCAAATGTAATGACTGTATATGAGATAATTGATAGTCTAGATCTTTCATCATTCTTATTATATCTTAGAAGGTGGCCCATTATTTGAATTTCCTTTTGATCCCTGACTCTCTGCTACTCGATTTACTTTTTCGGAAATGTGATTTTTGAATGTTTACAGAAGAGAGATTCAAATCCATGACTGGGAAACCTGACACATCTGATTTCCATGGATCACCTGCGGTGGGTTTGACTAGAGCTCCAACAGTTGCTGCAGAGCTACCTCAAACATCAAAACCAAACCCTGTTAATTCCAGTAACCATGATCAACAAGTAGGACGGCCGATCACGCGGAATGGAGAGATTAAACCCAAAACTGAGAACATCGAGTTGTAGGTAGGAAAGCGGGAAATAGATAGGTATAGCGATGAGCAGATTACACTACCGCATCTCTGTGTATTTATTCTGAGAGCATATGAGCATGTTGTTCGACGTGTAATACAAGCCACGCTCGATTATTTCAATCACTTGTTTCTCTCTTGCTTGCAAGTGTTGTCGGAGAAAGCATAATTATAAGAAAATAAAATCAGATGAGTTCGACCAATTGTATAACAACTAGATATTGACTTGACCTGGTGAATAAAATACTATATTGTTCATTTAGATTACTCATAGTTAACTATGTTTGGATATTAATTGGTGAAGATCTTATTGGTAAGGATTGACTGTTAGGTCTTGTGATGCTACTGCCAACTCTTCCAGTCAAACTAATCAATGTAGAATGTTTGGGGGAAGAAGATGCCTCTCCCTGTCGTGGAACTCTCTCATCCATATTTTGCCACCTCCACAAGCCCCAAGTGAGAGCACTCACCTCATGGCGTACTGCACGATATGCTTGCTAAACCATGCAATGAGGGTTGTGAATCTTGTGGTGAACTTTTGCGGCCTCGCCATCATCATCTACTCGCTCTGCCTGCTCAAGGCATGGAAGCAAGCAGTTGCTGAATTTGATGCTGCTGCATCCACATTTCCTGCACCATGGTATGTGTGTTTGCATATTCCCTGCTCCTCTAATTAAGAAGATTTGATAGTTTAAGTGAGGTTCCATGATACAAATAGGATATAAAATAAAGAAATTGACCACGATCTTGAATTCACTTCCTCGCAGGTTTATTCACACGTTGCTCGGTGTCGGTATCGTTGTTTGCTTCAGTGCCATCGTCGGCCATGTTGTATCCAACTCACTCGACCCGATTTATCTCTCCCTCGTATCCTTTATTAATTCCTCTTTCCCTCTTAATTTTGGTTACTCCCATAGATTGATACTCTCTTTAACAGTTAACGATATGTTTATGATATGAAACTACGTGCGTAACATCTACTTGACCATTCATCTTTAGTATATAGTGTTCATTTTCTTCATCCTTTTCTCTGAAATTCTGGCGATTGTGGTGACTCTCTTTGAGATAGACTGGCCAAGGGTAAGGCTAGCTCATGAGTCTTGACGCTACATATATGTGTGTGTCCTGTCTGACTTTGGATCGAGTTTAATCTTTCATTTCTCAATTGTTTCAAAACAGGTGATCGCCGAACATTTCGAGGGGAACACCAAATTTGTGGAGACCTTCTCGTTCCATGCATATATGTGCCGCCTGGCAGGAATTACGATTCTTCTAGCACAGGTATCCATCAATGCAATGTTCTATTGATCAGCAAGTGATGGTACGTATTGCAATGGTTCATGATCATGTTTCAGGTAAATGTGTTGGTGCTAGCAATAGTTTTAAGGACGATGGGACCTCAACCAAGGAATCATTGCCAAAGGGAAGTTATACATGAATTCAGATACTCATTTCTTGTGATGAATGGATCCGAGTCACCAGCACTATCTTGTTGAACAAGAACTGATCTCTCTCTCTCTCTCTCTCTCTCTCTCTCTCTCTCTCTCTCTCTCTCTCTACAATTGTGTGGAAGAATATATTCTTAGCACTTCATTTTGATATTTAATTGCAAAATCAACTTTTCCTTAATGTCGAAAGCAACTTGCTTGTCTTGACATGGAAGCCTCATTGGCACTGATGAAATTGCATTGACAGAATTAATATTCCATCAGCATGCATCTTTGTCAAGTAAAATTCTAGTTTCCTTCCCGTGTACACGTTTATTCATTGAAACGATGGCTTGGTATGCCAAACCTTTCGTTTACATGGGTAGCCACAAGTTTACAGATCTTTCCTCCATGTGAATTATCAGTAACATTTGAAGTTTGATACATTCGAAGGAGAAAAGTGCTGACTAACAATTTAAAGTTGTATTTATCCAAATATCTACAGTTTATTCCATTCTCCAGTATGCACTTCAAACTATGCAGAAGCTCCTTTGAAGATGAGAAACTTGAGAGACTCCAAGCAGAAGTAGATGAAGGTCCCCTTAGAGTGTGTGAAAAAACACCCAAAATTCGATCCCACAACGCACTGCCATCCAGGTCCATACACAACATCAAATTCCTGAAACCGGAGAAGAAATGCAATTTTTGAATATGTCAGTTTGAAATCAAGCTTCCATTTCGAACACCTTTTTTAAAAAAAAAATGAAAAAAACCTTCTTGATGTGGCCGGCGATGTTTCTGCAATCCAAGACGTCGAAGAGGTCGAGAGCTTCGCTGGCGGAGGACATGGCTTGGAGCTGCATCTCCAATGGCATGTCTGTGTCTTGGATCATCCCCTTGCCTTCCAACATCTTCTCTCAGAACTCAGAAGGTTTGTTTAATTTTGATGAAGAATTAGGACGAAGGGACCTCTAAAAATCGGCACAAACTCTTCCTCTCTGTTAAAAAGTGCTTTGCTACGTCCCAACCGACGCAACAAGACAGGGCGTGGATAATGGAGGGGAGGCAGGAATTAAATGGCCAATTTTTAGTCATGTTAATCCATTGAAACAGGTATAGATATTTTCGTTAATTATATACACTTTGTTACGCTTTATATCGATCCTGGTCCTGGATAAATATCAAAATATCTTTTTTGCTCTGCCAGGTAGACTCACTGGAATATCGCACCGCAGTGCTTTGTTAGTCAGTGCACCACGGAAGAATGATGCTTCCTTATCCGCCACAATAATAGAAGGGCAAAAAAAACTTTTTTTTAAAAAAAATTAAATAGAATCCTTTCATAATTTTATACTGAAAATATCAAATAATTTCTACAATATCTAACAACTATTAAATAATTTCTATAATACCAATAGATGTTATAATATATTTTGAATGATTTCAAGATTTAAGATTTATATTAGGTAGATACTATCAATAATTATTATAACGTATAAAAGTTATTGGTAACTGTTATAATATTTTTCAGTATGAATTTAAGATTTAAGATTTAGAATAGGAATATTATTATATCAAAATATTATTTACTAACTTAAGTAAAAAATTATTTAAAATTTATCAAAATCAATTTAAAATAATTATAAAAGTTATTATATAGCTACTACAACCCTAAACTCATCATAAATATATTGTAACAACTACTAGATAGTTTCTACATATTATACCAGATACTCAATAATTTTTACATGGTGTAAATCTTAAATCTTAAATTCTAAACTCACTTTAAATACGTTCTAGTAGTTACCTGGTAATTTCTATATAGTGTAGAAGTTATCTGGTAGCTTTACAATAGCATTGGATTCAAGGGTATTTTTGGAATAAAATCATGCAAGGGATGCCCATTTAATTTCTTTTTGAAAAAAATGATGCCAACTTGAGGTTTCTCTTAATTTGGAACGTTCTTTTGATTTTTATCCATAATAGAATCACTTTTGTCGGATTATTTAGATGCTAATTGATAGGGCCTAGTATTCGATTAAATTTGAACTCAATTGAACTGAATTAATCGAAATGGAATAAACTAATTTTTTTTCAAACAAACAGAACCAATCGAATTTTCTAATAAAAATTGATAATATTGAGAACCAAATTAATCAAATTTATAGGAGATTTATCAATTAGTTAGGGATTTCTAGGTTCACTTAGTTAAGATTATAGGTTCACTTAGTTAGGAATTATTATTTAATTATTTAATTTTGTTTATTTGATTTAATTAAATAAGAAATTTTAAAATCGAAATCGAATTCAATTAATCAATATAGTCGATTTTTTTTTTTGAAAAAACTGATATTTCAAAATAACTGAACTGAATTAAATTCGATTGATATAATAATCTAACTTTGGTTCCACGCTACTGGTGGGGGCATGGCTTGTCAAATTTTGGCACCATTTGGGTTGTATTTATCTTTTGGAAGAAACAACTAGTGAAGAAAATACGGATTGTGAGGTTCTCTCCTCCTTTTACCTTGTCAAAACCTCCAGCACAATTCTCGACCTTCTCGAAGCCATGAATTATTGAGAATTAGATTAATCCTTTTCCTATCTCCTCACTGAGAAGGAGCCATTAAGACAATATATACAGTCATTAGGTTAGAAAGCGAGCTTTCATATCAGAGAATACACAAATGTTTCAATAGCACAAGTAGAAACATAATTTTACCACAAATAGCTCTAACAAATCCATTACAAACATGTTTCTAAGTTACAAATTAGTGCGATCTTGCAGATTAAGAAAGCCAGGTAAGTGACCAGTTCTATAGAGCTTGTAAACTGGAGCCACTTCTGGCCTTTGTGGCTGATTTGTGCTGTATCAGAGGGACCAGGGACTGGACTACATCGGCCATAAGAGGTCTGTAATCAGCCTCTGGCTGCACACACATAGCTGCGATTGCAGCAACCTGAACAGCTTCTTTCAGAGAATACTGCCCTTCCAATGCTGGATCCATAACTTGCGCAACCTTCTCGCGATCTGTTAGTTGAGGAAGTGCCTTCGCAAAAGCGAAATAAATGGAATCAGAGAGACTGAAAAAAGTAGTTCCAATGCAGTGTGGATTATCTACATTGAGAATATAGGATGCTTACCCAAGACACTAGTACACTTTCTCCTGGAGGTCTGTTCATGTCGACTGGAACTCTGCCCGTAAGCAACTCCAAGAGCACAACGCCGTAGCTGTAAACATCTGATTTTGTAGTCAAATGACCTGTTAGTGCATACCTGAAGAAGAAAATAGAAAGCTTCAATTAGGCAAGACACCAATCCTTTCTTAATTGTGGTTGCTTTAGACTTCACCACAATGTTATTTGAACACAATACTGTGACATTTTGGAATTTTACTCTGGAGCTACATAGCCTTGGGTACCAAGAACTCGGGTCGAAACGTGACCTCCTGCTTTTTCAGAACCAAATTTGGCTAGACCAAAGTCAGAAACTTTTGCGTGGAAATCTTTGTCCAACAGGATATTACTACTCTTGAAGTCCCTGTGAATTACTGGTGGATTGACTTGCTCATGCAAGTATTCAAGACCTTTGGCAGCCTCAAGAGCTATCTTCATCCTAATCTCCCAATCCAACTTTGACACGCCACCAACCGAACCTGAAGATACAATTAATAATGTCAATTTCTTTTCCTAGCTTCAAATGGATTTATTTGTATTGGTCTCATGAGAGAATACATTGCTAGGAGACGCTTTTGTTCCCATTTGCTTGAGAAAAACAAGAACAAGATATACGTAACGTGCGACCCATTTTTAACTATACACACAATTTTTGAATGTTTTATAGCAATTTAGGACAAAACCAGCAATTTGAATACTCTTCGAGGCTCAAATAATGTCAAATATGAACATAAGAGAATCTAAATGAAAACGAAGACAATGTCACTCAATTTATGGTCCAGGACTGTTTCTTTCTCAAAGTACCTGAAGACCTTTCAAATATTTTGCTCACATGATCCGAAGTATATGCAGCTGCCTAGTATGTTACAAATCATAAGCAACTTGTGTAATTGCATGCACACGTATAAGGAATCAATAAGATTGTCAACATCACCGAGTCACTACATTTTCATCCAGCTATTTGGACCTTAGTTTGGCACTGGAAGATCCTATTCAACAATTTAAAACTTACCCATCTTAATTGAATTGTTCAAGAAAGTAGTTTATGGGGATTCACTCCTGTTATTTTTGAAGTTGAAGGAGTGCTTAACTTATAAGAATGTACATATTCCATTAATGTATTTGCCGGCCTGTAATGAATATTTAAATCCTTAGTTGCTCAAAACACTCAGTATTACTGGTTCACAAGGACCACCCAACAAAAGAGTGGTCCGGATAACAAGCTTTGGCCGAACAAGGAAGAACGATTATACCAGGAAGTCTGGTATGGTATTCTAAACACTGGTTATATTTATCAGATCAAAATGGAGAGGAAACACAATGCTTAATGAGAATTCTTTTGAAAATACATTTGTCAATCTTACCATTGCCATCTCTAGATTTAAAATCTAACTGCCCAATGAGAATTGCTTTGAAAGTATTTATTTTGCCATTTTGTTTGTGGTAAGTGGTACATTGTTAAATTTCCACTATGAAAAGAAAAACTAATCGTATGACTTTCTATAGTCAAGGTAACTTTGTCATCAAGGTCAACTGTCTATTTCATGTAGATAACTGAAGATTGCTTAAACATATCTCAACAAGATATAGTTTCGGTAAAGACTAGAGGTATCAAATGACACTCGACAAAAAGCAAGCAGCATGATAACATCGAGCATATCTCAATATGCAAAGACTAGAGATAAATAATTTATTATCATTTAATTCTGAATTCCACAAACCATTTTGAAGTCCTATTTCTTTCTTTCCAAATGGAAAACAAAAACAAGCAACACAAGTAAATCAAGGAAGATTAGTAGAGAAATAAGCACACTAGCAAAAGTGCTAGAGGCAATGATTAATTAAGTAACCCAGCTGAATCAACTGCTTCTGCCTTACCTTTCTTTGGCACTCTAAAACATAGCCTTTCTCCCAATTGGATCATGATGAATAATGCAGTCATAAAAATTGTGAGTAAATTAAATAACTCACAACAATTTCTGCAACGATCCTTATATCAAAATATCTACCAAAAGGAGAAACAAGCCTTAAAGTTGAGAATTATTTTTCTTCTTCTAGTCGTGTTGTTTCATTGCTGATGTATCTTTGCTTTCCTGTAAATTAAGATGTCAGAATCTTGGCCTATGAGTTTGACCTAACATATTGCAACCAACAACCAATTATCAGCTGTTATCCCCTACAATTCAATACCAATAACAGTAAACAAACCAGAAGAAACAACAAGATATCTTCAATGAAAAAATAGCTTGCATACAACTCGTGGCAGGATACAGATGTTCCTGGAGGCTTCCATTGGCCATGTACTCATAAACCAACAGCCTGTGACCACCTTCGGAGCAGTAGCCGATCAATGCCAGTAAATAAGCCGACCGGAGTCGCGTCAGTAGTTCCACCTATCATCTGACGGCAATTAGCTTCATTCCAAAAACAGATCAAGCACAAGAAGGGAGGAAAAGGATCCAAACGTTCAAAGAAAGGATTTTTGTCTTGGTTATTAGTAAAAAGGAGAAAAATGATGTTTCCGTTATTAGTGAAATCATCATCACCTCCATCTTGAACTCCTCTTCCCCTTGCTTCCCTCCGCTGTTCATTAGCTTGATGGCCACCTTCCGGCCGTCGGGCGGCGGGAGGGTTCCCTTGTACACAGACCCGAAGCTCCCACGTCCAATGACATTCCCTTTCCCAAATCCGCTCGTAGCCGCGTGCATCTGCTTGTAGGAGAACACCTGCATTCCTCTTCCTCCTCCTCTGCCGCCACCGTCTCTGCCTTTCCCCGCTGCGACCACAACTTCCACCTCGCCATCCACATCCTTGGCAACCTTGTCACCAGACACCTTCTGGCCATCATCCTTGAGGGCCTTGCGGCGTCGACCGACCTTGCTGCGGATGTAGCAGTAGTAACCGAAGGCGAAGAGCAGAGAGGCGAGAGCGAGCACCGCCAGGACCACGATCACCACCAGCGTCGCGCTCTCCTCCCTTCGCTCCTCTGCGTCCATTGGCGGCAATACGGCGCCCGCTGCTCGAACTCGGAGCCAGCGGAAGGAAAGAAGGAGAAGTACAGTCGATTGACGAGACGAAAGGTAAATCTCTCTTTTTTATTTTCAGGTTAAAATTTCAATAAATCCTAAAATTCATAACAAAAATTATTTATATTATCATTTACTTCTAACAATTTATGAGAAATATTTACAGTAAAAAATAAATATTTAGTAAAAAATTTAATCATCTCATGATACGTTTGATGTCCGATTTCAATCGAACAGCACTGGCGGCCTCCAATCACCGCCTCAAATTAAACTATATCTTATGGGGATGATGAACTCATCTGGATCACCGGTAATGATGAACCCATCAAAATCGATGGTGAATGATGCGAGATCGTAATTGCGACGATCCTCGACGGGCTCACCGTGCCCCCAAGATATAGTTTGGTTCGGAACGGCAGCCAAAGGCCGCCAACGGTGTCCGAAAGCCGCCGACGGTGTTCGATTGAGAATCGGACATTGGATATATCATCAATTGATAGTCAAAATTTTTATTGAATATTCACTTTTATTATGCGTATCATAACCCCAAATTAAATATTTTAAAACATTATGTTTAAATAAACTTTTATATTTTAAGAAAAAAATTAATTATTACTTACTGTAATTTTTATTCAAAAATGGATTTCTCTTTCCTGAGCGCAGACAGCGGCAGTGCCCGCTGCGGAAGGCTGCAGGCGTTCGTGCTTTCGAGGCTTCGCGTGCGGGCGTCCACTCAGCGAACGAGAAGCCTCGCCGTGGCAACGCGGCCCCTCGACGGTTTCATCGATTTTGGTTGGCCAATAAGAGCGTTCGGTGTCCTATCTGTACAGGAATGAAGAGGCCGAAGAAGTGGGGCTCTGTAATTTGAAACGACAGGGGAGCATTTGCGCGGCCTACTGTACATTCACAGACACGCAGCAGCGGGAATTGAGGAAGATGAAGACGCCCTTTTTCCCTTCTTTATTTATTTTTTTCTTTTTCTTTTTTATTTTTAAAAAACAACAACATGGCGAATACTTCGTCAGCGTTTCACGAAATTAGAGGAAATTAAACATCCTGATAGATTTGGAAAACTGGGAACGGAATCTCCAAGCTCTGAATCGAGTACAGTAACTCTTCAGCTTAAAGAAATTAAGAAGCTGCGAGTTAAATTCAGTGATGCATGGGGTCGGGTCCGCTTGGGCTCAGCCTCTCTGGCCTGTACACCAAGCCAGCCGTCTTCGGCTTTCCGGCGTCGACGTTCGAACCTTCGGGACAGTGGCTCGTCGACGGTGAGGACGGTCGATCGTAGAGCATCCGGCGAGACGAGGACGACCCTGAAGTAGTACGTAATAATAGCAGGAACACCAAGAAACAAGAAAAATAACAGCACATTGAGCTCAACCTCGCCATGAGATCGAAGTATATGTATCGTTAATATGCCTTCCTGTGATCTCCGGCCAGCTCGATCGATCGAGTGCTCCTGCTGAAGCTAACACGAAGACACGTAATTAACGACCTCCAGCTTTCGCTTCCTTAAATACCTGCAGGAAACGTTGAGAAGATCTATCTATTCTGAAATAATTCTTTAAGTACATAATTAGCTTCGTGAATGTAATGCTTAGTCAAGCAGCAATATGATTCATAGTTTCATACATGTTCAAGTTGGGAGAGGATGCAGATGGCATTAAGAATTTAAACTATCAAATTGTCTTATGATTAAAATAAAAGTATCAAATTGTCTTATGGCTTCGAGGAGAGCCTTCGATCACCTTACGAGTCACGACAATTGATGGTAAAGAGAAAGAGAGGTATAGGCCTACCATGAAACACATGCCAGTTCCCACTTTCTACTTTACATTTAAGAAATTTCATTAAATTGGTTAAGACCGAAGGCAAAAGTGACTCTACTTTATTGGTTAAAAAAATCACAAGAAATGTTGCAACTTACAATGGCACGGAATAAAGTACAAATCCAAAGTGCTTTTAATTGTTAAGTTCTTGACCGTACGTAATGCTTCTATATATTTTTTGTTAACCTAGCCATTTATAGCTTCTCCTTGGTGTAAATAATACAGCTAATGAAAAGGAAAAATATTATAGCTTAATGTAGTGTACACGAGAGATGAATGCATGTATAAGCTTTCTCTGTGGTGTATTAAGTTTTCTATTGACTATTGACCAATGGAAAACACAATCCGTTGACTACGAGTTTTAGAGTGAGTGGATTCTCGCTGAGAATGAGATAGATACTTCCAATAAGATATATTGGAAGTTGGAATTCGAGTTTTGGGATCTTGACCCTTTTTCTCCTACAAATGATAGTTCTAAATGAAGATTTTCTAAACGTAATCTTTTGACAGATATAAAGGAGTTATACATTTGTCGTTATTCATTATAAAAGTTAAACTTTTAAAAATATAAATGTCAGCAGATGTCCTAAGGTTAGGTCTGATTGACTTTACCATGGTATGGTAAAATTGTCAAATTAAATAAGAGTTAATTTTTAATGAAATAGGGAGAAATATCTTTCCATGTGATAGTTTGCTCAGTTTTTTAATTTACATTTCTATAGATGACTGTAAGACTGATTATATGGGGCGTCTAGGATCAACGTATGATCTTTTATTAAATATAATAATTGAAGGAGTTTAGTTATCGATGAGTAGACTTTAATTTAGTGCAACTTGATAATATAACGGTAAATTATCCTAAATTCTCGAATATTAAACTCAGTTTCCTCTTTAATCCTCGCGTTTGAAAAAAATTTATTCACTCTTTGTATGCAAACTTTTTTTTTTTTTGCTTCGACTCTATAATGCATTCTGATTTATCTAATTGTCTTATTTTTTTAAGTATAAAAAGTTCAAAATAAGGTATAATTTAGGCTAAATTAAGCACTATTTAATTAAAATCACACAATCGATTTAGCCTAAGCTAATCGATTGGTTTGAGCTCCGAATCGATTGGTCAGGAGGAAAAAGAGTTGTGCTTAATTGGATAGAAAATATACTCGATTATGGTTAAATGGTACTAATTTAAGAGGACTTATACTTGTTTTTGGATTTTTTTACATAAAAAATAATGAGATTTTCTGTTTCCTCGCGACAAACGAAAAAAGAGTCGTGCGGTTAAATATTAAAAATTAGGAGGGGATAAAACCATAAAACCCCTAAAATAAGGGTCAAATTCGAATTAGCAAAATTTGAAGGGCTAAACTGTAAAAGTGCATTCACTTACAAATCTCTCATTGTGATCCTATTTTTCTCCTCTTCTCTCCGAACCAAAACCTACTCCCTTGCATCGCCGACACCCCCTCTCCTTCTCTTCTTCGTAACGACTCGCAGCCTCCACGGGCTGGCTCGGTTGGTAAGGCGTCTAGCTGCTTGCATCGGAGGTCTCAGGTTCGAGAGTCGTCAGTCGCACACGGGGTAAAAACCTGGTCTGCTGGCTTAAATCCTCTCGGCCCCAGGCGTCTTACCCTATCAGTAAAACCGTGATTTACCCCCTCTGGACACTTGTGGGGTCGGGACCAGGGGGCACTAAGGTGGCGGTTCCACCTTTTGCATAGCAAAACCACCCCCGATCCTCCCTGTGCAATCGACGCTCAAGCCAGCCCCTTTGTTCTCTTCATTTTCTTCGCCGATCTCAAACCCGACGCTTGTTCCCTTTCTTTCTCCAAGCGGGTGATGCCACCCCAAGCCACAGAGATCCTTTCCTTTTTTCCATCTCGTGAGTGGCCTTTTTTTTGTGAACAGTGGAGCCCGTCGGAGGTAGGCCTTGGATTTGAGGAAGGGAGTACCGAAAAAGAGGGATTTTGATAGCAATCCAACCTTGCAACCACTGTTCTTCACCCGAGCCGGAACAAGAGTGGTCTCGCTGGTTTTCGCCATTCCCTGCCAATTTTAGGTCATGAGCTCCATCCACGGCTGATACGTTTAAGTCAAGGTTCATTTCCGCAACTCTGTGACGGTGATCGTAGGTCGGCGAGAGGGGGTGAATTGTCCCTAAAAAAGAAAACTCCTATCTTTTGTTTTGTCTTTAGCAAAGATGTTTGTTAGCTGATGCAAATAATAAATAGCATTAAAAATATAACAAACTTAAAGGAAAGAGATAGTCAAAATTTTACTTAGTTTGCAACCGAGGAGGTTACTAATCCAAGGTAGAATATAGCTCGTATCTCTTAAATAAACTTCTTCGGATGGAAAAGCCTCTTACACGTGGAAAGCTCAGAAAAAAAGGAAAATTACACAAAACTCGTTTACTAATGCTTGGATTAAATGAATTCAATGACACTGAGCTCCAGGGGTCTATTTATGACCCGGTCAGAGTTATCCGTTTGCTGACGTGATACTTATAGGGCGCCCGAGTGCTCTTGGGTGCCTGACACGTAGCCCGATGGTTATCTAAAGAGCAATGTTCGCAAACGACAAAGAATAGCCTCTCGGGCGCCTGTTAGCACACGGGCGCCCGAGAGCCCAGGTGCCCGTATGCTTACGGGCACTCGAGAGAGGGTTTAGTCAACAACCGCTGACCACTCTCCAGCATTACTTCCTTTGCCTTCTTGGGTGATTTCTAGTTAACCGGAGTTAGGCTCACCCGAACCCGACTCCGACCTTTTGCCCCTCGAGCATCCTTCCTCTCGGCTTCTCATTCCTCGGACGATGCACACGTCCTTCTCCTCCAACAGCGTACTCTTCCACAGAGCTTCGCATCTCTCGGATGCACCGAGCTCGTCGGCTCCCTTTCCGTGCCATCATTCTCGACCGCTGTATCTTCCGCTCGACTTCCTGCGCTCCTAAGTTTCTGTACATTTAAACACAAGGATTAAAAATACCATGACCTAACTTAAATCGGTTGACCACATCAAAACCAATCTGGGGTACTTACAATCTCCCCCTTTTTGATGTGCATCAACCCAAGTTAAGTTAGGGTATCCAAATATAAAAAAACATGAATAAATATATAACAGTGTAAGCACTAAAAAAATCAAAATTAGAGTTTATCCCTTAACTTAATACAACTTCTCCCCCTTAAATCACATCAAAAACATAAAATGTTAAGGGAAAATATTTTTAACACAATAAATAGTTTCCAGTATTTATAAGTTAGAATTTTCAAAGAATTATCTTTAGAAACATTGTCAAAGTTAAAATAATTTTCTAACATTTTTGAAAGTAATTTTTTTCAAAATAAAAATTTTCTCAAGGTTTGAGAAGATAATCAACAGATCCAGAAAATTCAAATTCGATGAAATTAATTTTAAAATATTTTTTTACATTTAAAACCATGATTTCAAACAAAAAATCATAATAAATTCGATTATTTAAAAAAACTTGGAAAATATTTTTGTAGATAGAATACTGTAAACTTTTATCAACAAAAATCTTAAACTGATCATCCTACAAACAATTATCAAAAAAATTTATCAAGATAAAGCATTAATTACCAAAATTAATTTAATCAAAAGAAAATCAACAGTTTAAGATACATTTAGAGACCCAATATAAATTTTTGCCAACAGTATTTATCATAAACTTAGATGAAATATATGATTTGGGAACATTTACAATTTGACCCCTATGAAATCTAAAATACCTGTTGAATTTTTCATAATATTTAATTTTTGAATTTTGTGAATATCTTGAACATGAATGATTATTTTTCGAAGTTTCAATTTGAATTTTCAAATTTTCATTTTCAAATCTTATTTTATCATACATTTCTAAAGCAGAAACCAATATTTTTTTCAAATCTGTATTTTTTGTTTTTAATTTGCAAATGGATTTCAACATAGCTTTTATTCCTGAGTAAAGTTGAACAGGAGGTAGAAAATATACCTCACTTACGAAATCACTTTTAAAGTTCGAAGTTCCCCCTTCATCGCTACTCTCCTCTGACGTGGCTCCCCGTTCATCGATGCTTTCATCTTCTTGGTATGAAGCCATCAAAACAAGTCCAGCATGTTCCTCTACATCTAAGTCTTCCGATGAAGACTCGTCTCATGACGCCTTTAGGTTGTGTGCTTTTGTCTTTGGTGCCCATTTTCCTTTGTTCTTCCCTTTAGGGCAATTTTCCTTCACGTGTTCTTCTTTGTTGCGGTTGTAGCAGCGGATTTTCCTTTGCTTCTTACCCTACACCTTATTAATTTTTTTAGTTTAAAAATATTTAGATAATTTTCTTACCATATATGCTGCATTTTCATTATTTTCTGAAGAATCCTCTTCATATTGGATCCTTCTCGTGCCTAGGGCGATGTTGTCCGTTTTCCTTTTTCCTACACATCTGGATTAGTGAAGTTCTATAGTAGAAAAAAAGTTCGTATAAAATACTTACCTCAAGATCCTTAGAGATGTAGTAGGTGTCGATTATCGAAATCCAGTTCGGGGTCCTCTGGAAGGCGTTCAATGCATACCTTTGTGCATCTCGATTGCTTACCGATTCTCCGAGATTGTTGAGTTCCGTTATCAGCTCCTTAAGCTTAGCGTGAAGTTGTGCTACTTGTTGGGTTGATGGTTGCTCATACGAAACCTCTCCATGTCCCCGGATTAAAATTTCTTCAATCTAAATGGAGAACAATTTCCCAAACAACCGACTCATCATCGTGCTAACCGATTCGAGTGACCGCTTGAACAAACTAGTTGTTCAAGCAATCTAACTTGTCTAACTGATTAGCCGTGGAATAGACGATGAATGGATCGCCGGTTTTTGTGTTTATCAACGGGGTCCAAGATAATTATCAACATGAAATAACATATGATAATGAAACAAGATCAAAGGAACCAAAACAAGAAGTTATACCTCTCATTTACCTCACGATCTTCTAATGTATAACCTATCCCCATCTTGGACGTCATGTGGGTGACGATCCTCCAAGAACCGAAGCCACCAAAAGTCTCTTTCTTCTCCTCCTTGTTTGCGCCAACCCCCTCCTTCAACCTTGTTGCTGCCGACCCAAAAGAGAAGACAAAACTTCTCCTTTCCTTGACCTGGCCGAACCCATAAGAAGGAGAGAAGAGAAGAAGAAGTAGAAGAAGAGAAAGAAAGAATTCTTTCCCTTAAACCCAAGCGACCCGGTCCCTCTCCTCTTCTTGTTGCCATCGACCTCTATCCCTTTTCTTGTGCTTGCGCCGGCCACCTCCAAGGAAGAAGATGCACCGGCTGCTCTCCTTCCTTCAAGCTAGCGCACACCCAAACGGAGAGAATAGAAGAGAAGGGAAGAAGAAGAATATGAAGAAGAAAAGTCTCCTCCTTCCCTCTTCCTACCACCGGTTGTGCTCCTCTCCTCCTATCTTGTGTTGCCGCAAGCCCAAACAAGAAGGAAGACAAACTTCCAACTCCTTTGCTTGACCTAGCCACACGCCTGAAGAGAAGGAGAAGGAATAAAGAGAAGAAGATGACAACGTCTTCTCCTTTCTTCAAGCTTCCTTGCGCCACCTTCCTTTGTGTAGCTGGCGCCAACCCTAGGAGAGAGGGAGAGAGAAATAGAGAGAAAAACCCAAGGCTTGGTTTGCTTCATTAGGTCTTGGTTTCATTGCTTAATGAGGTATATATAGGCTACAATAGGGACCATGAGGAGGAGTTGGGTCTTGGCCACATAATGGAACAAGGCCCGATCCATTAATGATGATCCAATCTACTAAAGAATCATCATTGATCTACCTCACCAACCCCCATATTTAAATATGGGCTCCACTTATTATGTGTACAAAATCTCCCCATGTTTAAGATATTGAATTCCCATTAATTAATTAAATTACTGATATTTTAATTAATTAATATCTAACTCCATGAGTAGTACCATTCAACCTTATCATCATGTAGGACCAAGTCCACCTGCAGGATTTCCATGATGAACTTTATGAGCTCCTTAAGGGGGCATCATCAACCTGACTCACCAGGATACTATTTTCTTCTATAATCAATGACACACCATGTAAATAATATTATTTCCCAACTTACCGGGTCTATTTATTTAACAAATAAATCTCGCCCATTGATAAATCAAAGAAATAGATATTAAGTACATGTGTCTGTTATTATATCGGGATTAAGAGCATGTACACCATAATATCTGAGGTCTGATTCAATTATATAGTCAGTATAAATTGAATCACTTCTATATCGGTCCTGCTCAAAACACACAAAGTGTACTAGTGTAATTCTATAGTCAAGATAAACCAATACTAAATTACACTACAACCATGCTAATGGTTTATCCAAAACCATCTAGGTTGTGAGTTTCTACTTATACTCTACAAGGGACTGATAACATGACCTTCTGTATGACACCATACACCATGTTATCTACAATGTAAAATATTAGACAATAAGATGTATATATCAAATATAAAATACAAACAATGATCATGTGATTCTCATTCCAAAATATAGATGTCCATATAAAAGCTAGACTTTTAGTATACATCATAACAATCTCCCACTTATACTAAAAGTCTATGCTGTCATCCAATTGGGCACGAAGTCCTGGTCGGGGATCGGGCAACGGAGTCTTTGTCGAACGAGGTTCGCGGACATAAGTAGAGACAGGTCGAGGATCGGACGTCTTAAGATCCGGGTTCTCGGAGGTCGAGCACGAAGTCTTGGTACGAGGGATCGAGCAACTTAGTTGAGCGATGACTAAGGACATAAGTAGAGACGAGTCAAGGTTCGGACATCTCGAGATCCGAGAGTTTCGGAGGCTAAGCAAAAGTCCAACTGGAGGTCCCGGTTGGCAAAAGTAACTTCTCCAGTGTGAAGTAGGTGAGGACGTGTTCCCTGGGAAATGGAACATTAGGCGTCGGTTCGACCTAGGGTTTCGGGTGAAATCCAAAGTCAGAATCAATCTTTAAGGCTAAGATTATCTGTACATTTGTCTTGTGTTTAATTGTCTTGCAGGTACCTGGAGTTGGAGGCAAAACAGAAGAGCAAACGCAGGAAAAATGACACCTGGGAGAAGCATCCAGGGCGCCTGTGTTAATACAGGCGCCCCCATGCTTCAGGGCGCCCTCAAGGTCATCCCAGGCGCCCTGGATGGTCCCAAGCGCCCTGGATGGGCTGATCTGATCCATTCGCGAAGCTTGCGATTGCGGATCAGGTTTGACCGCATATGAGGCGCCTCAGAGGCTCTAGGGCGCCCTGAATACCACTATATAAAGGGGTTCGACCCCTCAAGGCAAAACATCACTTTCTACATCTGCTAACTCATCAAATTGTCCTCCATACAGAGGAGATGTTGTCCGTTTTTTGAGCAAGCATAGGCCTTTGAGGGCGTGACACGTGCTTAATTTGATAGTAGATATACTCTGGAGACGTCATCTCCTCCCTCTCCCCCTCCTACGACTGTTCTATCACCTGGCGAGATTGTGGATAATCTGGTTCGTCGGTCTACACGTCCTCATAGGTCTACTAAACTACCTGATTTTGCTTATTCTTGTTATTCTAGTTCTTTTGCTTCTTTTGTCACCTCTATTCATCATCGTTCTGAGCCTTTGTCCTATAAAGATGTTGTTGATAACCCACTTTGGCATAATGCTATGGACGAGGAATTAATTGCTCTATATCATACACATATTTGGTATCTAGTGCCTCTACCATCAGGAAAACGCGTCATTGGTTCTCATTGGGTCTATAAGATCAAAATTAAATCTGATGGTTCTGTCGAACGATATAAAGCTCGCCTTGTTGCTAAAGGTTACTCTCAAGAGTATGACATGGATTATGTGGAAACTTTTGCCTCTGTTGTTAAAATGACTATCATTCGTATCTTAATTGTTGTTGCCTCTGTTCGTTGATGGAAAATATCTCAAATGGATGTCAAGAATTCCTTCGTAAATACTGATATTCAAGAAGAAGTGTATATGATACCTCCTTCTGGAGTTGCTCACTAATTTGGTGAAATTTGCAGGCTTCGTAAAGCTCTCTATGGACTCAAACAAGCACCTCGTGCTTGGTTTGCCAAGTTCTCCACAATGATTACCTCTCTTGGCTTTCGTCCCAGTGATCATAATTCAGCTTTATTTGTTAAGTGTACGCGTGCAGATCATATACTTTTATCTTTATATGTGGATGACATGATAATTACTGGTGATGACTTTGATGAAATTGAGTTTTTGAACTGAATTAGCTTGTTGCTTTGCTATGAAAGACTTGGGTTTACTATGCTAGTTTTTGGAGATTGAGATCACCTCTTCTCCAAAAGGTTATCTCTTGTCTCAACCAAAATATATAGCTGATCTATTTGAGCGTGTGTGTCTCACTGACAACAGGATAGTTGATACTCCCCTTGAGACAAATGCTCCGTACTCTCTATCAGATGATTCTCTTTTGCCAAATTCTAGCCTCTATCGTACAGTTGTGGAAAGCTTGGTTTATCTCACTGTGACTCGTCCTGATATTACGTATGTTGTGCATGTGATTAGTCAGTTTGTCTCTACACCTACCACAGTTCATTGGGGGGTTGTTCTTTGAATTCTCTGATATCTTCAGGGAACTCAGTTTCAAAGTATCTTATTCCCTTCTACTTCTTCGTTAGAGTTATGTGCATACTCTGATGTTGATTGGGCAAGTGACTCTACGGATCGTAAGTTTACTACCGATTTTTGTGTTTTTCTTGAAGACTCACTTATCTCTTAGAAGAGTAAGAAGTGAGATGTTATTTCCAGATCTTCCACAGAAGCTGAGTATCATGCTATGATTACCATCATTTGTGAGATTGTTTGGTTACGTTGGTTGCTTGTAGATATGAGAATTTTTTGGTAACCTACCGCTCTTCATTATGGCAATCAAAGTGTCATTCAAATTGTCCGCAATATAATTTTTCATGAGAGAATGAAGTATATTGAGATAGATTGTCATTTCACTCGTCATCATCTACAGTTTGGTACTATCACGCTGCCTTTTGTTCCTTCCTCGCTGCAGATAGCTGATATGTTTACCAAGGCTCATTCCGCTTCACACTTTCATTTTTTATTTGACAAACTCTTAATGTTTCTAGCGGTAGCATCGTGAGTTTGAGGGGAGATTTAGGGCATTTTAATCTTTTCTTTTTAATTTAAGATTTAGGAATTTTTTTAATCCATTTATATAAAATTATGTATTTTTTCTTTCTAAATTATTTTTAGTTTAATAAAAAGACGGTTATTTTTTTTCTCAATTTTTATATTTTTAATAAAGTGAGGTGAAAATTAAGTTTGATGTCAGAGAGTTTAAATAATTTAAAAATAATTTAATTCAATATTAGATTTTCTGAATGTTTATTAGAATTCCGTAGGCATTGCGTTTGCTCAGGAGCTGCGTTGGGATAGCAGCTGCTACCTACATTGTGTATGACCTTCTGCACAGATTAATGGGGAATAGCGCACAATTCACTTGCATATTCCCATGCACGTCCACTTCAAGGCCGTAAAGTTCACGTTGTGATCATCCTTTTGCAGAGAAAAATCTCTCCTCACTTCGCAATTTCACATGCTTTTGTCTTTTATCAATGCCGCGTGATCGCGCTCAGGGTTGCCGATGCTCCTTCGTTATCGACTTTTTTTCCATTATGGGAGATAGAATCGCGGTAGATATTTTTCCTCCCGTAGCCCTTAGCACTAGGAGTTGAATTTAGCTGGTAGGCCTTTTTGCTACTTGGCGACTGATTGATCGGAAGATTGAAAGGGACGGGAGAGGGAAATTGCAAGTGGATCTTTGCTTTTGACTCGAGCCAGCCGCAAAAAGCTGGATGAGTCCCTTTCCAATTTAAGACTCTAAAATGAACATGAGAAGCCGACGAGGAGAGGAAATCACTACTGTGATAATCGTTGGAATGGATGAGTTGTTGAAGTCATCGTCTTCTAATTGTCAGTCCTCTACCTTTGTCTGGGAGCTCTGCAATTAATTGATTCAGAATTGGGGCCGCTGCCAGCCGTTCACTTATAAATTAGCCGTCCAAGTTCTGTTCTGATTTCTGCTTTTGACTTTGAGCTGATGAATTAATTGCGCAGTTTGTTATATCGATCTAAGCTGCAATTCTGAATTTATTTGTTTCAGGCCGGGATCGAAGACGAAGAATAGTCACTGGAAGATCTCTTGTGGCTGTGTCGTCGATTCATGGAAGAAGGTAATCGCCGCTTCAACCGGAAGCAATGCCGGCGGGCGCCGACGGGCGACGCCTTGGAGGTAAACAGCGTCCGTATTGTTCGCTCCAAAGAAAGGAGGGACAGGCACAGCAAGGTGCTAACGGCCAAGGGACTGCGCGACCGCCGCCTGCGCCTATCGGCGCACACCGCCATTCAATTTTACGATGTGCAGGACCGCCTCGGCTTCGACCGCCCTAGCAAGGCCGTCGACTGGCTCATCCAGAACGCCAAGGTTGCCATCGACGAGCTCATGGCTCTGCCCGCTCACTGCCATGATGAAGAAGGCGGCCGTGAAACGCCGACGCAAGACGACGTCAGAATGATATGGTGGAACGCGACGGCCAATTACCCCTGCAACGCCGGGGGCGAGGAATTCGTTTACAATGTGGCACTGCCGTCGTTACCGGCGGCACTGCATATGGTAAACAGGGAACCCCTTCAGTCCAGCAGCTGGCCTAATTCTCTTCTCGGATGGGCAAATGCTTCTACTCCTTTCCATTCCCCGGCCGACGTGTCTGAATGCTTCGACATTCAACATGCCAGCTCGAATTGAATGACGGCAGAGAGCAACAGAATCTTTGAGAATCTCCTGTCTCCGAGATACCCATCATCTTGAATCTTTGATCATTGTTAATTTAATGCAAGGTTTGAAGTTTTTATCAGCTTCTTGTTACTGCAAAAAAAATCAACTTGCTATTTGTTCATCTTTACGATTCTCAGCACGAGTCTCTTTCTCTCTTGTACCTTCACACGCTATCTTTTTTGCCTCAACAATGGAGCCGAAAGTAAGTGTTTTTTTTTTTTTGAAACTAGCAATCTAACGCAAACAGTGATTGCATCCATCATGTTCTGCAGAATCACAAATAAGAATGAGTCGATTGATAGAAATCTAACAATTGAGAACTGAACTATATGATCGATCTCATTTCAGCTTAAAAGAGACTTGTTTCAACTTCCCACTCCGTTCCTTGAAATTAATCTGAAACCAATCCGTCCGAAAGAGAATTTAACAAGCAAAACAATCTAGTTTCCTAACAAATATGCATTGTCTGATCACCGAACTGTGAGGAAGAAGAAAACAGAAGAACAGAGAGATCAGATATGTAGCTGCCGGCCGGATAGAAACACCAGAGATGATTTGGTATTATAGTGCATACTGGTTTGAATGCATTAGCTGTTATTAATCTGTTTTAAATGTCCATCATGTGATTTAGAGTGTTTTGGTCAGTAATGTCTGGCTCAAAGTTTTTGGACATTCATCTGTTATTAATGTCGGCCCAACTTTGAATGCATTAATTGGATTTCAAGGTTCAATTTTCCAAACTCTTGTGAGAATATATTAGAGAATATATAAGGCGCTCTAAGGTAAGATTTTTAGTGAGATTTATAAAATAAAAAAGTTAAACAAAAAAAGCTCAGACTAATATGGGCAGGTTTAGGTTTTTTAGTTCATAAGCAAATTTGTAAATACAAATTTGCTTTTTTTTTTCTTAGTGGCGGAATATAATTATATTGTATGTTTGGACTTTCAAAATAATTAAAAAATAAATTTAAAGATATTAATTATAATATTTTAATTCATGAATATAAAATAATGATTAAAATTATATTTATTTTTTAGAAATAAATATATTTGATAAATTAAAAAAATATAAATGACTATAATTAAATTAAAATTTATAAGTTAATTACATATTAAAAAGATATTATAAATTAAATTAAATTAAAAATCATTAATTTATTAATTAAAAATTGTAAATAAATTAAATTAAAGATCATAATTATTTAAAATATTAAATGAAAATTATAAACTAAATTAAACTAAAAAATATAATTTAATTAATTTATTAATTAAAAATTTAAATAAATTAAATTAAAGATTATAATTATTTAAAATATTAAATACAAATTATATAAAGATATTAAATGATAATTTTAATCATTAAAAATAAAAAAAAAGTAGATTTTTATGTTTGTGACGTGGATTAATTGAAAATTACAAAAAAAAAATTATTGGTAATTTTAACTATTGAAGAGTACTCCTCTGTCTAGAGGATCCCTGTCCTGCCTATCACATATTCGTCGGCAATGGTCGGAGAGTCATCCGATCACCGATCAAACACCATCAATAATTTTTGATCGTCGTCTCGAATTAAACGATAACCTAGAAGAACGGTGAATCGATCAGGATTGTCGCAATTGTAATATCGCTGGATTCGATGGTGAATTCCGCGAGATCGCAATTGTGGCGATCCCGACGAGTTCACCGTATCTCGTAAGGTATAATTTTGTTCGTGGTGATGGCCAGAGTAATATCCACATCTTTAGCAATATCCACATAAGCATAATCCCGCCCCGTCTCACACACACACAAGCACAATTAGAGTCTATCGATATCCATACTGCTATTGTTGCTATTGCTGCTATTAGAGAGAGAGAGAGATAGAGAGAAAGAGAGAAAAGATATGCTGCGGACCTTCTATCATCTGCTCGTGTGTGCCCGTCTACCAATCCGTTGTACTTAATAATCTCATCGCGACTATGCATGACGCGCACCTACCGCCTGTCCGACCGATAGTTGTCCGCCCATCGTCGACGACCTCCGACCGCCTACCCCGAACGTATACTATAATCTACGGGGAAATTGAACCCAAACAAGCCAAAATCCTATTGGCTACCGTCACGCTTGAGGCTCCTCAATTGATTGAGGCTGAAGGAAAGCTTCAATCCTTCTTCCTCAATCTAGACCCGACCCCGGGCCGGGTCCCGTTGACCCGGTTCGCCAGGCCGAACCGAAACCGGCAGGATGCCGGGCCGGTTCCGATTCCAGGCCCCCGGAACCGTTGAACCGGCGGTTAACCGCCGGTTCCAACGGCACTGAACCGCCGGTTCAGTGCCGTTGGGCAGTTTTTGATTTTTTTTTTGGACGGATTAGATCATTTGACCGTTTTTTGATTAATGACTACGATTTAGTGACCGTTATGATCCGAACTCTATAAATAGGGAGCTCATTTCATCATTTTCACTCACAAAACAACTTCTCTTCTCTCAATCTCTCATTCTCAACTCTCTAACTCTCAACTTCTCTCCGCGTTCTTCATCGACGATAATGGAAGGAGGTCACGGAGCTTCATCATCTCGATCTCGGAGGGGAAAAGAAATTGCATACGAGGATCCCAACCTTCAAATTCAATTTACCGATGATGAGACCGAGGCTCAGCCCCAACGCCCTCCGATCCCCGAAACGCAAGGAAGTACCGATGCGATTACTTCTAAGGTTCGGGATAATCCTCCTTTAAAATCGTCTATTTTCATTAAACATTTTGAGAATGTCACACTTCCGTCGGGAGAAATGCGTGCAAAATGCAAGCATTGTAATGCTTCCTACAAATTCCAATCCGGCGGCGGCTATGGGTCGTTGAAACGACATGTAAAAACGAAGCACCCGACGGAATATGGGCTTGACCGCTCTCAAACACAATTATCTAGAATTTCTAGCGGTAGTAGTACTGATTCTGGTTTATTTTTATATTCAGATAATAAATTAAGAGAATCATTAGCTAAATTTGTTTCCGTAGAACATCTTTCTTTTAGTTTTGGAGCTAAATGCACATTTGAAGATTTGTGTAAAGAATCTCTTAATCCTGCTGCTAAACGTGTACCTAGGACTACACTAACTCGTACAATTAAAAAATTAGTAAAACAAGGAAAGAAGAATTTAATTGAAGAATTTAGTAAATTAAATAATAAAGTTTCTTTATGTTCCGATATTTGGAGTGATCATTGGCAAATTCATTCTTATATGGGTATAACATGCCATTGGATTGATAACTCTTGGATCCTTCAAAAGAGATTATTAGCTTATAGAGTTTTTGATGAATCACACACTGCTCATAATATTGCACAATTATTACACATAGTTTTAGAAGAATATGGATTGGCTCATCAAATATTTTCAATATCATTAGACAATGCTAGTTCTAATACCGCTTCAATAGATGAATTAAAATTTATTTGTCAACCTGTCATTGGTGGTTTATTTTTTCATATTCGTTGTGTATGCCATATTTTAAACTTATGTGTTCAAGATAGATTAAAACTTTTACAAAATTATATTCAACCAACTAGAACCGCAATTTCATACTTATGGTCTCATCCATCTATGATGAAACAATGGGGTAGATTTTGTAAAGCTAATGGAATGCGACCAAAACAATTTCCACGTGATGTTCCAACACGTTGAAATTCAACATATCAATTATTACAAGATTCTTTTCAATATAAAGATGTATTATGTTTATTTTTTGCACAAAATAGTAATACTAATATATATTTATTTTCACAACAATGGAATATTTGTAGTAGTATTTGTGAAATTTTAAAAGTTTTTAACAATGCAACTGAACAACTTTCTGGTGTTTATTATCCTACTACTTATTTAATTTTAGTAAATTTTTGTAGTATAGTATTAATATTAAATGAACATGTAAATGATGAAGCTTTAACTTTATGTATAATAGCTATGAAAACTAAATGAGAAAAATATTTTTATTTAATTTTTGAAATTTATTTAATTGCATTTACTTTAGATCCTAGATTTAAATTAGAAATTTTACAAGAAATGTTAACTTTATATTATGACGCATTAATTCTTATTAAGGATTCTTCCTCTCCGGATCCAGCTAATATTGTATATAATATTAAAAATTATTTATATGATCTTTATAATCAATATTATGTTAAATATGAAACACAAACTAATATTTCTGAAACACAACAACCTACTACTACTAATTTAAAACTTACAAAAGCCCAACTTTTATTAAAAGAACGGACGAAACGCCCACGAGGATCCTCAAGTTCCACACAGGAACTTGAGAATTATTTTACGACTTCTTTTGATTTTAATGAAACAGATAGCGAAGACTTCGACATCTTGAAGTGGTGGTCACAGAAGGCTCAAAGCTTTCCCGTTCTCTCCTTGATCGTAAAACAAATTTTAGCTTCTCCAGTGTCGACTGTTGCTGTGGAGCAGACGTTCAGTGCCGGCGGCAACATATTAGATGAACGACGATCAACCATGTCTCCCGACTCATTGGAAGCTCAAGCATTACTTGATGATTGGACCAGAGCCGAGAAGCGAATCCAAGGAATGCAACTTTCAGAAGACGAAGCCGAAGAATTTGATACCGAAGGAACAAATACAACGGGAACGGGAGGAAATGCAAGTGAGTGAGAAATGTAAAAATGTAAAAGGGTAAAAATGTAAAAGAACTACGTGGGCTTTGATTCCCCTATACCCTAAGGGGATACGTAGGCAACTTATATAAGTGCAAGCTCTTTTTTAATAAAATTTATTTTTTTTATTTTAATTTTTAATTTTTAATTTTTTTAATATAATAATCTTGAACCGTGGCGAACCGTGAACCGGACCGTGAACCGGCGGTTCCGAACCGTGAACCGGCGGTTCCGAACCGTGAACCGTAACCGTCTTGGACAGTTAAGGTTAAGGGTCGACCTCCCACGAATCGTTGAACCGTCGGTTCCGAACCGTGGTCGGGTCTACCTCAATCGATTGAGGTGATTGAGATTTTCCTTAATTGATTTTAAAAAACCTCCTCAATCGATCGAGACTTTTCAAAATCGTTTGAGGAGGTTTTCCTCCGGCTTTTAGTCTCAATCGATTGAGACTGAATTGGGGTCTCGAAAATTTGAGGCGCCGATCAATTATTGAATTGATTAGCGCTTCCCAATTGATTGGTAGCGTGTAGCGTGTAGCGTGTAGCGTGTACATATTATCTAATAAGAGCATCATTTAATTTAGATTTATTTGAAAAAATCTAAATAAATATTAAATTAATCATTAATTCAACAAATGTATGATCCAATTAAATTATCACATAATTTAATAAGATTTAATTAGATTAATCTTGATCTTTTTCAATGTAAAACTGTAATTATATTCCCAACCGATATTCCATGATTTTCCTCCCCTTTAAGTATAGATCAGATGATAATTTTAGCTGATATTACTATTGATGGTTCTCTCCTTGCAATTTCTTGGCGCTCTGTTTCTCTAGCCAAGTTTGAACTTCGTAGTTAACACAGTAGGTGCCTGGGAAGAGCTTGCTTTGTTACTCCATAATAAGGTGACAAATATGATTTGCTCGTCTTAATATTTTGTTAATCTATTCTCAAATTAATATGAAAGAGATAAATTATGAGGATTATTAATTAGAATATTACGATTAATACGTGAGGAGAACATAAACACTGATTTTTTTTACTCCGTAACAAGAAGCATGTGTTGAGATGGACTTTCTTTCGTGCTGTGATGTTTGAAATGAGTGATTTTTTAAAGGCGTATTCAAAATTTAGGATTACGTAAAAGCCATAGCAAGGTTTGAGAATACTAAAAAAATTACATATTTTATCATTTTATCCCTCTATCAAAATTGGTTTTTATCCTTTTTATCTTTCCACTCATTTGCATATAACTTTACTCTCTTATTTTTTCTTTTAAATTAAATTAGACTTTACCCTCTTTTTCACTCTTTTACATTCATTCAACCATCACAATATTACTGTTTATAAAAATTAATATCACAATTTAACACACCAATACCGCTATAGTATTGGTGTTTAAAAATAAATATCAAAACTTAAACACCAACAATGTTGTCATGTTGATTTTTTAAAAACAATAAAGAATGATATATTTAGATTCTAAAGCACGGTAGAAATTCATAAAAGTTAAAATGAGTCCAATTATAATTTTTTAGGTCTATCAATGAGTTTCGAGATAAACCTAAGATATTTGGATTTTTAAAAAGTTGGCATGTAATGAAAATGATAGTACAATGAAGATATTTATGATGTCCATGTTTAGTTCTGATATCTTTATGATCAATTATATATGTATGACAATTATCTTAAAGTCATAAATTTAAAAAATTTTCTGATCATGGTAGTTAATGACTTTAAGCTGATATCTATGGGCATATGTAGACTTCGAACCATTTCAGAAACATATAGTACTTGGAATGATCCGATTAGAGCTTTCTATGTCCATTAATAGATTTTGATCGAAATCTATTGATGAATTTAGAATATTTAGATTTCTTAAAAGTTAACATGTAATGAAAAAGCAAAGTACAGTAAAGATATTGAAAGTATTTATAGTATCCATCTCTAGTTTTGACATCCCTATGATAAATTATATATGTATGTCAATTTTTTTAAAATCATAAATTTTGAAAACTTTAATCATTATTGTTAATGACTTCAAGCTAATATCTTTGGACACATATAGACTTTTTAGCACTTCAGAAACTTATAGCACTTGAATGAGTTTGATCAGAGCTCGTTAGATCCATCAATGGATTTTAATCGAAATCCATTGATGGAGTTAGAAGATTTAAATTTCTAAAAAATTGACATATAATAAAAGAGAGTAGTGCAGTGAAGGTATTTTATGGTGTCCATGTCTTATTGTAACATCCTGATGATAAGTTATCTTTGTGTCAATTGCTAAAACAATGACAAAATTATTTGGAGCCTCCGAAAAGATTTTGAACACTGCTTTTTGGGGTTAAAACATGTGTTGTTATGTGTTCCACCCAATAATAAAGGTATATCTTTGAATAAGCTTTGATTTGGTGCATAGAACGTCCTATTCCAATATCTGAGTCAAAAATTATAACCTTCAGAAATAAATATCTAACACACTAGCACCATTGTGGTGCAGGTTAAAAACTAGCATCATAACGATGTTAGTTACTGTTGGGTTCTCCCGGCACAAAACAATAAAACGCAGCGGAAACAAGAACCCACGAGCTATCCAAGCGAAAGAAAAACTCGTACAAAGTTATCTATCTAATAAATCTATCTACTGTGTATACCTTTAGAGCGTGCCCTTTGCGTATCCCACTCGTCCAAGAAGTGTCGGATCTCTTGCACGTTCAAATGTCCGTGCCTCTATTCGTATCCACACGGACACAATCTCTCAACTTCGGGAGAACTACCTTAGTTGTGCTAGCAACTTGAGGTAGCTCGAAAACACCAAGAACTCTACAGTAGAGTTTCGACCAAGAGTGGAAGAGAGGAAGAAGAGAGGAAGGGAAGAAGAAAGCACACACTTAGTCCATTTCGAAAATGACTTGACCTCTTTTATATTCATCCCATGAATACCAAGAGTCATTTGTCTCTTTGCCTTCCCTTCATTAAAGCCAATAAAGAGCACATATTTCTATGTGACTCTTCACCTTCTCTTCATCCAATGAAGAGAGACATTTCTCTTTCCTGCATGCAAATCCGACCGGGCCTCTCGGGCTTCCGACTCGGTCTCCCGACCAAGTCTCCCGAGTGGTGAGCTCCGACTGCCGAGTGCCGAGCCACGACTGTCGAGTGCCAATCCAGTCTGCCGAGTTTCGACTTAGTTTGCCGAGCGCCGAGCTCCCGACCTGCACACCCGAGTTCCCAACTCGAGCTCAGATCTCCCGAGTTCCCAACTCGGGCTCGGACTTCTGAGTTCTCCAACTCGGGCTCGGACTCCCGAGTTCCCCAACTCGGGCTCGGACTCCCGAGTTCTCCAACTCGAGCTCGGACTCCCGAGTTCCCCAACTCGGGATTGGACTCCCGAGTTCTCCAACTCGGGCTCGGACTCCCGAGTTCCCCAACTCGGGCTCCTTACAGCCGAACAGAATTCCCGAAGTATTGTGTCCTTTGTGTGTGACCCAATAGGTTCTTGCGACGTTGGCAATGTGCCTAACACCTTAGACACATAAGCAATGAGCGGCATCTAGCAATGCATCATTGCTACCAAAGTAACAAGAAAAGTCAAGATCCTACTAAACCTCCGTGACTATGATAGTGTATGACCTTGTCCTTCTATCCTTGATATCTAGATTGACCAATGAGGCATAAACTGTGTCATCCTCAATCAATCTTGTGTTTCTTGATCCCCGAGTAGACTCACTCAAACAAATGAGCTCAATATGTCATATTGACTCATTTGAGCATGGCCATGCGTTTCAGTAGTCCTACTCGATCAAGGGGCCCACAGATATCACTCCCGTCATATGGGAGGGATAGATCCCATCTACATCACTCACATCCCTCCGCATAATTCATTACATACCCAGTGATCCCTTTTATAGTCCATCCTGTTACGAGTGACGTTTGACGATACCAAAGTACATAACTCCTTATGTAGGGAACCATGGTGACTTCAGGTCTAAGGACTATTCATACCAATAGTCACATGAGAAAGTCTATGACACTCATATGACAATCTATGAAACTTTCTCATGGCGGGTCATTCAGTACACATTCTCCAATGTATACCCATGTGTCAACTTGATATCACATATCCATGACTTGTGAGCTCAAGTCATCAGTTGACCCACATGCTAGTCTCCATGCATTAATATTGTCCTTGAATATTAATGCTCGACTAGGAACAATTTAGTGTAGTGTTCTCTACATTATCTCACTATCGATTCAACCAATCGATATAACGTAGATAAGAACCTACTACACAAGGACATTATTATACTTAGTCATTCGGCACAGAATACAAAGTAAGTATAATAATCAAACATGCCTTTATTAATAATAGAATATGATACAAAATGCCTCTAGTCAATCATCATATAATTGGCTCTAGGGCTCCTACTAACAGTTACAACCAACATCATAGCAGTGTTAGTGTGTAAATGTCTGCTTTTGAAAGTTATAATTTTTTACTCGGTGTTGGAACAAGATGTTCTACATGCCAAATGGAAGCTCGTTCAGAGTAGGGTTATAAACAAGTCAAACCAAGCTGAGTCAAGCTTTGTGGTCTTCAAACTTATTTGATAAGATATTCAAATTAAGCCAAGCCAAGTCAAAATGAATAAATCATTGAAATGATTGTTCAAACTTGTTTGATTTCTTTTTATGAGTTTGACCTTGGTTCAATTCAACAACAAATCATATCGCTTACCTTAAGTGGCCCAATATAGTTGGTCCCATGGCAAAATACAGGCAGGTAAATCACGATATGCAGCTACCTCCTAGGCTAGAGGGCATAACCCAGGGCGATGGAATTCCCAAGAATCAACCCATGCCTAATCCGACAAGTCTGCCACCCGAATACCAACTGTGTTATGTCCGTTATGACAGCTTGAGCTTGGTTCGTTTAAATATTATTGAGCTCTCAATTATTTTTAAGCTTGTTTAATTAATTATTGAGCTTGATAATATAAGTGTATTTGTTAATATTGAAACCATCTTTTGTTTATTTACATGTGAATAAGAGTTTTATTGATGAACATAGTGTAAGATCGAAATAAACGAGAGTGGGGGGGGGGGGGAATCTCATTTTTAAAACTTTTTTTTCATCTTTTAAAAACTTTTCAAATACTCGAGTACGCAGCGGAAAAATAAAATGCAAATAACAAAGTGGAAATTAAGAATACTTTTGTTTTTACGTAGTTCGTAACCCAATAACTACTACTCCAAGGCTCACTGTCTCTTGGACTATTTTGGTTGGGAAAAATTCTCTCTCGAACAATCTTCGAGCAAAGAGGTCGAATACAAAAATAAAGAAAGTGTATGGAACAACAATAATAAATATTTTAAATTGTTACCAGCATTGAAAAGTAGAGGATGAAGAAGAGCGTCATCGTTGGAGTAGTGTTTCAGAGTTGTAACGACATTTTGGAAGCGTAGAGCACTCAAAAGAAGAGTAGCAAATGATGATGTCAAGCTGTTGGTCGAACACTACTTTTATACTGCATTCGGGATGCCTCGAATGACCAAGGGCACCTCAAGCGTTGCTCATCTGATCTGATGCAATCATTCATTATCATCTTGATAAGTTTTCATGTCCAGGGCACCTTCAGACCATCTAGGGTGCCCCCATGCACATAGGGCACCTCCATACCACTCAGGTTGCTTCCAGACCTCCCAAGGTGGCTCCAGACCACCCAGGGCGCCTCAAGACCTCCTAGAGCATCCTAGAACCTTCTCCAAGCACTTGGTTGTTTGCTTTGGCTATTTGCATCATAGAGTTAGCTCACAAGTATACTATACAAGTAGACATAAAATAATTTTAACAATCTCGAGATTGTCTAGTTTCAGATTTTCGATGAAATCCTTGCTCGAATCGACACCTACTTTTCCTTACAAGGGAATGTGTCCTCATTGAATCTTTCTCCTCTAGTTGCTTACCTGACTTACCATTTGTATACTCACTTGACTTCTAAATTCTTGACCCTCTAGCTCTTCCTGCCAGATATCCTATCTGAAATTCAGTAAGTTGTTTGGTCCTACCGACCTAACTAGACTTTTTGCTAGATATATGGTCCTCTTGATCTATGCTGACTTCTTGCCAGTTATCTGGTCCTCTTGATCTAACTGGACTTCAACCTGGCGTTTGCTCTTTAGACGCGTTAAGTCTTTAATTTGTACACTTGGTAAACATATTAGATCACAAAGAAACTTAACTTTGAACCTTTGACAATATCAAAATATAGGTTTGATTCCTGTGCTCTCTGCACCAACATGTGGTCCATGAACATTATTTATGAACGTTATTCATTATTCACGAATGTTGTTCGCGAACATTGTTAATGAACACTATTCAAGAATATTATTCAGGAAAATTATTAACGAACGTTGTTTACGAACATTAACGAGGCGAATACATATGTGTTCAAGCTTATTCGTTTAGTTTAACGAGTTATTTAAGCTTTTTCATTATTTGATCTTATGTGAATTGAATGAACATAAACAAGCTCTTACCTAGTAGAACACCAAGCTTATTTACTAACGTTGAATTCATTTACAACCCTAATTTAAAGATCTACATTTGTTATAAGGTGGAATTCGTAACAGGTCAATATTTAGAACCACAAAAATATCATTTAAGCCTTTTTGGAGGCTTCAGGCATTTTTGCCATTGTTTTTGCAATTAATAATATATTACTTATAGTAAGAATGTCAGAACTAGACATGAGTACCATAAATACATCACTACACTACCCTCTTTCATTACATGTCAAATTTTCCAAAATTCAAAATTTTTAGGTTCATTAATGAATTTTAATTGAAACTCATTGATAAACCTAGATATTTATGATCGAACTCATTTTAAGTGTTACATGTTTTTGAAGTTCCTTGGATTCTATATATGCCTAGTGATATCTAGTTGTCATTAACAATTGTGATCAGAAATTTTTTAAAATTTATGATTTTAAGACAATTGACACCTACATATAATTTATCATAGGAATGCCAGAATTTATCATGAACACCATAAATACTTATACTACACTGTCCTATTTCATTATATTTCAACTTATCAAAAATTTAAATCCCTTAAATCTATTAATGAGCTGTCAAAACTCATTGATTAACTTAAGGAGTTTTGATTGGACTCATTCTAAATCTTATAGAATTTTACCGTGCTATGTTGTTCAAATATATCTTTCTTTACTTATTTTATAAAAAATCAATACTATAATTATTATTGGTTTTTAAAAATCAATACTACGGTGGTTGTTGCATGTATGTAAAGGAGAGAGAAGTAAAAAAAATTAATTTAATTTAATTTACAAAAGAAAAAAAATATTATATATATGTCAGAAAAAAGAGGAGAAAGAAAACAGAGATGAGAGAATTTTGACGGATATATATATATATTGATCCTGTCGCCGAGCAAAATGGAGCCGCAACCGGATGACGGTGTAGAGAGGAGTGACGTGGATGCCGACGGAATGTCCTCGCTCCAGAATGACTCAGCAAGTGGAGGGGGTCCTCCGACCGAATGGAAGAAGAAGTAGCCTGGTGGATCTCCGATGGGATGACCTGAACCTGCTGGAGAAGATGACCGTTAGCAACCTAGCCGGGAAGCGTCCCGGCAAGGCCCTCCGACGGTCAAGTCAGTACTCCGGTGAACAAGCAAAATAATGGAGCACTGGAGATGCGGGGCTTCGCGCGCGTCCCTGATAATGAGGAGGGGAGGGGCTTATATAGCCGGGGAAAAGGACCAAGTCTGACATGTGTCAAGATCTTCTGACAGGGTCAGGGGATTTTGTATGATTATGTTGATTTGAGTCTGACCTGTGTCAGGATTCTCTGACAAGGTCAGAAGATATTGTATGATTATGTTGATTTGAGTTTGACCTGTGTCAGGATTCTCTGACAAGGTCAGAAGATATTGTATGATTATGTCGATTTGTAGCCAACATTCTTTGTCGTATACTATTTGTCTTATGTGAGGACAAAGACTGGTTTCTGTACGTTTCTGACAGGCGCCGCCTGGCACCAACGGTGTGACAGGGCGGCGTGCCAGGGAGTGTCAGTTCACACGAGTGGTGATAGCCTGTTATCTGCAGCTGGTGCAGGTGTATTTTGTCTTCACCCCAGGGTGATTCCGAGAGAGTGCCCGAGTAGACACCGGGACGGCACGCCCGGATGGATATCAAGTATGGGTGTAGAGGACTGCCGGGCGGATGCACTCGGATGAACGTGGCGTGTAAGCCTTAATGTGGCCGGCCGGGTTTGACCGGATATATGAGGCGTGTAAGTCTTAATGTGGTCGGCCGGGTTTGACCGGCCGGATGAGGCGTGTAAGCCTTACTGTGGCCGGCCGGGTTTGACCGGCCGAATGAGGCGAGTAAGCCTTAATGTGGCCGGCCGGGTTTGACCGGCCGGATGAGGCGTGTAAGCCTTAATGTGGCCGGCCGGGTTTGACCGGCCGGATGAGGCGTGTAAGCCTAAATTTGGCCGGCCGGGTTTGACCGGTCGGATGAGGCGTGTAAGCCTTAATGTGGCTGGCCGGGTTTGACCGGTCGGATGAGGCGTGTAAGCCTTAATGTGGCCGGCCGGGCTTGACCGGCCGGATGAACCGCTATTTTTATTCTAACCGGCTACCTTGAGTCCGACCGGCCGGCGGAGATCCTGGGTCCGGCCAGGATGTTTGTCGAGTTGGCTGCTCGTACATTGATGTGGACCCTGAAGTTGGCCAGGCCGTTTGCCACGTTGGCTGTCCGTACGGTGCCAAGGATAGGGCGGGATCAATAGCCTTCCCCTCAAGTCTAGTCGAAGGAGGCGATCAGTCCGACTGACTGGACTACAAGTGGGTATGACCATTCTGTGGCCGAGCGATTTTGCCCTTTTAATATCCGGCCGGCTTAACACGATGCTCAACAGCTGGCGCTGTGTATGCTTGCCCTGTCTGGGCGGAAGGAGATTGTCAGTCGAGAGGGGCGTGGGCCGCCACGCACCTGACTCTTTTTTAACGAGGTCGTCCGGCTGGACGAAGCATGATGGAGGAGCGTGGACCGCCGCGCATCCCCGACTAGCAATTGACATGATGAAGCTGTCCGGGCGGATGAAGATTTTGACTGGAGGAACGTGGGTCGCCACGTCCTCGTGCATTGTCCTGCGTAAGCAGAATAACTATTCCCGACTGAAGGGAGCGTGGGTCGCCACGCGTCCGTATATTGTGAATGCGTCCGACCGGACGAATATTGTTAGTCGATGAGAGATATGCTGAATATGTTTGGGCGGGAGAGCGTTTGCCTTGAGTCGCAAGAAAGGTGGAGTGCCACGCGCCCCCAGACGATTTTCTCGTGATTGCCCGAGTCAGTCAATTAATGGAGACGCGACATTCTAAGTCGAATGAGGTGATGTGACACGCCCGAGGCGACCGGCGCCTTAACGGCATCACCTCCGCTTTAATGATCCGGGCCACGTGGCGCACGCTGGTTGACCGACCGGGATGCGATTTATCCCCATGATTACGAGCTTTTAATGGCTATTAACGCGCGTAATTCTTTCCGCCACGCGGCAGCTTCCGGCTGGCCGACACGACGACGCGCCCTGTCGCCGATGCAGGCGACGTCAGCACCTGCGGCGCGTCGTTTCGAGGCTGATCATGGGACGCCTCAACGGCATGGATGAGGCGATCTCCGTACGCGTGGATCGCCATCGGACGGTCTCCCTTCTTTCGGCCTAACTATAAATAGGCCTTCCTCTTCGCCGAAACCCTCATTTGCTTCTCCACTGTTCTCCCTCTAACTCGGTGCTTCTCGCTGCTCGCCGCCGTCTTCGCGTGTCGCCGTCGCTCTCGTGCTTCTCCGCCGGTTAATCCTTTCCACCACCACCTACGGTCAGATTCTCCCTTTTCTTCCCTTTCTTTCTGCTCCATGGCTGCCCCTACGTGGTACACTTCCGTCGAGTCTACCCTTTACGACGAGACCGTCTCCGATCTCCGACTGGCCTACGATGTCCCTGAAAACTACCACATTGCCGTTCCTACAAAGGCTGACCGACCACACAAGCCCCCGGCCGGCTTCTTTGTGTTTTTCCGGGACCAATATACGTCTGGCCTGCGCTACCCTCTTCATCCCTTTATTGTAGACTTCTGTAACTTTTTCCATGTGCCTACCTTCCAGCTTTCTCCCAACGTCATTCGCATATTGTGTAACATAATAGTTCTCTTTACCCTTTACCGAGTCCCCCTCCGACCGGAGGTTCTTTATTTCTTTTATTACCCGAAGAAACAGGAGGCCGGGAATTTCTTTCTCCAAGCCCGGGCCAAATTATCCATAGTGGAGAATATTCCTTCCTCGAATAAGGGATGGAAAACCCATTTCTTCTTCATAAGCCCTCCTTCTAGCGCCAAATTTGATCCTGTCGCCGAGCGAAATGGAGCCGCAACCGGATGACGGTGTAGAGAGGAGTGACGTGGATGCCGATGGGATGTCCTCGCTCCAGAATGACTCAGCAAGTGGGGGGGTCCTCCGACCGAATGGAAGAAGAAGTAGCCTGGTGGATCTCCGACGGGATGACCTGAACCTGCTGGAGAAGATGACCGTTAGCAACCTAGCCGGGAAGCGTCCCGGCAAGGCCCTCCGACGGTCAAGTCAGTACTCCGGTGAACAAGCAAAATAATGGAGCACTGGAGATGCGGGGCTTCGTGCGCGTCCCTGATAATGAGGAGGGGAGGGGCTTATATAGCCGGGGAAAAGGACCAAGTCTGACATGTGTCAAGATCTTCTGACAGGGTCAGGGGATTTTGTATGATTATGTTGATTTGAGTCTGACCTGTGTCAGGATTCTCTGACAAGGTCAGAAGATATTGTATGATTATGTTGATTTGAGTCTGACCTGTGTCAGGATTCTCTGACAAGGTCAGAAGATATTGTATGATTATGTCGATTTGTAGCCAACATTCTTTGTCGTATACTATTTGTCTTATGTGAGGACAAAGACTGGTTTCTGTACGTTTCTAACAGGCGCCGCCTGGCACCAACGGCGTGACAGGGCGGCGTGCCAGGGAGTGTCAGTTCACACGAGTTGTGATAGCCTGTTATCTGCAGCTGGTTGCAGGTGTATTTTGTCTTCACTCCAGGGTGATTCCGAGAGAGTGCCCGAGTGGACACCGGGACGGCACGCCCGGATGGATATCAAGTATGGGTGTAGAGGACTGCCGGGCGGATGCACTCGGATGAACGAGGCGTGTAAGCCTTAATGTGGCCGGCCGGGTTTGACCGGATATATGAGGCGTGTAAGCCTTAATGTGGCCGGCCGGATTTGACCGGCCGGATGAGGCGCGTAAGCCTTAATGTGGCCGGCCGGATTTGACCGGCCGGATGAGGCGTGTAAGCCTTAATGTGGCCGGCCGGGCTTGACCGGCCGGATGAACCGCTATTTTTATTCTAACCGGCTACCTTGAGTCCGACCGGCCGGCGGAGACCCTGGGTCCGGCCAGGATGTTTGTCGAGTTAGCTGCCCGTACATTGATGTGGACCCTGAAGTTGGCCAGACCATTTGCCACGTTGACTATCCGTACAATGCCAAGGATAGGACGGGATCAATATATATACACACACACTTAGTTACGTCTGTCTTATGGATCATCCCAAATTTTGAATGTACCTCTGGAAAGTGGCAAAGTGGCTTATGCTGGGATGGTTCTTTCCAAATTGCTTGACACTTTTCGCTATACAATTTTATCTCCTTGACACTCTAGTTGTTGCACGACTTGGGCATGTGTTTGTGGGGAATCAATAAAATGAAACGACACAAAGTGATGGCATAGTCACGAGTTCCCTAGTTATCCTTACTTTCTCTACTGCTGTGCACGAGTTTAACATCCTCATTAATTTATCCCAGAATTAACACGAAAAAAATAAATTACGAAAACTATTGGATACTATGATTAATGTATGGGGGAGGATGAACACTTTGTCAAATTGTGATATCTAAACTTTTAATAATAATATTTATGTATTAATTATCAATCTATTTCATAAAAATATTTAAAAATAAAAAATTTCTTAATTCAGAGATGGACAAGCGTACCACCCGAATTCATTTATTCATTCATTATATACTAGTCCTTGAGATCATTATCTCATTTGATGGGTTAGCATTTAATAAACTTTTTCTGTACCAAAATTTATATATTTAAATTATAATGTTAGGACAAAAGGATAAAAAAGAATAATGTCATAAATAGATATTTTATGTTATCTTTTTTTTAGCAAAATGAATATTGCAAATGGAATCCCTCGTCATCCGTTCCCTCACTCTCCCAATTTGTTTATGTTATTCGGCCATCAACGTCACCGCCATTGAACTCCTCCGCCAGTTTTATACCTCGTCGTCCTCTTCCCCGTCCCGTTCGTGGTACAATGCACCTGCTTCGATCTCATCGCCTCCTCTCCTCCACCTTTGCCTTCCTCTCCTCTTATAACAAGACCTCTCGCTTCGCTCCTCTCAGCCTCCGCGCTATGGCTGCCTTCAGCGCCGCTGCCTCCGCGTCGCCCTCCAGGCTTCTTCTCCGGCAACTATTCGAGAAGGACTCGTCCACATATACTTACCTCCTCGCCGATCTCGCACACCCCGACAAGCCTGCTGTGGTGACGCCCTTTCTCGAAACCCTCCCTTGTTCTATTTTGAGTTTGTTAGATCCGATGCTTTATCGTTTCCTCTGCTTTATCTTTTCGCTGCTTGGCTGATTTGGATGTGTATTTCGGAATTGTGATCTCGCTTTTGTAAGACTTTGCGGCAATTATAGTAAAAGAGTCCTCAAAATTTGTGTTTGTCATTACCATTCTCATTTTAAATCTTCTTTTGTTGGCAAATACTCACATTTCAGTCAAAGATTTTATTTTTGCCTCTGATCATAATGACCAATGTATGTATGCAGATATTGAATATTCTGTATTATTCATATTTGCTAATTCGAGCAGTACAATTGGGGGATGAATATTTGTCATGAATGACAAAATTTTGATAAAAGGGTAATGCCTTCTAAAAATACAAAATTTCAGATGCCATGAACCATATGATAAAAACTTTCATCTATTCTCTTTGATATAACTATTACCTATCATATCGATATTTCTTTGGAAGATTAGAGAGTTTACACTAACTTTCATGTTTCAGTTATTCTACATGTCATTCTTCTCTAAATTTTTTCTTTGTTTTCATGCATCTGCTTTGATGCACACAAATTAAGCGATTATACATGCAGGTCTTAACGATGGCATGGATTAACACTCAACGGATACTCCTTTTTGTTGCTTTAAGTGATACATAACCCATTGAACTTGTTGCCGTCGCTAATATGAAGTATTGACTGATCTTGTTTGGGATTTGTAATATTTAAATAGCATATCATTAGCTGAGTTGACCTCTCTTTTTTTCGAAAATATTTTTTTTAGGCAACCCCATGTTTCTACATTTAAATAAGCTAATCTTCCAACCATATTTGACATTGTCTATTCAGTTTGATGTGTAGATTGTTTTGTGTATCCATGTGCTTTCTCGCATCATGCCTTTGCATTTTGTTAACCCAACCTTCTACAAGGAAAATATTTTGCTTTGCCATTAACAGTTAAATATTTGCTTCAAATTGATTTAAATCACACATATTTCTGAATGGTTTCATTTATTTATGTAGCTGGTTGATCCTGTAGACAAAACAGTGGATAGAGATATAAATCTTGTTAAAGAACTGGGTTTGAAACTTATCTATGCTATGAATACTCATGTGCATGCTGATCATGTCACAGGTACAGGTTTGATAAAGGTAAGCTATCATTCATAAAATTATATACTTGAGCATTTTTTTTTTCAGCTCATATGGCAGCATCAAAATAATTGTGTTATTGATTTTCATAATAAGCATGTCATGAAATTTCCAACTTAAATATTGGCTGACTAAATACCTTACAGGAAAAGATGCCTGGGGTAAAATCTGTGATTTCTAAAGCAAGCACTGCACAAGCAGATCATTTGGTTGATCATGCTGATAAAATATATTTTGGTGATCTTTTTCTAGAGGTAGGAAGTTATTGGTAGTGAGCAGATAAGTAGACTTTCAACTTCTAAACTTTTGTTGTTTCTTTTTTGCATATGGCTTGTTTCTAGTCCATATCTCTTGCACAATTTTGTATTGGACATTGTTATCTCATTCTTCTTTTTGCATGTGGTTTGTGTCTTGCACATAATTCAGATGTTTTCTATGTAACCTTTTATTCTTTCAACTTATTCTGAAATTTCCATTTGATGATTGTGGCCTACTGAAGGATATTAACAAAGTTGAGGAAGCTTGAGATTTGAGCCTTGTTAAGTTGTTGGAATCCAATTCCATGATGTTAACAGCAGACACAGAATTAACAATTCATCGACAGCTATCTAAACTTTCATTTTCCTTAGGTTTTCTCTGTGTAGTTAGTTCACTGAACTTTTGATGGGATATTCCAAATCGCATAGTTTGACTATTGAAGAGGCAGAAATTTGGATCAGCTTATATCAGTGAAATAAACTCTTACTATTGAGATCAGCAAGCAACAAATTATAGTTAGTATTTGATCAATTGCTGTCAAGTAGTTAAAATTGGTGAACTATTGTGTTTCTGTGACTTATTATAGACGTTCATGTCTTGGTTACTTTTAGCAGGGTGCTCTGTTGCTATGGCTGATCTAAAGTGACTTGTTTCTTGCTACAATTGCTCTATAAATTGCTGAGATTAGTTAATCATTTATGGAATATAAGTGAATATTATATTGCAGTTAGTTGTTCTTGTTTGGTATCGTGTATAGAGATGCTTTCATAATCGTCAATGACCTCTGAGTAATTTGAATTTTATGGTAGAGTCAATGCAGATGCAAATTTCTTAAAGATTGTTCTTACCTGCTTGGTTAGTTATAAATCATAACAGCAAAGCAAGTTCTTGGATCGTAACCTAGTTGGGTCCTTCTGGACCTATATGAATTTCTACGATCTTAGGGTATAGAAATTTAGCTTATTTTTGTCCACAAAAGATTATCTTAAAATTTTACTTACCAGGTGCGCGCAACTCCTGGTCATACTGTGGGTTGTGTTACATATGTAACAGGAGATGGACCTGATCAACCTCATCCAAGGATAGCTTTCACAGGTGACACACTGTTGATTCATGGATGTGGAAGGACAGATTTTCAGGTGCTACTTATATTTTTGTTTTCTTTGTTCTGAAAGCAAGCCAATTTTCTATTAATAAGTGGCAGGTAACTTTGTTTATGAATAATGATTGGGAGAGTGAAAATGAGAGAGTGAAAATCATAGTGAATGACGTGGCACCTTACATGCACGATCTCCGACGGGTTCACCGTGCCCCCCAGGGTATAGTTTAATTCGAGGCGGCGGCCGAAGGCTGTCAATGGTGTCCAAGCGATAATCAGACGTGTGCATGTAAAATGCCACGTCATGCCACATCATGCCACATCATTAACTATGGTTTTCACTCTCCCATTTTCACTCTCCCTATCATTGCTCTTTGTTTATTTACTCAATTGTTCAAAAGGGATAACCATGACCGTGCTCTCAGATTTCTATTGGCTGCTACATTCATTATGTTTTCTTATAATAGTTTCTAAAATCAGCATGGTATATGAGGATATTGAGATGGATATTTTTGAAACAGCCATAGATGATCTAGGTAACTGAGTTGAATTGATCAAGATAAATGATGCAAGCAAGAAAAGAAGGAACCCATGATGAAACTTGAATGACATTTTGATGCAGCAGATAACTATCGGTTCCATTGATTCGCGCACGAATATTGGAAGTAATCTTTTAAATCCTATTGATTCTGCAGAATGTGACAAACAAACTTGATGTTTAGAAAGAAACGACGCAACCTCAAATTTTTATTAATACAAAACTATCCAAAATCAATTAAACACGTGTTTAAATATTCCAACCCTAAACATACAAAAGACTAAAATACAAAAGACTAAAATACCTTCGAAAAACTAACTCGGCAAAATAATTAAAAAAAAGACTAAAATCACTCTTCTATTTCTTCATCACATTTGGATGACTTTGACATCGTTGAACAATACATACCTTTTCTTTGTTAGTAGATAATTGAAGACGACCTTGAGCTCAATTTCCTTATTTCATCTGACAGGGTGGAAGTTCTCACCAGCTCTACCAATCAGTGCATTCGCAGGCAAGAAGCTAATATTTATGTGGCATATCAGATGGATTGTTGCTTTTTGTACCATCAGTGCACTGATAATTATTCTCAACCATCTCAGATATTCACATTGCCGAAGGACACCCTCATCTATCCTGCTCATGACTATAAAGGCTTCACCGTAAGCAATATCTTACGCTTGGTTGCTTTGATCTTCATTATCTATTAATACACCTTCTGGCATCTAGGTTAGTACAGTTGGGGAGGAGTTGCTCTACAACCCTCGACTGACAAAGGATGAGGTTTTTCCCCCCAAACCCTTGTTCAATTGAAGCTAACTTAATCCTTTGCAATAACTGTTTTCTCTGCCTTTTTTTTGTTTTTTTTGCGTTTGAAGGAAACCTTCAAAACCATCATGGAAGGTGAGGAGTTTATGATCTACTTGTGGAGTTATATCAACATCCTTTAGCATATTTTTTTAGTTTAATTCTGTGACTATTTTCTTTCCACGCACAGATCTAAAATTGGCTTATCCTAAGATGATAGATATTGCGGTTCCAGCTAACATGGCTTGTGGACTTCAGGATACAACTACGAAATCCTAGACATCGATGTCTTTTTGCATAATTATTCTCAATAAAACTTTGTAGATTACTATGAATAAATGCAATGCCTAAATTGAATCGGTTTAGTTTAGTTTTATTGGAATTGTACTGGCCGGTGACGACGTAAATCTATATCAGTCAACAGTCCATCTATATGAATTTCAAATCATTTCCTGAACTTGTCACCTTTATAATTATAAATTAGTTGAGAATGTGACTTCCAGCTATGACAAGGGAATACTGTCGATCTGGTTGTCTTCCATTATCCATTTATCCATTCACACCAATTGGTTCTCGATTAGCTCTCCATCTTATGTTTGCTTTGCTCGCTTTCTTTCAGTGCTAGACACCAACAGTTCAGGAATAATTCTAACTATGCAGCTGTCGGTCATTGTCTCAGTTCTCCATCGAATCCAGTTGCCAATGTTCTTGCACTACTGTATCGCTACCGCATATGCAACAGGCACTATATCTGCTTATGAGCTCAAACAGAGCAATCCTTATCATTCCAACAAAAGAATCTGATAGAGACAAACTCCTAATCCACGAAAAGCCAATCAGATTCTGAGTAAATTAAAGGACAAATTAACGCACAGTGCAAGTGTTCTTCTTTTTTTTTTTTTTTTTTTTTTCCCTTCTCGCAGTTCATTTGCTGCTCGATAAGAATAATGTCTGTCTGATCACTCGTAGCGTGTGAACTCAGCCCGCCCGAGAGTTTGACTGGAAAGTTTCGACCTTTTCTTTAAACAAGAAAAAGTACACCGCCAATTGCCCATTTGCCTTTTGAACGATGCAACAAGTCAAACGCATTTATTATGGGGACTGGAGCCGCACCATCTACCACTTCATTAATTATATATTCAAAATGAACCCGTAACCACATATTTCGACACCCATTCTTCAACCTTCCAAATTAATTGTAGTAGAATCACCAGTTTAATTGCATGTTTCATGAGATTACACCTCATTAATCGGAAGCCAGCCTTCGTCGTGTTCATTACGTAGCACTAATTAATTAACAAATGTGTACTGGGCGATGGAGACGTGTAAGTGCCTAACACTTCATCCACAAACTCAGTCAACAATCTCAGGCAGACAATATACATTTATTAACAATCTCCTTTTTTATATAATACCCAAATTTATCTTAAATATACTTAATTATTAATCATTCAACGCCGTCACATTAATAATTACTTCGTCATTTGTATAAACCATATATATATATATATATATAATTAGGGCCGCTCCCATAAATCCACATGTCGACCACTTTTACAAGCAAGCTCACCAGAACAAGCAAGCTCCATCTCTAATCGATCAATTATCGATCACCACGTGATAATTAATCAAGAATCAATCTTCCTATTGTTGGACAATCATTTTAATGCTCGTTATTTCAGTCACTATCATCTATTAGTTAGTTTTTTGGGGGGTAGCCGGGATCATCTATTGGCTAATTAATAATGAGGAATACCGAAGAATAAAAGGTTAGTTGAGATTAGGTTGCTAAGGGTTCAACAGTCATAATGGTCAATGTCTAACTACATTAGTTCATGCCTTCATGATTGAACTTTGCAAGAAGGTAAAAAAGAAAACATTTAAAACAATTTGTATCAGATCTTAGGCAGCAACCACTAACCTAATACTCAATCCTAAGCTATACTATGCACAGTGACCCTTGCTAATTAATCATTCGGGTCCTATTATTATTTTTATTAATTTAGATTGTGCTGATACATATAGCGTT
>JAGFNQ010007711.1:0-20869 GCA_024364735.1 Boesenbergia rotunda | reverse complement strand
GTAGGGATGTTACTCCGACAGTGAGGAAACATTCAGGTAGAGATATCCCCCGGATAGGTCATGGGGTAGGGGTGTTACGCCGACAGCATACCGTCTACTCGGTCGCTCAGGAGCAGTGATGGCAGAGTACGGACGGCAGTCACAGCTCTACGCCGGAGGGTGGCCTCCGTTCAGCTTCCTCCCGTACATAGGTGACGATGTCTGACCGGCGACAGAGGTGACCATGTCATCGCACCATGTGCATACGTATATTTTGCATTTGCTCGTGCTTGTTATACTTGGATGTTGCATATGATTGACATGCACATACAGGAGACCCTTATGTCTGGTTTCGGCGACTCAGCCACATTGGTATGGTATTTGCTATTTCTGTTTCAGTTGTACTTACCACTGCCTGTACCTGTGTTTATTTCGATAGCTTGTTACACTATTGCTAGCTTAGACTATCTTGTATATCTGATGAGATATCCGCTGAGTACTGTGACTCACCCCGTTAGCTCCCTGTTTTTATTTCAGGATGATTGTCTGGAGTGCCCGGCAGCCTGTCCCAGTATAGCTCACTTGGTACCAGGATTCAGGAACTATTGTACTTGTCCTGGAGGTTAAGGTTCGAATCCTGGGGAAGGCAAAAATCCACTGCCAGGAGTGGGAAGACCGTAAGGTCGCCGGCCTAGAGGGGTTGCCTGCGGGGACCATAGAGGCGGGACCGCTACATAAAAAGGCGCCTTTTTATGTAGCGGCCCCGCCTCTATGGTCCCCGCAGGCAACCCTCTAGGTCGGCGACCCTACGGTCTTCCCACCCCTGGCAGTGGGTTTTTGCCTTCCCCAGGATTCGAACCCTTGACCTCCAGGACAAGTACAATAGTTCCTGAATCCTGGTACCAATTGAACTGTAGCTCAATTGGTACCAGGATTCAGGAACTATTGTACTTGTCCTGGAGGTTAAGGGTTCGAATCCTGGGGAAGGCAAAAACCCACTGCCAGGGGTGGGAAGACCGTAGGGTCGCCGGCCTAGAGGGTTGCCTGCGGGGACCATAGAGGCGGGGCCACTACAACTACACCTTCGGCATCGATAAACAGGGCAACGCACAGGAGTTCGTTTGTCAGGGGGCGCCGCCGCAGTGGCAGTCGGGGCCATGGAACGACCTCTACTATCAGCGGCCTCCGGCGATCGAGTCGGAAAGCCTATTGCGCTACGAGTTCGCGATGGACGAACAAGAAGTCGCCGCGCGTGGTTTACCATCAAAAATCTGTCCGTGATCCTGAGGGGGGTTTGACGCCTGACGGGCTGCTGCGGAGCGAGGTGTGGATCGAGGAGACGCAGACATGGGGTCCCAGGTCCTCTATGGGGGATATCTCTACCTGAGTGTTAACACCTACCCCATGTAATATAAATGGGGGAGAGACCTCTCTCTCTCATCTCCTGGTATATGGACTACTCAAGGAGGGACCTCTGCCTGCCACCACGCTCCGATTCACTAACCCATGAGTGCATGAGCTAAGCAGCACAGAGCACACTATCCATACTCCGTCAACCACTAACCCATGAGTGGTCGTATGGATAGGTCAGTATGACTATCAACCTGACTCACCCATAAGGGGGCCCCTGATCGACAGTGATGCACAGTGCACGATGATGCATGACTCTGGTCAAACAGCATCCGCTATCTAGTCCACCTATATCAACATGATATGCAAGGATCATAGATAATGCACCATAGCCTAGGTCCTAAAGGTATAGGTATCATATGCTAGGTATATCATAAACAGTATCAGCCAAGGTAGAGCAGGTATAAAATACTACATTACCCTACCACTAAACATAGCATATCAAGCATATCAACTATGACTAATCTAAAAGATAAGTCAGAGGTACCCGCCTCCAATATAGTAGATCGTAAACGAAGAGAACCCCCGTCTGGAATAATATACGCCGCAAGTGGAGTCCGAAAAATCGCGTCAATGACCTGTATCACACACACAATCTTAGCTATTTATGTGAGTAATAAATATACTAGATACCAAGATGAAATTCGAATTAACCAACCAAACCTTAAGTGTGGTTCATGGTAATCCCAAATCACCTCATTAGGCTAACCCCAAGTTCAATTAGAATTAACCTTAATTAAGTATTAATCCCACTTAATCCTAAATCCTAAATCCCAATTCTTTCACATATTAACTCACTCTCAATCAACAATACTCAGGGTCAAGAACAGGAACACATGGATTAACCTGAACAATCAATGACTGCTAGTCAAACCCTAACACAACATCTGAACCACCCCCCCCCCCCCTTCGATCAAACACAACCGAAACCAAGCTAGAATTCCAAACAGAAACCAAGATTTCCACTCCATTCCAACATACAAACCACAACAAATCAATTAACATTTCATCAGTAAGTCTAACCCCAAAACTCAACTCACCTCAACCTCCACATCGAAGAACACGGCAGAAATCGATCATCAGAAATCCCAACGATGAACCACAAGAACAACCACACCCAATTCATCCCGAGGTTACAACAAAAGAACCGTAAAAACATAAGAATCGAAGCAATAATCCAAGCTCACCTCTGTGTGTTTGCTGGCAGAAACCTCAGCTCCAAACTTCCATCAAATGCCTAAGATCCGACTCCCCCTTTGAAATCGCGCAAGGAGAAAGAAAACAATTGCTGGAAACCGAGACACTCGGCCGAGAAGAAGGGAGATCTGCCATCATCACAACGCGAATCAACCCTAAACCACTAAGATCTACTCGATCATAACCGAAAGAGCACAGAAGAGAAACTTACTCCTTTGGTTTTCCCCAAATGGCGAACCCTAGCGGAAAGAAACCCCCAATCACCGCCTTCTGGATCGCGTCCGCTACCACCTTCTAACTGGATCGTCCTGCTACGAACCGAGGCTTACCCTCCGGCGAGAAGAGACGGAATCGCCGACTCCGACTGAACGAGCAGCGACAGGCGATCGGAGGAGAAGAAGAAGGACGAGGAAAAGAGAAGAGAAGGTATAGCTCACTTGGTACCAGGATTCAGGAACTATTGTACTTGTCCTGGAGGTCAAGGGTTCGAATCCTGGGGAAGGCAAAAATCCACTGCCAGGGGTGGGAAGACCGTAGGGTCGCCGACCTAGAGGGTTGCCTGCGGGGACCATAGAGGCGGGACCGCTACAGTAGTTCCTCGGGGCGGGATCGGTGGTGCTTGTCCAGGCCGTGAGCTGGCGGTTGAATCCTCTCATGAGGTTCCACCCGAGCTTCATGCCCGGGAGGTGGATCTTGGTCGGGAAGTCGTGGCTCTGCCAAGCTGGGTAGCTGTTCCGGTCGCCGCCTTCCTCTCTGACCACCAAGTTTGTGTCGTCCAGAAGCTGCGGGGCCGGGTTTGGAACGGATACCTCAGTGGAGGAGGTCTAGTAGACGGTTCAGTTGCGGTCGTCGATGAGGAGCGTTCCGTTTGCTGTGAGAGAAAGGCTGCCGGATTTTCAGGTGATGGGATGCCGGCAGTTGGCGATCCACACGACGGAGTCGACGAAGATGTTGCAGAACCATATGCCGACGTAGCAATTGCTCGATCCAGCAGGGCTGAAGAAGCCCAGTTGGAACTTGCCGCCGGCGGAGATCAAGCTTGCTCCGCCATCGTCGGTGAGAGGTCGTCTTGGAGTTAACGTGTCGTCTGCAGTGGAGAAAGAGAAGACAAAGGCACCGAAAAGAAGGAAGATGATTCGTCTCATTGTGAATGATGAGAAGGGCGATCAATGCGGATGGAGGATGGAGAATTGTGGCATGGAATTCCAAATGCCGACGTAGCGGTTCTGCATGAGAGCAGAGCTGAAGAACCCCAACTCGAACCTCTCACCTGCGGAGACCAAGCTTCCACTGCAGTCGTCGTCAAGCTGTCGCCAGCGATCGAAAAATAGAAGAGACTGAGGAGGTAAAGAAGGAATGTGTTTCGGAGGTGAATGATGGGGATGAAGAATCATCGAAGCACAACCCACGGTGATGATGACGGGGAGAAGATGTCGATGCCTGCGAAATTAACATGAGCGTAAAGGGGATGCACCGGAAGAAATTCCGGTGGAGCTCTCTCCAACGCTTAAGTCAGAACTCCTTCTTTAGCAAGGAATCAAAGTATTCTAATTCTGAAAAGCTAATCCCCTTTACCTGGGTGCCGAGACATCTTATATACCTAATGTCTTCATCGAAGGTTAAACCTAACACCTTGAGGGTCGCTTGTGAGACTTATGGCATTCCGGCAGAGTTAGAGGTCAGGGTCTCTAGGATAGACCAGTCCCTGGTAGAACTCCCCTTAGGGTTTTACAACTTCTTCCTAGGGCAAGTAGAGTTTGATCTTCGTTTTCTGATTCCTCCTTTTTTTCATGGTCATCTCTAAATATTTTGATATTCCTTGACATCAAATGGCTACAAACGTCTTCGCTCAGATGGGCGGGACATTTATCCTGTTCAGGCTTGTTCAGGCTATTTGGCATACCCCTGACCCCCCTCCGTTCTTTCCATTACTTCTTTCTCCCCAACTTGGCATCTAGGGGAGCCTTTAGCTTTACTGCTCACCTCAGCCATAAATTCATCGGAAGTCTCCCTTCTTCCCATAAGGGATGGAAGGAGTGCTTCTTTTTTATTCAACTTTCTGAGCGTCCCTTCTGCTCGACTCGTTGGCAAGAAGATTTACCCTCTCCTCTGGACTTGAGCAACTTCCAGCAGGATCAGGGTATCAATGAACCAGAAGTATTTTGGTCGGAATGAAGTTCCACGGCCCCAACTTGATTCAATGTGAAGAACTCCTGTATTGGGCTGTGATTTACCCCAAAGTCATCAGTCTTAGCCATGACCTCAGTAAGTCCATTATTTCATTAAACATTTATTTATTCTAACTGATATTCCGTTGTTTGTGTGTTACAGAGAACATCATGCTCTCCTGGGCTATGAGCAAGCTTCTCAAATGAGTGTTAGCAGATGAGTGGGCCCTTGCCCCTCCTCCAGCTCCTACAGCCCCGGCGGTCGAGCCTTCCAAGGACTCCGAGCAGACTCAAGACCAGGAGTTAACTACCCCACAGCTACTTGACTCTCAGGAAGTCAACCCTTCTCCTATTCCCGTTGGGACGGGAGGTGGTGATGAGGAACCTCCGGCTCAGGTTTTTCCGTCGATGACAGAGCCAACTGGGAAAGCAGACTCCCTCCTCTCCGGACGAAGACGACTTGTCCTGCCCTATGAGGAGGATGAGGAGAGCGAGCTACCGGTATTCCCCCTCCCCCCCGGCCGAAGTGATTAGTTCCTCTTGCCCTTTGAAAGAGGAGAACTCGCTCAACCCAGACTTCTCCAGCAGTCCCGAAGGAAGAAGAGAATGCGATTCCTCTTTCCAAACACCACCAGAGGGTGCCACCTACTGTAGCAGAGCCCCGAGTTGAGGTTGAGTCATCTTCCGGGGAGTTGCATTCATTTCCTTCCTCGCCTAAAGCTCTTGACTCTCATGGAAGTCCCAAAGGCAAGCAGGCAAGATCAGAAGATCCCAACTTTATGAGCGCTCGTCTACGTTGGAAGGTCCAGGCGACTGAGAGAGTGGCCTCCTTGGGACCCCAGCCCGTGGAGCTTGAGGAACCCTTTTTAGAGAGCCACCTTTCTGGAGAAGCTCCTCCAGCACCGACAATGGTGTTTCAGGCTCCTCCGCCGTGTCGTTCGAAGCACCAAGTCTCCAACCCCTCCTTTCCCACAGCTACTTCTGGCGTGCCTTCTTCGAGGAGTCGAGAGGTCATGAGGGAGACGACCAAAGAACACCTTGATTCCCTCCGGGGGGTTAGTTCGGCTGGGATAATCGCCGGCTTATATGAATCGCTCCTAAAGGTAAAGTTCCCGTTGTTTGCCCTTGTTACTATTATCTTCTTTTTTGACCGTTACTATTTGTTGTGTCAGGCTACCTCCGAATACCTTCTTCTAGGTCGTCGGATGTCCCTCGAGCAGGAATCCGAAGTCTTGTGCCAGCGCGTGGCAGAATTAGAAGCGAATGTTTACCGAGCTCATGAGGAAGGCCAGTTGCAAGCGAAGTTTAGTAGGGATCTTCGGGTTAAGGTGGATCACTGTCTGGACACCCTTTTGGCCTCTAAGTCGTCTCTGCATGGCGTCCGCCACTGGGAACGCCTTCTGTCAGAGAGACTGACAACCCTCTCTACAGAGGTGAGCCAACTGGCTCAAGAGAAGGGACGACTCCAAGCTTAGGAGGCGAAGTTGTCGGACGATGTTTGTCTCTTAGAGTCATCGATCAAGGCCCTCAATGGCCGGATTAAGGAACATGCAGACTAGCTGGCAAAGAAGGAAACAGTGATACAAGCTGTTGTCGCTCACATATCTGATCTACAGGAGGACCTCGGGTGAACCAAGTCACTTCTCTTGACCACCTCCGAGCAGCTAGAGGAGGCACTGACGGCTCGAGATCAAGTATCCTCTGAAGCAGCCGAGCTAAAGACTGCCCGGGACTGAGCCTTAAAAGAATTGAAGAACTACAAGGCTGATGAGGAGTTCCGATAGTCGAAGGCAGAGGCAGCCTTCAATGTCAAATTCCTCCAATAGGAGGAATTTGGCGATATTTTGGTCGGGTAAGTGTTGAGGCAGCTGAAGCAGGGTTCAATAGGGCTGTTTAGCAACTTCGGCAAGCTGATGTACTGAAGGCGGATGCTGACCTGAGCTTTCTCAGTGTCGGCCGAGCTTGGGAGGAGCTCTCAGCGGAGGAGAAGGAGCTATAGTGTCATTTTGTCTTTGTACTTTATATTATTATTTTTGAATATACTTTAATATGTAAGATCAAACTTTGAATGAAATCCTTTTACCTTCTGCACCAATCTTTTAAATGAAATCTTTTTACCTTTTGCACCTTGCTTCCTAGCTTATAAATTGTGACTATGTTGCATGTTGCCCCTCGCTCCCCCCTTATAAATTTCTTTGCAACTGTGAAGTCTAATCTTAAGGAGGAGGCAAAGACTTGATATATTGTTATTTTCCTGTGCTAGCAAGAATAGGACCTGACATCCTCAACACCTCAGCTAGGTTTACATATCTTGGGTATCTTCAGCACATCAAAATGGTAAGAGTTTGGACTACTCCCGGTCGGGCGTCCTCATCACCTCGAACAGGTCTACACATCTTGGATATCTTTGGCACCACAAGATGATAGGATCTTGGATTGTTCCCGGCCGGGCATCCTCAGCATCTTGGTCAGGTCTACACATCTTAGGCATCCCTGACATCACAAGATGGTAGGATCTTGGGTTGCTCCCGGGTGGGCATCCTCAGCATCTCAGCTAGGTCTACACATCTTGGGCATCCTTGACACCGCAAGATGATAGGATCTTGGGCTGCTCCCGGCCAGACATTCTCAGCACCTCGGCCAAGTGTATACATCTTTGGCATCCTCGACACCGCAAGATGGGAGGATCATAAGATGGTAGGATCTTGGGTTGCTCCCGGTCGGACATCCTTAGCACCTCGGCCAGGTCTACATATCTTGGGTATCCTTAACACCTCGACCAAGTCTACACATCTTGGGCATCCTCGGCACCACAAGATGGTAGAATCATGAGCTACTCCTGGCCGGACATCCTCAGCACCTTGGTCATATCTACACATCTTGGGCTTTCTCGGCACCACAAGATGGTATGATCTTAAGCTGCTCCCGATCGGGCATCCTCAGCACCTCGGCCAGGTCTATATATCTTGGGCATCCTCGGCACCACAACATGGTAGGAGCTTGGGTTGCTCCTGGCTGGGCATCCTCAGCACCTCGACTAGGTTTACACATCTTTGGCATCCTCGGCACCACAAGATGGTAGGAACTTGGACTACTCCCGGTAGGGCATCCTTAGCAACTCGGCCAGGTCTACACATCTTGGGCATCCTCGACACCACAAGATGGTAGGATCTTGGGTTGCTCCCGGTCAGACATTCTCAGCACCTCGGCCAAGTCTACACACCTTGGGCATTCTCGATGTTGGGTTTCGGTTGCATCGGAATTCCTCTCCATGTCCCCGAATTAAAATTTTATTAATTAAAACAAATCCGGATGGAAAGAAACTTCCCAAGCAATCGTTTTCATCATCGTATTATTCGATTGAGTGATCGCTTAAACAAACTTGTTGTTCAAGCAATTCAACCTCCTTAATCAAATAGCCGCGGAATAGATGACGAATTAGATCGCCGATTTTTGTGTTTGATTTCGGGGTCCATGACATAACATGAAATACAATTAAACAAGATACAAGAATAAAACGAAACAAGATTTATACTTCTTGTTTACCTCTTGATCTTCTACTGTATTCCTATCCTCTTCTTGGACGTCGTGTGGATGATGGTCTTCCAAGAAACAAAGCCACCAAAGCCCACCTATCCCTTCTCCTTGCTTGCGCCGACCACAAGAGAAAGGTGATCTTTCTCACCTTGCGCTGCCGACCACCTTCTTCTCCTCCTTATTGCCGCCGGCTAAAAAGGAAGAGCAAAACCCTTCCTTTGCTTCGGCCTAAAGGAGAGAAGAGAAGAGGAAGAAGAAGAGGAAGAAAAAGACAAAATTCTCTCTTTCCCTCCACCAAACCCTAGCCGCAACACCTCCTTCTTCTCCTTGCTTGCCGTCGGCCAACCCCAAGAGCAATGGTGGCGTCGCCTCCTCTCCTTTGTTGCCGCGCACTCTAGGGAAGAAGAGAAGAGAAGGATGAAGAGAAGAAGAAGAAGAAAAGAACTTCTTCCTTCCCTAAACCCTTGCGCCACCTCCCTTGTTACTCCTTTGCTTGCCACCGGCCACAACCCTAGGGGAGAGAGAGGATTTGAGGGAGAGAAAAGAGAGGCTTAGGGTTAAGTTGTTATGGCCTTGGTTTCATGACTCATGAGATATATATAGGCTAAAATAGGGACCATGAGGAGGAGTTGGTTTTGGTCTTCTAATGGATCCTAAACCCGACCCATTAATGATAACCCGGTCCACTAATGGGTTATCATTGAACTACCACACCAACCCCATAATTAAATATGAGCTCCACCATATTATGTGTACATAAACTCCCCGTGTTTAAGATATCGTATGCCCATTAATTAATTAAATTACTGATAATTTAATTAATTAATATCTAACTCCATGAGTAGTACCACTCATTCTTATCATCATGTCAGACCAAGCCCACCTGCAGGATTTACATGATGAACTTTATGAACTTGTCAAGGGGACATCATCATCCTAACGCATTAGGACACGATTTCCTTCTATAATCAACGACACACCATATAAATAATATTATTTCCCAATTTACCAGGTCTATTGATTTAACGAATAAATCTCACCCATTGGTAAATTAAAGAAATATATATTATGTACATGTACCCGTTATTATATTGGAATTAAGAGCATGTACATCATAATATCTGAGGTCTGATTCGATTATATAGTCAATATAAATCGAATCACCTCTAATCGATCCTGCTCACACAAAGTGTACTAGTGTAATTCTATAGTCAAGATAGACTAATATCAAATTACACTACAACCATTCCAATGGTTTGTCCAAATCTATCTCGGTTGTGAGCCACTACTTATACTTCATAAGGGACTGATAACATGATATTCTGTGTGGCACCACACACCATGTTATCTACAATGTAAAGTAAAGAACAATAACATATATAACAAATATAAAATGCAAACAATGATCATGTGATTCTTATTCCAAAATATAGATGTTCATACAACAGCTAGGCTTTTAGTATACATCCTAACACTCAGCACCATAAGATTGTAGGATCTTGAACTCTTCCATTTTGTCTTGGTGAGACATCTCTTCTGTTTCTTTAATTACTCAAGCTTCAAGGATGTACAGATAAGCTTACAAATACATGTGTTACTCACTCATCTCCCCGTGTGTGATACGGCTAGAGGTGACTTGCATTCAATGACCTCTCCAACTTTTTGCCTTCAACATATTATAAATAATAACTACCTCCTACAAGCTTTTTGACAATGATGTATGGTACACTCCATTGAGGCTCGAACTTTCCAGTGTCACCAACTTATTTGGTTCTTTTCCAGACTTTATCCCCGACTTAAAAAGTTTGAGTGATCACTCAGCGATTATACACTTGCTGCATACGTTGGTGGTACACAGCTAATCAGGCAGTTGCTTTGTCTCGCACTTCTGTCACCCAGTCTAGGTCGATTAGTCGTTCCACAGGAATCACCGCTTCCGCCCCATATACCAAATTGAAGGGACTCTAACCGGTCCCTTCCTTGGGAGTAGTACGGTACGACCACAAGATACTCAGGAGTTCTTCGACCCAACTACCTCCGACATGGTCTAGTTTAATCTTGAGCCCTCTAATGACCTCACGGTTGACTACTTCTGCCTGACTGTTGCCTTGAGGATAGGCGACTGAGGTGAAGGTCAGGCGAATACCTAGTCCTTCACACTACTCTTTGAGTTTACGCCCTGCAAATTGTCTGCCATTATCCGATACCAATTTATAAGGAATGTTATACCTGTAAACTATGTCTTTCCACAGGATCTTCATGATGGCAGCTTCCATGATACACGCAAGCGGCTCAGCCTTGACCCATTTGGTGAAGTAGTCAACTAATACCAATAGAAACTTTTTTTTTAAGGTCTGATCGGGAAAGGACCCACAATGTCCATTCCCCACTGATCGAATGGACATGAGATAGTAGAGGCTCGAAGTAGTTCAGTCGGTTGATGAGTGATATGTTGATGCTTTTGACAGGCTTTGCACTCGACAACAAATTTGGTAGCATCTGCTTGTAGCGTGGGCTAAAAATATCCGGTTAGAATAATCTTTTTAGCCATGAATCTCTCTCCAATATAACTTCCACATATGCATTCGTGAACCTCTTGCATGATGTAATCAACCTTCCCTGGACCAATACACTTAAGCAACGGACGGGCGAATGCTTTTTTATATAACTGTTCTCCGACCAACGTGAATCTAGAAGTCCGACGATGGAAGAGTCGAACTTCTTTATCACTCGTCGATACTATTCCACTGCGTAGGAATTTCACATAGAGTTCTCTCCAGTTAGGTAATATAATGTCAGCAGTTTCTTCTTCAATCTGGGCCATGGCTCCTTCTGGAGCATTGGGCTCTTCCAGTGTCTATAGTGCAAGGGAACTCGCAAATTTGGCTAGCTCATCTGCTTTGACATTATCCGCTCGAGATATCTTCTACAGAATGACTTTAGTAAGAGAGATTTCAATTCCTCATATATAGTCACATACCTTTGCAAGCGCTCATTTTTAACTTCGAACTCTCCCTTTAAATGTTGAGCCATGAACTGAGTGTTGGTTTCGGTTGCGGGAGATTCCTCTCCATATCCCCAGATTAAAATTCTATTGATTAGAATTAATCCGGATGGAAAGAAAACTTCCCGAACGACCATTTTCATCATCGTGCTATTCGATTGAGTGATCGCCTGAACAAACTAAATACAAGCATAGCATAACAAAACAAAAGTTATACCTCTTGTTTTACCTCTTGATCTTCTATTGTATATTCCTATCCTCTTCTTGGACATTGTGTGGGCGACAATCTTCCAAGAAACAAAGCCACCAAAGACCTTCCTCCTCTTCTTGCTTGCGCCGACCACCTCCAAGGATGGAGATGTCGCAAGCCTTCAAGAAAGGAGATGATCTCCTTCTTCATTCACCCTTGCGCCGCACCTTCTTTAAGAAAGAAGATGCGCCAACCCCTCCAAGCTCCTAGGTTGCACACACCCAAAATAGGAGGAAGAAGAGAAGAAAAGAAGAAGAAGAAGAGATAGACTTTTCTTCCCTTCTCAAAACCCCTAGTGCCGCCCCTCCTTTCTTGTTTGCCGCTGGCGCCAACCCTAGGAGAGAGAGAGAGAGGGAAAGAGAATAGAGAGACTTAGGGCTTTGGTTTCATGGCTTATAAGGCTATATATAGGCTACAATAGGGACCATGAGGAGGAGTTGGTTTTGGTCTCCTAACGGATTCTCAACCCGACCTGTTAATAATAACTCGCTCCACTAATGGGTTATTATTGAACTATCGCACCAACCCCATATTAATATATGGGCTCCACCTTATTATGTGTACATTTTCTCCCCGTGTTTAATAACCTGAGGTCTTTTTCGATTTATAATCAAGATAAATCGAATCACCTCAAATAGGTCCTACTCAATACACACAAAGTGCACTAGTGTAATTCTATAGTTAAGATAGACTAATACCAAATTCTACTACAACCATTCCAATGGTTTGTCTAAATTCATCTCGGTTGTAAGCCATTACTTATACTTTACAAGGAACTGATAACATGATCTTCTGTATGAAACCACACACCATGCTATCTACAATGTGAAGTATCAGACAATTGCATATATAACAAATATAAAATGCAACCATGACCACTGTGATTCTTATTCCAAAATAGATGTTCATACAAAAGCTAGGCTTATAGAATACATCCTAACACTGAGAGTCTAAATGCAACACAACTCGAGTAGCTCCCATTTGCTTGGCTGCTTGAAGCCTAACTAGTATTATCTCATATTCTGCTTCATTATTGGTGGCTTGGAAGTTGAGTCGGATGGATAGTTGTAGTACGTCTTCCTTAGGAGAAATCATCAGAACCCCGACCCCACTATACTTTTTGTTGGATGAGCCATCAACTTAAATCTTCCATACTTCACCAACTTCAGGTCCTGGGGCAGCTTCGAGCATAAAGTTAGCTAGAGGTGGAGCTTTGATAGCTATTTGGGAATGATACATAATTCCATACTCACTCAACTCTGTCGTCCACTTGATTAATTGTCCCGAGGCCTCTAGATTTGTGAGGATGTGCCTAAGTGGACTGTTAGCAAGCACCACGATGAGATGAGCCAAAAAATATGATCTCAACCTTCGTACCATCAGTACTAAGGCATATGTCAATTTCTCCAGTATAATATATCGAGTCTCTGCTTCTTTTAGGAGATGCCTAAAAATTAGATTGGATACTGAGTATTGTCTTCTTCGCGAATAAGAGCAAAACTTACAGCTTGTTCAGCTGCAGACAAGTAGACAAACAGCGTCTCTCCTCCCAGCGGCTTGTATAGGATGGGGAGTTCAGAGAGGTATGCTTTTAAATCTGTAAAAGCCTTCTTGCATTAATTATCCCAGTCGAATTTGACTGCTTTCTTTAGAATTTTGAAGAAAGGCAAAGTTCTGTCAATAAATCTGGATATAAAATGGGATAGGGCTATAATTCTTCCATTAAGTTATTGTACGTCTTTGAAATTGCGAGGAGACGGCATGTTGAGGATATCTTGCACTTTCTCATAATTGACCTCAATTTCTCTCTCCGCTATCATGTACCCGAGGAACCACCAACTTTTCACCTCAAACACACATTTAGTGGGATTTAGTTTCAGTCCATTGGCCCTCAAGGTAGCGAATGATTCCTCCAAATCGGTAATCATGTCTTTCCCCTTCTCTGTCTTGACCAAAATGTCATCCACATACACTTCAATATTCCTTCCGATCTGGTGGCGGAACACCTTATCATCATCCGCTGACAGGTTGCCCCTGGATTGCACAACCCGAATGACATGACATTGTAATAGTACGTGCCATTACGAAGCTGACTTTCTCTTGATCCCCTCGAGCAAGGGGAACCTAGTGGTATCCCAGATATACATCCAAGATTGAAAAAAATTCACAGTCGAAAGTTGAATCTACCAACTGATCAATGCGAGGCAAAGGGTAACAGTTTTTAGGACATACTTTATTTAAATCACGAAAGTCAATACAAATCCGCCATTTACCCCCGGGCTTAGGAACTAATACAACATTCGTCAGTCAAGTTGGGAATTAAACTTCTCTGATATGCCTGACCTTTAACAACTTTGCGACTTCTTCCCTGATAATCCTATCTTGCTCTAGATCAAAGTATCTTCACCTCTATTTTACCGGTAGGTCCTGGCGTGATATGCAATTGATGTGTGGCCAAGGTGGGAGAGATTCCCTTGATTTCTTCAGTAGCCCATGCGAACACATCCTGATGATCCACCAAGTAGCTGATCAGCCGACTTCTAAGTTCTGGCATAAGATTCGCAGCAATGCTTGTGATTCTTCCATCCTGTTGAGGATAAATTTGTACTTCTTCTCACTCGACTTCCCTGTGTTCCTCTTTGACTCCTTCCTTTGCTCGGGGGTTGGCCAGGTCGATTTGCAAAGCTTCATGGGTCCTAGGGTTCTTGCGAGCTTCTGTTCTAATTTCCCCACTGTAGCATTGTCGGGAAGATAGTTGGTCTCATTTGACTTCAGCCACCCGCTCTCCCACCGGGAATTTGATCTTCTGGTGATAGACTGAGGCCACCGCCTGAAATAAGCTGATCGCTGGTCTCCCCAAAATAGCATCGTATGACGATGGAACATCTACGATCATAAAGGGAGTTCTCCTTATCCTCTGTAGAGTGTCATCCCCCAGCAACAAGGACAATGAGATCTGTCTCATTGGCTGTACTCGGTATCTGGTGAAGACGAAGAGCGGAGTGGAGATAGGGTGTAATTCATCTTCATTGACATGCATATGATCCAACGCAGCCTTGTACAGGATTTTGACGGAGCTACCTGTATCCACAAAAATGCGCTTAACACCATAATTGGCTATGCGGGCGAGAATTACCAATGCATCTTCGTAAGGGGCTTCAACATCCTCCAGATCATCAGGGCTAAATGAGATGACAGGGCCCTGACGCTTCTCCCTATCAGTCCCAATGGCGTAATTTTTTAGCCTACGGGTATGAGTCTTCCTTGCCCGATGGGAATCTCCGGTCGAATCTCCTGAGATTACTCTAACATGGCACAACGGAGGTCCATGAGCCGGAGCTTTATCTTTCTTAAGATCTCTTTCTGGGGAAACAGATTGGTGGGGCATTATCTACCGGCTTCTTCCTCTCGAGGGCGATCGGGACCGGCGCCTGGATCTATCCTCCCTCGGCTATCGTCATTGAGGGGAAGGGCTTCGGCGAGGAGATCTCCGTCGATACGCCACCTTGCTCCACCTTTTGTGGGGTTTGGCGTCCGCATCATTGGATCTCATTTTCTTCAAGGTGTAACACTCTTCCGTAGAGTGAGTTGTTGTTAGTAGGAGCCCTAGAGCCAATTATGTGATGATTGACTAGGGATATTTTGTATCATATTCTATTATTAATAAAGACATATTTGGTTATTATACATACTTTGTATTTGTGCCAAATAACTAAGTATAATAATGTCCTTGGGTAGTAGGTGTTGATGCAGTCTGACCCTGATTGTTGTTTTGGTGTTGACATCGATTTTAGTTTAGGTTGATTATGATTATGATGATTATGATTAAGTCCTGATCGAGGATTAGGCATGATATGGAAAATCCTAGCCTGGAGGGCTAGGTGTTGGAAAATCCTAACCTGGAGGGTTAGGTGTGAAAAGTCCTAGCTTGGAGGGCTAGGTGTTAGAAAAGTCCTAATTCGGAAGGGTTGGGTGAAAAGTCCTAGCTTGGAGGGCTAGGTGAAAAGTCCTAACTTGGAGGGTTAGGTGCAAATTCCCATCCTGGAGGATTAGGTGAAAAAGTCCTGGCTTGGAGGGTTAGGTGCCTAGCTGGAGGGCTAGGTTGGATGATGTTCTAACTCGGAAGGGTTGGGTGAAAAGTACTAGCTTGGAGGGCTAGGTGAAAAGTCCTAGCTTGGAGGGCTAGGTGAAAAGTCCTAACTTGGAGGGTTAGGTGCAAATTCCCAACTTGGAGAGTTAGATGGAAAAATCCTTGGCTTGGAGGGCTAAGGTGGATGAAACACTAGCTTGGAGGGCTAGGGTTGAGTCCCTGGATCGGTCTGGTGACCGATCAGGGACATTGGCACGCTGCTCCTTCGTGGATCGGTCTGGTGACCGATCCAGCGATGTCTGATCGGACTGGTGACCGATCAGGGAGCGCACAGTGAGGTTGAGAACCTACTGTGTGACTTCTGATCGGTCCGGTGACCGATCAGGGAGCAGGCTGCTTCCTTGCTGCCTTGCTCCTGATCGGTCTGGTGACCGATCAGGGAGCGGGAAGTGAGTGAGTTCCCTTGCTGATCAAGTCCTGAACGGTTCGGTGACCGATCAGGGACTTAGGAGCTGATTAAAAAACCACTGTTCATCTGTCCTGATCGGTCTGGGTGACCGATCAGGCTTCACTCTAATCGGTCCGGTGACCGATCAGGCTGTGTTACCGTAAGAGCTGGGAATCCCAGCACAGTAGTAGATCGGTCTGGTGACCGATCCACAAGTCCTGGATCGGTCCGGTGACCGATCACTTTAATTCAAATTGCACTGTCAGACGCGGTCAGAGCGTCTGATCATATCCGATTCACTGCTGTTTGCCTCTGATATTTGATTTACTGTATGATTTACTGCTCTAACAGTTTGATTAAGCTGCAGGTGACAGGGGAGGATTCAAACACTCAAGGAGAGGTCAATGGAGGCTTTCCTTGGAGCAGGTTTGTCCGATTCTTCATTTCAGGTTGCAACGGCCGAGCTGCAGACTGGAGCCGAGACTGGGGCTTGGCTGAGGGGATCTCAGGAAGACCAGAGAGGGCTCAGTGGTTGCTGGCGTTGGCAGTGAAGTAGCTGGAGGCTACGGAGGATGTTGTCACCTGGTGCTGTGTGGAGAATCAAAAGGGCGGAAGTTGGCTTCGTGGAAGCAGAGTTCGTGAACTTGTGTTCTTGCCGCGCCTTGTATTCTCCACAACTTGCTTGCTGTGTTCTTGAAGTTTTCATCAATTTGAGCAAGCGATCGAGAAGCAATCATCCATTACTTGAGCGCTTGAAGGAGAGAACAAGGAGCTTGAGTTCGACATTGGGAAGACACGAAGAGGGGTTCTTGCGTGAGATCGCCACTGGGTGGAGCTCAGGGAAGCTTGTTGTGTTCTTGTCCTTGCTAAGTGTTTGAGTAAGATCTTTCTTGTTGTTTTTTTTGTGCTTAAACTATATCTGTGATTGTAACACTGTGAAGAGGTTTCTCCACCGAGAAGGAGGTTGCGTTATATCCGGTGAAAGCCGGGGCTTGATCTGCCGACGATCAAGGGATCGCGCACCTTAAAGGCACGCCAAGGAGTAGGGGCAAGTTATCCCCGAACATTGTAAACCTTCCTTGTTAGCGATCTTGCTAATTGTGGTTGTTTGTTCTTCCGCTGTGCTACTGATAAGATTGAGTGCAGAAATCTTGATAAGTGCCAAGAAAAAGAGATTGGCTATATTCACCCCCCCCTCTCTAGCCATCCGTTTCCAACAAGTGGTATCAGAGCTTGGGGCTCTGTTTACGGCTTAACATCCAAGAGTTATCAACAAGATGACTTTGAGGGAAGGCTTCTCCACCACCCGACCTCCATTCTTCGATGGCGTTGATTTCCAATATTGGAGATCGAAGATGGAATATTACTTGAAGATAGACATCCATACTTGGTTCGCGGTGAAGGAGGGATTCACCCCTCCTAAGGATGATGAAGGCAAAGAACTCGAATCGTGGAGGTGGACTGCTGAACAAACTCGGAAGAGTGAAGCCGATGCGAAGGCGGTTGTTACTCTACAATGTGGCATGAACAAAGATCAACTCATCAAAGTTGGTCCTTTCACAAGTGCAAAGGACTTGTGGAACAAACTCATTGAGCTTCATGAGGGCACCCGGGATTCTAGAATCGCAAAGAGGGACTTGTTCCTCAATCAACTCCAAAATCTCTCCATGAAGGAGAATGAGTCGGTAAGTGAGCTCCATAGCCGGTTCAAGGAAGTCCTCAATGGGCTTCACTCAATTGATGAAAAGGTCGAGAACCACGACCTTGTGAGGTATGTCTTGAAAGCATTTCCAAGGAATGCTTTATGGTCATCCATGATGGATGCCTACAAAGTATCCAAGGATTTATCTATTGTAAAGTTAGATGATTTATTTTGTGAGATGGAATTGCATGAAATGGCTAACAAAGGCCCTAAGGAGAAGGGGATTGCCTTAGTTGCAGGGGACCGAACCAACAAGAAGAAGAAGGAGAAGAAGAAGGAGAAGGAAGTCTCTTCATCTTCATCCTCTTCCGAATCCGAGTCCTATTCCGAGGAAGATGGCAGCGGCTCTTCTTCATCCGAAATGGCAAACTTCGTGCGAAGGATGATGAGAAGGGATCGACGCTTCAAGAATAGAGGTAACCCTAGTGAATCCAAACTTGATCAGACTAATGCATCTTGTTTTGAGTGTGGTAGAAAAGGGCATTTCAAGAATGAATGTCCGAAATTGAAGAAGAAGGAGGAGAAATCCAAAAGAAAAGAAGAGAGATCCAAGAAGAAGAAGAAGGCATTGAAGGCCACTTGGGATGAGTCATCCTCAAGCTCATCCGATGAAGAGGAGGAGAAGAGCACAAGGCAAGTGGCACTCATGGCTCTTGGAGAGGAGAGCAGTGATGAATCTTCAAGCTCATCAAACGCGGCTTCATCATCTTCGGATGATGAAGAGGTAACTTCTCCCGAGCTTGAAAAGTGTTATAGAGCAATTGCATGTTTAACTAGTATGCTTAAGAAATCAAAGAATAAGGTTAAAGCATTGCAATTAGAAATTGATCAATTGAAGGCATCTAGGGATGATAACAATGATGATTTACATGTTGAACTGCTAGAAGATGAAATTAAATCATTGAAACTTGAAATTGAAAATTTGAAGTCCTCTAAGGTTGAGGAAGTCAATGATTTGCATGATGAATTGCTAGTAGAGGAAAATCAATCATTGAAGAGTGAAGTTGAGAAGCTCAAGAATATTCTTGGGAAATTCTCAACTAGCTCTAAGACCCTAGACATGATCCTAAATGCCCAAAGGGTAGTTTACAATAGGGCCGGTATTGGTTACCGACCCAAAGAACCCTCATTTGTGTCTCTCATGTCTAGGACTGATATGAGACAATCTAGGACACCCAAAATCCAAAAGAAAATGGTCAAGGCATGGGTGCCTAAGTCATGTTTAGTTGATGCTTTAGGTCCCAAGATTTGGGTACCTAAAACTTCTATTTTTCGAATTGTGTAGGTTATAATTGAGGGGGAGCATCTATCAACTTGGTTCGTTGATAGTGGATGCTCTAAACACATGACCGGAGATAGATCATTGTTTACCACACTTCACAAGAAAAGTAGAGGTAATGTATCATTTGGTAACAATGGTAGTCTTAAGGTCATAGGAATATGAGACATTCAAATATCCGAATGTCTTAGAATTTCAAATGTCCTTCTAGTCAAGGGGATGAAATTTAATCTCCTAAGTGTGAGTCAATTGTGTGACACGAGTTACACAATTGACTTCCAACCAAGTCAATGTCTAGTTAGATAACATGACACCTTGGACACGGTACTAGTAGGAGCAAGAGTAGACAATATTTATCAAGTTTCATTTAAAAGTGCTACTAATGCTTTTGCTAAGTGTCTCATGTCAAAAGAAGAAGAATCTGCCCTTTAGCACCGGAGGTTAGCACATGTTAACATGAAGAACATCCGGAAGTTGACCAACAAGGGACTAGTCCGTGGCTTACCAAGCATCAAGTATGAGAAAGACAAACTTTGTGATGCATGTCAAATGGGTAAGCAAACAAAATCTGCACATAAAGGTAAAAGCGCTGTAAGTACTTCCAATGCATTAGATTTACTTCATATGGATCTATTTGATTGTAGTACCATCATATCATTGAATGGAAGTAGATATTGCTTTGTTATCATTGATGATTTTACTAGGTATACATGGACTTACTTTTTAAAATATAAGGACCAAACCTTAGATATCTTCATTTCTTTTTGTAGAAGAGTTGAAAATGAAAAATCATCAACCATTAAGACAATTAGAAGTGATCATGGAGGTGAATTTCAAAACCAAAGGTTTTTAGAATTTTGTCAAGATAAAGGTTATAAGCATGAGTTCTCTACTCCTAGAACACCACAACAAAATGGTGTTGTAGAGAGGAAGAACCGTGTACTTCAAGAGGCTGCACGAAGCATGCTTAATGAGTACTCACTCCCGAGTTACTTGTGGGCTGAAGCTGTAAATACAGCTTGCTATGTGCAAAACCGGGTCCTCATTCATAGGTTTCTAGGAAAGACTCCCCATGAACTTTGGTTTGGGAAACCACCTAAGTTAAACACCTTAGGGTGTTTGGTTGTAAGGTGTTCATCCTAAACACCAAGGACCACCTTGGGAAGTTCACGACAAAGGCTGATGAAGGGATACTAGTCGGGTACTCCCTCGTTAGCAAAGCCTACCGAGTCTACAACAAGAAATCTAGATTAGTTGAAGAGTCGTCTGATGTGGTCTTTGAAGAAGTTCCAAAATCAAGTGACCAATCAGAAAATGTAGAGGGAGTTCAACTCGAACTTAGGAGACTAAGTTTGAATGAAACTCCGAGTGTTATTGATGGTGATGAGTCTGATGACGGTGAACCTAGACAACCCATTGATCAGCCGGATCCTGAGGCTGAACTTGTGTCTAGTGAACCAGTTCAAGAATCACCACCAACCCCTAGGCAAACTAGATTAGCCTCTAGTTATCCCCAAGACCAAATTGTTGGAGACATCCATCAGGAGGTTAGAACTAGATCATTCTTCCGGAATGAGGCTAATGAAGTTGCCCTAATTTCAGAAATTGAACCTAGAAAAATTGATGAAGCATTAAATGATCCCGATTGGATCATTGCAATGCAAGATGAGCTAGGTCAATTTGAGAGGAGTCAAGTTTGGGACTTAGTCCCTAGACCCAAGAAGACTACCATCATTGGAACCAAATGGGTCTTCAAAAATAAATTGAACCATAAGGGAGAAATCATTAGAAACAAGGCACGCTTG
>JAGFNQ010007710.1:0-69044 GCA_024364735.1 Boesenbergia rotunda | reverse complement strand
TCTACCAGACAGACTGTCATACACAACAGCACAAGAGTCCAAGCAAAATTCCAAGCGAACACATTTACTTCAATGCCACGTTCTATATTTAGAGGCAAGATCGTTCGTTTACTATGGCTAGCGATATGGTTCCTATGCAGCTCTCTGTTTTGTGGCCACTCCTTCCACTTTTCCTCCTCCTCCTCCTCTCCTTACTCTTCTTCTCCGGCCGAGGCCGACGGAAATACAACAAGCTCCTTCTCCCCAACTCGCCTCCGGGATTCCCTTTGATCGGCAACCTTCATCAGCTCGGCGCTCTACCGCACCGCTCCCTTGCCTCGCTCGCCCGCCGCCATGGCCCTGTCATGCTCCTCCACCTCGGCCGACTCCCCGTCGCCTTCATCTCCTCCGCCTCTGCTGCCTCCGAGGTCTTGAAGACCCACGACCTCGTCTTCGCCAGCCGCCCCAACTCCACCATCGCCGACCGCCTCTTCTACCGCTCCCAAGACGTGGCCTTCGCCAAGTACGGCGACTTCTGGCGGCACGTCCGACGCGTCTGCGTCCTCCACCTCCTCAGCCTCCGGCGCGTCCGCTCGTTCCGGCCCATCAGGGAAGAGGAGGTCGCCCTCCTCATCGCCGGCCTCCGCGCCTCCGCCGGAGCGCCGGCTCCCGTCAGCGAGATGATCACCGAGTTCGCCAACAACGTGCTGTGCCGGGTCGCCTTCGGCCGGAAGCAGTTCCATGAATTAGGCGGCGGGAAGAACGTGCGCAAGATGTTCGCGGACTTGATGACGCTGTTGGGGGTGTTTCCGGTTCGAGATTTTGCGCCGTCGCTGGGTTGGCTCGACTACCTCAGCGGGTTGGACGCGAGGGTAAACAAGACCGCGCTCGAATTCGACGGCTTCATCGAAAAAATGCTCGTGGAGCACGAGACTACAAGGCGGAAGAGCAACGCCGACGGCGGAGACGCGACCGTGGCGAATTTCTTGGACATTTTACTATCGCCGGCGGCCGCAGAGGGCACTACGCTGAGCAGAGACACCGTCAAGGGCATAATCTTGGTACCATAATCACCTCCTCCTCCTCCTCCTCCTCCTCCTCCTCCTCCTCCTCCTCCTCCTCCTTCTTCTTCTTCTTAGTCTGCTTCTTCTTATCCCCCGATAAATCCTCAGGTGATAAGTCAATAAGTCAAGGATCTAGTTAGAATTCGTTAGACCAACTAATCATCCCAATTCGACGTTACAGTAATCATTTATTTTAAAGTCAGGCTGAATTCAACTATATATTTGTGTTCTTCTTCTATTCAGGACGTGTTCAGCGGTGGAACTGACACCACGTACACTACGATAGAATGGGCAATGGCAGAACTCATCAAACATCCTCAGAAGATGAGAAAAGCACAAGAAGAGATTCGCAGAGTCGTCGGATCCAATGAAACCATCGCAGAGGAGACAGTCGAATCGATGGATTACTTGACGGCGGTGATCAAGGAATCTTTCCGAATGCACCCTCCTCTCCCCTTGCTGGTTCCCCACGAGGCGATGGACGACGCCGAGATCCACGGCTTCCTCATTCCCAAAGGCACCCGAGTCGTAGTCAACGCCTGGGCCATCGGGAGGGATCCCGATTCATGGGAGCAGCCGGAGGAGTTCATCCCTGAAAGGTTCCTGATGAACGACAGCACGGCCGTCGATTTCATGGGACAGAATTTCCAGTTGCTGCCATTCGGAGCAGGCCGCCGAAGCTGCCCCGGAGCCGCCTTCGCCCTCGCCGCTGCCAGACTTGCTCTGGCGAACTTGCTGTGCCATTTCGACTGGGAGTTGCCAAACGGGAAGAGAGGGGAGGAGCTGGACATGGACGAAGCGTATGGGGTCACAGTGCACAAGAAATCGAGTTTGATTCTTGTAGCTAAGCCTCGAGAGATGCATGCAGCAACTGCTGATGAACTCTAAACATGATTATGTTGTAGTGTATGATAATTAAGGGCATTGTAAGCTGCAAATCTAATAAATTTGGCGAACAGTGTTGCTAAGCCGACACACGAAACGTCTTTGCAGAACTAACACCCTGAATTTCTCATAACATAGACTGATATTTAATGTTTGAGTCTTGCCATCAAGAAATTTAGGCGTCAAATTCTTATAAAGCTAATATGCTTATCTTTTTTATGTGCTAATTACAACATCTGAATTAGTATATTTTTATAATTTATCTTTTCAGTATTAATTCTAAGATGGATTATTGAAAATATTAAGGACGAACCATTCCCCTTTTACCACGACGCTGAAAAGTTGTTTTACATTGTTTGACGGGAAAGATTTCCTTGCTCTTTAATCGTACCTATCATTCGAGATCATCACAGAAAAAGAAATTGCCATCTTGTTCTCTTATCCTGCTTGCTGCAACGCGCACATTTCACACTTTTCGGCCCTTCTGTTGTTGTCACTTCATCGACGTGCCGACATCCCGAACGCACGTAATTACACGTGTTTTAATTTGCTTGGCTGGAAAAACACTCGTACAGCATTTCATAGTTTATTAGAAAAAAGTTCATCAAATACTTGTGATGAATGTGATAAAAATCTGAATATGAGATGAATATCTCAATAAATTATTTTTTATAATTTTTAATATATCATGTGTCATATCAATACAATTGAAAAAAAAAATAGATTAGGTGATTGAGATATTAGTTTTAATTACTAATGATTTAATATGTTTAAATTATAATACATATTTATCATTATTTCTATATTTATGGTTACTGTATCTATGATAATATAATATTATGTTTATGATAATATACATGATGTTGAATATACAGAGGGAATGGTAATAACGATGGTGGGACTTTCTAGTGAATGGTAAATGAGATAGAGAATAAAGAGATTTCATTATGAATGAGATTTTAGTTCTACATTGGGAGTCTCAAGGTATAAATATTGATTTATATTATTTCACAAGCATAATAGACGTGAACAAATATTAGGGGAGAGACTCTCTTTCACGCGTGAGTACGTAGGAGGGGTGCAAATCCAGGGTCCAGATTTGTACTGAACAAAGTGAACTCGTGTGCGTACACGACTTGTGCGCGTCAAATGTCTAACTGGTCGAGGCAAAATTTGTCTAAGCAGATGAACCATCGTTTTGTTAAATTTTTTGCTCAAACGTAACAAAATTAATAATCCCCAGACGTTTGGATCTGGCCGGTTAAATGACAGTAAATGGCGTTAATTGGTCATTGAATACTGCGGGGATTTGAGCCTATATTAAGAGACTGTGACCGAGAGCAAAAGACACAGACAGAAGAAATTATCTTTCACCTTCTTTTCGACCTCCTTTGATAGCATTCGGGGTACTTCCTCAGTTCGCCACGAACAACGAGTGCTCCGTTTTGTCTGTGGTCCTGTTGTTGTATCCTGAGAGACAGACGTCTATCTGAGCCTCGAAGCACCGCCGGAGGAGAACAAATCTATTTCAAAGACACTGCGTTGCGCAGACCTCAACAACATTCTGCTCGGGAAACTCAGCTCGGGCGCTCAGGAGACTTGGTCAGGAGCTCAGGAAACTTAGCTCGGGCGCTCGAGACACTTGACCGGGAGCTCGAGAAACTCAGCTCGAGAGCTCGGGATATTTGGTCCGGAGCTCGGGAAACTCAGCTCGGGAGATCTGGTCGAGAGCTCAGGAATTCGAATCGGGAGATTACAATTTGTATAAAAAATAACTCGAGCTACTTAGGCTACGTTTGGTAGGCTGTAATGTAATCTGGTCTGTAATGTAATCAAGTTTGTAATGTAATGTAATGTAATCTTGATTACATTTTTATGTTTGGTAATGAGTTGTATGTAATCTTTGATAACCATTACAAGTTGGATTCCTTTGTTTGGTGAGGGGTAATCTATCCTGTAATGTAATCAAGATTGACGACCGACGACCGTCGCCGGCCGGCAGGTGACCATCGACCGGCCGGTGACCGCCGCCGACCGCTGGCGGCCGTCGGTCGCCGGTCGCCGGCGGCCGTCGGTCGCCGGTCGCCGGCGGTCGGCGGTCGGCGGCCGTCGCCGTCGGTCGTCGACGTCGCCGTCGGTCGTCGACGTCGCCGTCGGTCGTCGGCCGTCGCCGGCGGTCGTCGGCCGTCGCCGGCGGTCGTCGGCCGTCGTCGGCGGTCGCCGGCCGTCGTCGGCCGTCGCCGGCGGTCGTCGGCCGTCGCCGGCGGCCGCCGATCGCCGATCGCCGGTCGCCGGCCGCCGGCGATCGCCGGTCGCCGGCCGCCGGCGATCGCCGGTCGTCGGTCGTCGCCGGTCGACCGCCGGCCGACGACCGACGAACTGCCGACGACCGACGACCGACAAACTGTTGGAGGATTTTTCCGAGATTTTATACTAAATTGAAATTACAAAAACAATTTCAACTTATCTCTGTTGAGTGGCCGAGTTGAAAACCGAAGCTGCCGAGTGAGATCCGAGTGGCCGAGTGAGGTCCGAGTGGAATCTCCCGACCCGAGCAGGTTTTCCCGAGTGGCCGAGTGAGATCCGAGTGAAATCTCCCGAGCGGCCGAGCGAGCTCCCGAATGACGTTTCCCGAGCGGCCGAGTGAGCTCCCGAATGAAGTTTCCCGAGCGGCCGAGTGAGCTCCCGAATGAAGTTTCCCGAGCGGCCGAGTGAGCTCCCGAGTGGAGTTTCCCGAGCGGCCGAGTGAGCTCCCGAGTGGCCGAGTGAGATCCGAGTGAAATCTCCCGAGCGGCCGAGTGAGCTCCCGAATGAAGTTTCCCGAGCGGCCGAGTGAGCTCCCGAGTGGCCGAGTGAGCTCCCGAGCAGCAGTAGGACGTCTCCCGACCGGGGAGTTGCTGAGGCCTGCGCAGCGCAGTTTCCTTGAAACAGATTCGTCCTCCTCCGGCGGTGCTTCGAGGCTCAGATGGACTTCCGTCTCTCAGGATACAACAGCAGACCACGGGCACAACGGAGCACTCGTTGCTCGTGGCGAACTGAGGAGGTACCCGACTGCTATCAGCGGGGTCGGGAGCGAGGTGGAGTGGAGAAGAATTTCGCACTGCGTCTCTGCCTGTGCGTCTCTTCCTTTGCTCTCGGTCACGGCCTCCTTTTATAGGCTCAGACCTCGCAGTATTAAATGACGAATTAATCATCATTTAATGGCATTTACCCGACCAGATCCAAACGTCTGGGGGTTACTGATCTCGCATTAAACAAAATTAATGCATCAGTTACATTCGAGCAAAAATCAAATTGGCAAAACTTTGGCTCATCTGCTTGGACAAATTTTACACCGACCGGTCCGACATTCGACGTGCGCGGGTCGTGCATGCACACGAGTTCACTTGGTTCAGTACAAATCCGGGCCCTGGATTTGCACCCCCCCTGCGCACCCACGCGTGAGAGAGAACCTCTCCCCTAGCATTTGTTCACAACTACCATGCTTGTGATACAATATAAACCAAATATTTTGCCTTAAACTCCCAATGTGGGACTAAAGCCCCCCCTCTCAAGGGGGCCCTTTTATTCTCCTCCTCACTTTCTACTCGAGAGAAAGTAACAATGTGGGACTAAAAGTCCCTCCACCTCTTTTCCATTCACACCATATATCCTAAGATATATAACAATCCCCCACATGAATGGAAACATGGTGATAGCATTCCGCAGTTGAGTCGTGTATAGGATAGGTAGGTTTCACCCTTTGAACCTTCCCTTGTGCAGATCTGTTTGCTTCCTGGCTGACAGTAGACACGATGTCCTTGAACTGTGCTGCCGTTTGTGTAAGCATTGACACATCTCACCCAGGACTCTCCCTGATACACCTCAGTTCTCATGAGTGTGTTCTTTCTTGGCCATGAACACGCCTGATTCTGCGAGAAGTTCTAAGAATTGTGCCTCCAATTCTCTTCGAAGCGGCCCCACTTCTTTCTCACATAGGTGATCTCTTAAGAGTTTTCCACGTAACTCTATTGAATCATTAAAAGCCGTATGCTTAACCTTCATCCTTCACTGTTTCAAAGGGTCATTCCCTTATAGTGAACACTTTGGTCAGTGCAATTAGGTTGTCCCTTTGAACCTAGTTCTTGGGATCTCCAGTCTGCATAGGTTGGGTTTCTTTTGCACCAACATTTTCTCTCGGCATCAAACCCATCCTCCTTGATGAGCTTGCAACTAACTCTCGATTTAACCCTTTGGTTAGCGGATCTGCTAAGTTATCCTTTGACTTCACATAGTCAACAGTGATAACTCCAGTTGAGAGTAGTTGTTTAATGGTATTGTGTCTTCGACGTATATGTCTAGACTTACCATTATATAGATGGCTTTGTGCCCGACCAATTGCAGATTGACTATCACAATGTATGCAGATTGCCGGCACGGGTTTAGGCCATCTCGGTACATCTTCTAAGAATTGCCGTAGCCATTCAGCCTCTTCACCACATTTGTCAAGAGCTACAAACTCAGACTCCATCGTGGATCTGGTTATTACGGTTTGCTTAGAAGATTTCCATGAAATGGCTGCACTTCCCAGAGTGAACACATAACCACTCGTAGACTTCGAGTCTTTTATATCAGATATCCAACTCGCATCGCTGTATCCTTCGATAACAGCAGGATATCTCATATAGTGCAGTCCATTTCCACGAGTATATCTCAAGTACCTTAGTACTCTTGTTATCCCTTTCCAGTGCTCAACACCGGGATTACTCGTGTATCTACTCAATTTGCTTACTGCGTAGGCTAAGTCTGGTCGTGTACAATTCATCAAGTACATCAGACTTCCAATCACCCGAGCGTACTCTACCTGAGAGATTCTTTCGCCTTGATTTTTCGATAGATGTTGGCTTGTATCTATCGGCGTTCGTGCCAACGCAGTATCACCATTGGTGAATTTCTCAAGAATCTTGTCCACGTAGTGGGACTGACTAAGAACAATGTTAGGATCTTTGCCCTAGCTAGAGGGGGGGTGAATAGCTATCTTTCGATTTTACTTTCCTACAAACAAGTTAGCGGAAGCAATACAAATAGAAATATGAAGGTATGAAAGAAATCAATGCTAACTCACTGATTTTACTTGGTATCCACCTCTTCAAGGTGACTAATCCAAGGATCCACACACACCACACACACCCTTCACTATGAACTTCTCCTTCTCAAGATCACACTTGAAGGTGGAGAAACCCTAACACAATAATCTCCCTCCTCTTACAAATGAAATGAAAGCTTGGAGGAGGAGATTGAGAGAGTTGTGAAGCTTGGAGAGCTCTAGAATGATCACACACTTCGTGTACAAGAAAAGCCCTTACCCTCTCCAAGATAAAACACTAGGTTTTATATCTTCATCCGCGACTCCAGTCGACTGCTCACTTACCGGTCGACTGGTAGGCTTCAACGGCTATAAAATATGTAATGAGTGCCTCAGCCGCCTTCGCAACGGTCGACCTCCAGTCGACTGGTACAGTACCAGTCGACTGTCCGGTCGACTGGAACCAATTCCAGTCGACTGGAAGTCGACTGGTCGACCCTCCTTGGGTCGACCCGATTCTCTGTGTGTTGTGGGTTGTGGTCCCAGTCGACTGACAACTTACCAGTCGACTGATGAAGCTGAGAAATCATATTTCAGCTTCCCTTTTCATCCCTTAGTCTTGACTCATTCCTTCAAACACCTTCCACAAGCCTTGTGCCTCTCTTGGATGCTTCCGAGTCCACGACTCATCATCCTTGCACTTGCTTGAAGTGTTTCCATCGGCTTCGTCATACTAAATCTCCCTTTTGCCAAGAGGTCACACCTCCGGGACTTCCTTTGCCAAGACTCTCTTCTTGGACTTCCCTTGCCAAGTCTTCCACCTGAACTTTCCTGCTTACTTAAGGCACACAAGTTAGAACACAAAACATTGCCTAACTTAAACTTGTTTAGCCAAACATGAAAACCATAATTACTTGAGCAAGATTGCACCAACAAACAAGTCCTTCAGCTGTTCTACGAATCTTGATTCCTAGAATCACATCAGCTAGGCCCATGTCTTTCATGTCAAATCTTGAGTTCAACATGTCTTTCGTGGATTTGATTATCTTATCATTACTCCCAATGATAAGTATGTCGTCTACATACAAGCACAAGATGACAAAGTCATCTTCTGTAGCTTTCGAGTAGACACATTTATCACATTCATTGATTTTGAATCCACCTTCTCGCATGGCATTATCAAATTTCTCATGCCACTGCTTTGGAGCTTGCTTCAAGCCGTATAAAGACTTTACCAATTTGCAAACCTGGTTGTTCTGTCCTGGCACAGAAAACCCCTCTGGTTGCTCCATATAGATTTCCTCTTCTAAATCTCCGTTTAGAAAGGCCGTCTTTACATCCATCTGATGTATTTCCAGGTTCCATAGAGCAGCAATAGCTAACAACACTCTAATGGACGTTATTCTCGACACAGGAGAATATGTATCAAAGTAATCAAGGCCTTCTTTCTGTCGGTAACCTTTAATTACCAACCTGGCCTTATACTTGTCAATTGTGCCATCTGATCTTATCTTCTTCTTGAAAATCCACTTGCAACCTAATGGTTTACTTCCCGGAGGAAGGTCCACAAGTTCCCACGTGTGATTTTGCAAGATAGATTCTATCTCAGATGCAATTGCCTCTTTCCAGTGAGGTCTCTCAGAGGAGTTCACAGCTTCTGAGTAGCTTTGGGGTTCACCTTCCAGTATGAAAGTGATAAAATCTGATCCATAAGATTTTTCCACCCGAGCTCTCTTACTCCGTCGAGGTGCATTCTCAACTGGTTCATCTTCCTCTTCTTCTTCCTCTGATATTTCCTTTACCCTTTTTGAGGAGCTAGCATCCTCTCGGGTCTTATATGGAAATACATGCTCGAAGAATGAGGCATTTCTCGATTCTATTATCGAGTTCTTGTGTATATCCGGTAATTGTGATTCATAAACGCAAAACCGATATGCACTGCTGTTTTGTGCATATCCAATAAATATGCAATCAACAGTTTTTGGTCCTATCTTAACCCTTTTTGGATCAGGCACCAAAACTTTGGCAAGACACCCCCACACTCGCAAGTATTTGTAGGATGGTTGTCTTCCATTCCATAACTCATAAGGACTCTTATGTATTTTCTTCCGAGGGACCTTATTTAAAAGGTAATTAGCTGTTAACACAGCTTCCCCCCACATCGAGTCTGGCAGTCCAGAGCTCAATAGAAGAGCATTCATCATCTCCTTAAGAGTTCTATTCTTTCGCTCAGCAATCCCATTCTGCTGAGGGGTATAAGGAGCTATTGTCTCGTGTCTGATCCCATGTTCAACACACAACTCAGCGAATGGTGATACATATTCACCACCTCGGTCACTTCGAACCACCTTAATTTTCTTATTAAGTTGGTTTTCAACCTCATTCTTATAGAGAATGAATTTCTCTATAGCTTCATCCTTGCTTTTGAGAAGATACACATAACAATATTTTGTGTTATCATCTATAAAAGTGATGAAGTACTTATTCCCACCACGCGTCGGTGTGCCTTTAAGGTCACATACGTCGGTGTGAATTAGGCCGAGAGGTTCGGTGCTTCTTTCAACGTGTTGAAAGGATGACCTAGTCAACTTCGCTTCAACACAAGTCTCACACTTGTGTGTCGGGTCAAGGTGGAATGTCGGTATGCTTTGCATGTTCATTAATCTACGAATCACATCGTAATTCACATGTCCTAGTCTACCATGCCATAAACACGAAGACTCAAGCATATAAGTGGAAGAGCTTTCAGTTTTATTTATCTTAGGCTTAATGGCCATTACACTGAGCTTAAACAGCCCATCAGATACATAGCCCTTTCCTACAAACATTCCCTTCTTCGACAGAACAACTCTGTCGGACTCAAACACAATGCGAAAGCCATGCTTGCTTAAGAGTGATCCGGACACTAGATTCTTTCGAATCTCCGGAACATACAGTACATTGGTTAGAGTCAGGTCCTTGCCCGAGGTCATCTTCAGCACCACCTTCCCTTGGCCCACGATGTCCGAGGTTGCCGAGTTCCCCATGAACAGCTTCTCTCCACTAATTTCTTCAAAATTGTGGAGCAGCTCCTTATTACAGCATACATGTCTGGTGGCTCCAGTATCGATCCACCATTGCCGCGGGTTTGAACCCACCAGGTTCAACTCGGAGACCACAGCGCAGAGGTCTTCCATTTCTGGTCCCTCGTTCAGGTTGGCCTCCTGCTTCTTCTTCGGTTTCTTACATTCCGAAGATTTGTGGCCCACTTTGCCACAGTTGTAGCACTTCCCAGAGAACTTCTTGGCGATGCCTCCTTTGGGTGCCAGCTTGGAAGATTTAGAATTCTTCCGTTTCGAGCTTTGTCCGTGCTCGACCACGTTGGCTTTCACAGTAGCCTGAGAGAATAGTTTTCTCTCCGAACCCTTGTTGTCTTCTTCGATGCGAAGTCTCACAACAAGTTCCTCCACGTTCATCTCTTTCCGTTTGTGCTTCAGATAGTTCTTGAAATCCTTCCAGCCGGGGGGCAGCTTCTCAATGATGGCTGCTACTTGGAAGGTTTCACTCAGAACCATACCTTCTGAGTGGATCTCATGTAGGATCACCTGAAGCTCTTGGACTTGGCTGATCACAGTCTTAGTGTCAACCATCTTGTAGTCCAAGAATCGGCCCACGATGAACTTTTTGGCCCCAGCATCCTCCGACTTATATTTCTTGTCCAGGGACTCCCATAGCTCCTTAGCCGTTCTCTTCGTGCTGTACACAACATACAGCGAGTCGGCCAGACAGTTGAGAATGTAGTTTCGGCATAGGTACTCAGAATGAGTCCAAGCCTCTACCACAACAGCCTCAGCTTGCTCGGGAGGGTCCTCGGTCAAGAACCGAGCCAAATTGAGCGTGGTCAGGTAGAAGAGCATCTTCTGCTGCCACCTCTTGAAGTTCAACCCAGTGAACTTCTCTGGCTTTTCCCCATGGTTGATCGGGGCATTCCCGATCGGGGCGGAGGGGGCCTGGTGATGAGTCTGTTTCACCTCAACACGTTCCGTGGCCATCTCAACAGAATCGAATCTGTTTCAAGATTGTTGGAGGATTTTTCTGAGATTTTATACTAAATTGAAATTACAAAAACAATTTCAACTTATCTCTGTTGAGTGGCCGAGTTGAAAACCGAAGCTGCCGAGTGAGATCCGAGTGGCCGAGTGAGGTCCGAGTGGAATCTCCCGACCCGAGCAGGTTTTCCCGAGTGGCCGTGTGAGATCCGAGTGAAATCTCCCGAGCGGCCGAGCGAGCTCCCGAATGACGTTTCCCGAGCGGCCGAGTGAGCTCCCGAATGAAGTTTCCCGAGCGGCCGAGTGAGCTCCCGAGTGGAGTTTCCCGAGCGGCCGAGTGAGCTCCCGAGTGTCCGAGTGAGATCCGAGTGAAATCTCCCGAGCGGCCGAGTGAGCTCCCGAATGAAGTTTCCCGAGCGGCCGAGTGAGCTCCCGAGTGGCCGAGTGAGCTCCCGAGCAGCAGTAGGACGTCTCTCGACCGGGGAGTTGCTGAGGCCTGCGCAGCGCAGTTTCCTTGAAACAGATTCGTCCTCCTCCGGCGGTGCTTCGAGGCTCAGATGGACTTCCGTCTCTCAGGATACAACAGCAGACCACGGGCACAACGGAGCACTCGTTGCTCGTGGCGAACTGAGGAAGTACCCGACTGCTATCAGCGGGGTCGGGAGCGAGGTGGAGTGGAGAAGAATTTCGCACTGCGTCTCTGCCTGTGCGTCTCTTCCTTTGCTCTCGGTCACGGCCTCCTTTTATAGGCTCAGACCTCGCAGTATTAAATGACGAATTAATCATCATTTAATGACATTTACCCGACCAGATCCAAACGTCTGGGGGTTACTGATCTCGCATTAAACAAAATTAATGCATCAGTTACATTCGAGCAAAAATCAAATTGGCAAAACTTTGGCTCATCTGCTTGGACAAATTTTGCCCCGACCGGTCCGACATTCGACGTGCGCGGGTCGTGCATGCACACGAGTTCACTTGGTTCAGTACAAATTCGGGCCCTGGATTTGCACCCCCCCTGCGCACCCACGCGTGAGAGAGAGTCTCTCCCCTAGCATTTGTTCACAACTACCATGCTTGTGATACAATATAAACCAAATATTTTGCCTTAAACTCCCAATGTGGGACTAAAGCCCCCCCTCTCAAGGGGGCCCTTTTATTCTCCTCCTCACTTTCTACTCAAGAGAAAGTAACAATGTGGGACTAAAAGTCCCTCCACCTCTTTTCCATTCACACCATATATCCTAAGATATATAACACGAACTGCCGACGACCGACGACCGTCGTCGCTCGGCCGACGACTTTACAAGCTGTAATGTAATCCAGATTACGGAGGTTTTATTTTGTAATCCAGATTACAAATCATTAACCTCTTTTGTAATCGAGATTATATTATATTACAATTTTAAAGTTATTCCAAACAAAGGAATCCAACTTGTAATGTAATCTGGATTACATTACAGGGTGGATTACACCCTACCAAATACAACCTTAACAATTAAGTTGAAATTATATTTTATAATTTCATTTTATTATTATCTGAAAGGAGTCCATTTTCTCCCACACTGGAAACGTCTTTTCAGAACTAACACGCTGAGAAGTTGTTTTACATTGTTTGACTGGAAAGATTTCTTACTCTTAAATGGTACCTATCATTCGAGATCATCAGAGAAAAAGAAGTTGCCTTTCTTGTTCTCTTCTCCTGCTTGCTGCAACGCGCACATTTCACACTTTTCGGCCCTTTTGTTGTTGTCACTTCATCGACCGAACACACGTAATTCACGTGTTTTAATTTGCTTGGGAGGAAAAACACTGATACAACAATTTCATAGTTTATTAGAAAAAAGTTCATCAAATACTTGTGATGAATGTGATAAAAATCTGAATTTGAGATGAATATCTCAATAAATTATTTTTTATAATTTTCAATATATCATGTGTCATATCAATACAATTGAAAAAAATAATAGATTAGGAGATTGAGATATTAGTTTTAATTACTAATGATTTAATATGTTTAAATTATAATAAATATTTACCATTATTTTTATATTTATTATTACTGTATCTATGATAATATATTATTATGTTTATAATAATATATTATTATATTTATCATTATATTTTTAAATATATTAGGATAACAATATGTATAAATAGACTTGTTAATTTATAACAATTATCAATAATAAAAAAACAATTATCTTCTCTTGTTTTTCTATTTTTTTTCCTATGTGCTTTCATATTATATTATGTATTTCAACTGGGTATCACAGTGATAATCCTTAACACATATTTCTTCTTTTTTTTTTTCCTTCTAAAAAAAATCGACCGGCAATATTCTCCATCACCGGCGACATAACTTCTCCTTCGCGGCTTCAAGTCCACCCTGCGACGCCTCCTTCACTGCACCGCATTCTCTTGACTTTCTTTCCGACCACCTCTATGGTCTCTTCGGTTGTTTCTTTTAACATTGTGACTTTCTTCTTGGCCTTCCTCCCAACAGTTTTCATTGTCTCTTTTACCTTCTTAGCCGTATTATCTGTGGTCTCTTTGGCCTTCTTTTTTTCCTTGCCTACGAGCTCTTTGATGGTTTCCTTCATAGTTAACGCCTTCTTTTTTACCTTGCCTACAAGCTCCTTTGAAGCTTTCTTCTTAGAGTCATGATGATACGTTTCTTTCATGAATTGCTCTTCTTCTAATTCAACCTTTTTTCATTTCTTTCATTCTTTTATTTTAACCTTTTTTTTATTTAAAAATCCTTACTCGTTTCCTTTTTTTCCACGACTTATCTTTTTCTTACCAACCCTCCTTCCTTTGATAAGATTTTTATTGTCTACTAATAACTATTTTTTTCTCCCTTTTTCTCAAATTAGGTTTTTTCCCTTTCCTCTCAAATCTATTTTCTCCACCTCGGTCTCACCCTAAGCGTCTCATCGCCGGCCAGTGCCACTAGTCCAGCCTCCATAACACCGCTAGTATAATCTCTCTCTCTCTGGACTCCCCCTTTTACCATAAAAAAATAGTGTTGTTTCCTGCCATTTTGTTCTTTATTGCATGTTTTTATCCTTTAGTACCATTTTATGACTATCATCACCTACTCTAAGGACGCCTATGATTCCTTCTAGGACAAACTGGAAGGTGCCCTCCTCAACTCTCTCGTCTTAGTAGTAGTCATCACGATTTTCACCTTCCTCCTCGATCTCTCCTTTCTATTTTCTAGTGATATGGTTATAACAACAACTTTCTTATTTTCTTCTATCTCTCCCCTCATTTCTCAACTCCTCTTTTGTCATTGATTTCTCTCATTTCTTTTCCTTTTTTTAATTCTCTTTCTTCTTCCTTTTAGTTTCTGCAAGAACCTTCTATCAAAAAAATTTTCATGTTAATCTTTTCTCTCTTTTTAATCTTTGCTCCTGATGGGGCTGGGCAGTCTGAGCCGAACACGGGGATGAAGAAGCTAAGGACGCAACCTGATCTCTTCTCTCGGGCCCCGAGACCCCCTCTTAGGGGTGCACTTGGGAAAACTATCTCGGGAGATACCACATCCAGAGACTCCCGAGCCCACCTCGGGAGGCGGGGTCCTCGCAACAGCTGACCTCAAATACCGACTAGAAAAAAATCCACGCACTCCCCTCCCCTGTAAAATTGGCTCAACGGGGGAAAGAAGGTTAACAGCGCCGACGATTTCAAGGGATATCCCTTCATCACCGTTTCAAAGGTGGATCCACCACCTCAGCGGCCCGGATATCCCTTCATCACCGAAAGCAGGAGGCGTGGCTCAAGTATCGGAATCATGGCACCGATAAAGGGGGGGCACGACCAGTCTGTCAAGACCGATATAAAAGGTAGTTCAACCCCTCCGGTAAGGGGGTTTACGACCTATCATCTTTACATTTTGTCTTTCTTTCTCACCGCCATTGGGACACCCTACTAACTTGGGCGTCGGAGTGGACTCCGTTGGACCCTTGCCGGCATGTCCCCTAACGCTTGTGTTATTCTCGCAGGACCCCCAGGTTCCTCGACGACGCAGTCATCTCTGCAGGAGTTGAACCTCAGTGACTGGCCATCATCGATGACTCCTTCTAGAACAAATTTGGCGTCGTCTGTGGGAACTTAATAAAGCACCTCAAGGAGCGCCGATGGTGGAAGCGGAGGATCTCGCTCATCCGCGGGAGGATGAAGGGCCTAAGCAAGAGCGACGAGAAGTGGAAAGTGAAGAGGTGCAGATCCATCCTCATGGCGGAGGGGGAAATACGCGCATCACTCTTGACCTTGCGCCAACATTACGAAATCGCCTCGTCGAATGCCTGCGAAACCACAGAGATGTGATTGCTTGGGCCGCTGAAGAAATCAAGGGGGTCCCCCAGCGCTGGCTATGCATCACCTACATGCGTCGCCGGAAGCTCGTCCCGTGAAGCAGAAGAGAAGACACTTCTCCCCGGAGCAAGATAAAGCTATTCAAGAGGAGGTTCAGAAGCTATTAAAAGTCGGGCACATTAGGGAAGTCCAGTTCCCGGCTTGGCTAGCCAACATGGTCCTGGTTCCCAAGCCAGGGGATAAATGGCGAGTCTGCATCGATTTCAGAGACCTAAACAAAGTGAAATGTGAGTGGTTGCAAAGGTATGTAGACATATATGGACAACTAAAAACCACCTTCTCGGAGGTCATCCTGCAGAAGATCTCCCGGTCGGATAATGTGGGGGTCGACGAGTTAGCCAAGTTGGCTAGTTCCATATCTACTTGGCGGTTGGAGGGGCCCAGTGTGACGGAAACAATGGTCGCCCAAATTGGAGGAGAGCTCAGAATAGACGAACCCATGGATTGGAGGGATCCATATATAGCATTCCTCCGGGACGGATCCCTGCCAAGCGGGGGCCCAGAGACTCGGTTGTTTCACCTACAAGCGGAGAGGTTCACACTGGTCGGGGATCAGTTATACAATAGAACCTATGCCCGACCCCTCCTCAAATGTGTCGGGCCGGAGGAGACTGGCTACATAATGCGAGAGGTGCACGAGGGCATCTGTGGAAGCCATATTGGAGGGAGATCCTTGTCCCGCAAGATCTTTTTGGCAGGATATTTTTGACCTACCTTGCAGGCTGACTCGCTCAACTTCGTGGCCAGATGTAAGGCTTGTCAGAGGCATCAGCATGTATCTCATCACCCAACGAAGTCGTTGAGAGTTTCTATAGTATCTTGCCCGTTCGAATAGTGGGGAATGGACATTGTGGGACATTTTCCCATCGGGCCCAGCAGAAGAAATTCCTCCTGGTCCTCGTTGATTACTTTTCTAAATGGGTAGAAACCGAACCTCTGACCAACATCACAGAGGGGGCGGTAATGAAGGTTTTATGGAAAGATATTGTCTGCAGATACGACATCCCTCATAAGCTGGTGTCAGACAATTGGCAGGCAATTCTCCGGACGAAGATTGAAGGAATGGTGTGAAGGGTTGGGCATTCAGCAGGCTTTCACCTCCGTCGCCTACCCACAAAGCAATGGACAAACGGAGGTGGTCAATCAGGAAATTCTGCGAGGGCTCAAAGTAAAGCTGGATCATGTCGAAGGCAGTTGGGTCGAAGAACTTCCCAGCATCTTGTGGTCTTATCGGACTACCCCAAAAGAAGGAACCGACGAGAGCCCTTTCCGATTAGTCTACGGAGCAGAGGCCGTCATTCCGGTGGAAGTAGGAGAGGAGTCTCCACGACGGCGACATTATCGCAAGGAAGATAACGACCAAGAACGGTTGATTGATCTGGACTTCATATCGGAGGTACGAGACAAGGCTGTGGTAAGGTTGGAAACCTATCGACAGAGGATGCAGCTGGCCTACAATCGGAGGGTGATCGCCCGCAGCTTCGAGGTGGGTGATCGAGTCTGGAAAAGAATCAAACCGGTGGGTGATCCCGGGAAGTTAGAGCCGCAGTGGGATGACCCTTACGTCGTCATCAAAAGACTTACAGGGGGTAGCTACTATTTGGAAGACCGCGAAGGCAGAAAACTGGAAAGGCCTTGGCATGCGAGGCATCTTCGCCCCTACCGTACTTCGTGAGCTGTCATGGGATGCACTTTCGTCGTTGTATGTTTTCAATGTCCCACTGTCTTGCAGTATCATTAATAAAAGAGATGTACTATGTGTCATTCGGGAAATGTTAAGGCTCCGTTTCTGATTAAAACCCTACAACCCCTCGGTGTATAGGCTTGGCCTCGGAGCTATACACGCCCGGTTAAGAGCTGATTAAAATCCTACAGTCCCTCGGTGTGTAGGCTTAGCCTCGGAGCTGTACACGCCCGGCCCTACAGTCCCTCGGTGTGTAGGTTTGGCCTCGGAGTTGTACACGCCCGGCCAAGAGCTGATTAAAACCCTACAGCCCCTCGGTGTGTAGGCTTGGCCTCGGAGCTGTACACGCCCGGGCAAGAGCTAACTAAAACCTTACAGCCCTCGGTGTGTAGGCTTGGCCTCGGAGTTGTACACGCCCGACCAAGAGCTAATTAAAACCCTACAGTCCCTCGGTGTGTAGGCTTGGCCTCGGAGTTGTGCACGCCCGGCCAAGAGCTGATTAAAACCCTACATCCTCTCGATGTGTAGGCTTGGCCTCGGAGCTGTACACGCCCGGCCAAGAGCTGATTAAAACCCTACAGCCCCTCGGTGTGTAGGCTTGGCCTCTAAGCTGTACACGCCCGACTAAGACCTAATTAAATCCCTACAACGCCTCGGTGTGTAGGCTTGGCCTCGGAGATGTACACGCCCGACCAATAGCTGATTAAAACCCTACAGCCCCTCGGTGTGTAGGCTTGGCCTCGGAGCTGTACACACCTAGCCAAGAGCTGATTAAAACCCTACAGCCTCTCGGTGTGTAAGATTGGCCTCAAAGCTGTACACGCCCGGCCATACAGCCTCTCGGTGTGTAGGCTTAGCCTTAGAGCTATACACGCCCGGCCAAGAGCTGATTAAAATGTTACAACCTCTCAGTGTGTAGGATTGGCCTCGGAGCTGTACACGCCCGGCCAAGAGCTGATTAAAACCCTACAACCTCTCGGTGTGTAGGCTTGGCCTCGGAGCTGTACACGCCTGACCAAGAGCTGATTAAAACCCTACAGCCTGTCGGTGTGTAGGCTTGGCCTCTAAGCTGTACACGTCCGGCCAAGAGCTGATTAAAACCCTACAGCCTCTCGGTGTGTAGGCTTGGCCTTGGAGCTGTACACGTCCGGCCAAGAGCTGATTAAAACCCTACAGTCTCTCGGTGGGTTGGCTCGGCCTCGGAGCTGTACACGCTCAGCCAAGAGTTGATCAGCGTTTGAGGTTGTACCCTGTACCAGCCCTACCAAAAACGAGATAAAAGTCTCATGTCCGCTCCAGCTACATAGGGCCGAAGATGAACAGGGAATCACTCTAAAAACAAGGAGTTTAACGATAAATCAAGTAAATATTCGCCCTAAGATCAGAGAGCTCCAAAAGAATAAACTACAGCAGTCAAGGGAGTATGGAGGTGTTGGTGCAATTTGCACTAATAGTTAAACTTGGGTTTTGATGAATGACAAATAGGTTAAAGTTAGGCTTGCTTTTGGTTTTGATCTCTTTACTAAGTGTGCAGGGTTGAAAGACTTAGGACCTGACACCAGGCTGAAGTCCAGGGTGGTTGAGTCCTGGCAGGAAGTCCAGTTGGGTTCGTGGGGCCTGACAATTGGCTGAAACCCAAGTTGGTTGAAACTTGGCAAAAAGACCAGGGTGGTTGAGCCCTGGCAGGAAGACCTGGTGGGTTAAGAAGTTGAGTAGAGCTGCACGAGGTAAGTAAGGTAAGTCACTGGAGGAGCGAACCAGTGAGGACGGGTCCTATTTTAGGACTGTAGGCGCAGTCCAACTTAGGCCCATTTTGGTGACCTCGGTTGAGTCCTGGTTAGATCCTTATCCAGGTTTGGATGGGGTCTAATTAACTCTAAATTCATTAACTCTATTTTACAGGATTTATTTGATATGTGAACTAATTAGATTTTGTAGGTTAATTTTATAAATTTATTCCTCATCTAAAGCCTCGGTGGAGGATAAATTTTCATTTAAATTATTCGTATTTCTTATTTTTTTGGAGAATAAAATTATTCCTACTAAGGATAAAATCTTATTGTTATTTTCTAATTATTCCTATTAATACTTAAAATTCTCACGTGAAGCCTAGCTAGAAGGATAAAATCTCTTTTTAATTTGTATTTTGAATTATTTTTTCGAAAAACAAAAAGCCTTGGTGAGGTAAGAGGATAAAACCTCTTGGTTAACTTTTTCAGATTAAATTTTATTTGAATTATTTAAGTGAAGCAAAGATAGAAACATTATCTTGTTTGAATTATTCCTTCTTGCTGATGGATAAAATTTGAGCTGAGAAGATCATGCATCGAGACACTATAAAAGGAAGCAAGCAAGCCCTCTAGGAAGTAGAAAAAAAAAATTTCTGGTTCAAGCTTTGGCACTCTCTTGCTTCCACGCTCCTCTGCTGCGGTTTGTGCTTTGACTTGACGCTGTCCGACCGCTGCCGGAAGATCGCTCCCAACACCCAAGCTGCTTCAGATAAATCTAAGTGTTGGGTAACATAATTTTTGTTCTGTCTGCACTTAAATTATTAAAAGGGGAAGTGTAGGGTTGTTACACTTCCACCTAATCTTGTATTCGAATCACTCTATCGGGAGTTTGTCGGTAGAGAATTTTAGTGGATTGCCCACAGGAAAGGCTCAAGGAACCTGGGTCTTCGAGTAGGAGTCGCCGAAGGCTCCGAACAAAGTAAAATTCCTCGTGTAATTTTTTATTATTTTTCGCTTTCTCTTTTCGTTTTAAGTTTTCCGCTGTGCACGTTTTTCAAAGCATCGTACGATTTTCTATTGACTCTGATTCTATAACGAAGATTTTTAAAGTCACATGATTCACCCCCCCTCTCACGTGCATCGGTCCTACAAGTGGTATCAGAGCGTTGGTACGCTCTGAATCGGTGCAACCACCGTAAGAGCCGGGGGAGATCCAGTTTTTCGCATTTTGTGTTTTTCGTTGCACAATCTAAATTAAGTATTGTTTCTTAAATTTAGATCTTTTTCTTTTGTTCGTTCAATTTTACTCGAATTTGGTGCAACACCATTTCGAGTCGCTCTTCACTTATTCTTTTTTTCCCACACCACTAATCTAAGACTTAGTCTTGGAACGAGTTTTGTTGTTTTTTTAAGTCACAGATGGCCCAGAGTGAAGGTTACAGCACTGCTCGTCCTCCGCTCTTCAACGGGAAAGATTTCCCCTACTGGAAGCGGAGAATGGAAGTGTATCTCAAAACCGATATGGATCAATGGTTCGCGGTGCAAATTGGCTACGAACCACCAATGGACGAGGGAAACAAGGCGCCACTGAAGCCTGATAGATGGAACCTGGAAATGAAGAAAAAAGCTCAGATCGAGTTCAAAGCGCAGAACACCCTCCAGTGCGGACTAACCAAAGAAGAGCTCAACAGAATCGGACCAACCGAATTAGCAAAAGAACTTTGGGATAAACTAATTGAATTGCATGAAGGCACTACTGATGCAAAGGTAACAAAAAGGGATTTGCTTTTAAATAAATTGTTTAATATGAAAATGCAGGAAGGAGAATCTGCAAGTCAACTTCACGCTCGGATCAAGGACATACTAAATGGACTCCACCTGATTGGGCACAAACAAGAAAACAGAGACATTATAAGGTATGCACTAAATGCCTTTCCTAGAAATTCATTATAGGCATCCATTGTAGATGCTTATAAAATCTCTAGGAATCTTTCCAAAATAAATTTAGATGAACTGTTTTGTGAATTAGAGTTGCATGAACAAACTAACGCCAAGGCCGAGAAAGGGTTTGCTTTGTTTGCAGATTCTTCAAGAAAGGTCAAGTCGAAGAAGAATATTCAAGAAGAATCCGAAGAAGAACCAGAGTCAGACTCAGACGACGAGGAGCATGTGGTAAACTTGGTAAGAAAAGTCTTTGCCAAAAAGAAGAACAAGTTTTCAAAAAGGGATCTCCAAAAGATAATGAAGCCCATCAGCAATGAAGGTAAAAGCAAAATGACCTGCTTCAGTTGCAACAGAAAAGGGCACTTCAAACATGAATGTCCCTATAAAAAGGAGGACCAACCCAAGAAGAACAAGAAGAAGAAGACTTTACAAGCCACCTGGGACGAGAGCTCGGACGACTCCGACAATAAACCACCAAAAAATTCAAGTTACCTGGCGCTAATGGCAACCGGTCATGGATCGGACTCGGAAAGCGATGAAGATTCCGAATACGAGTCGAGCCAAGAGATCGAACTCTTTTCGGATGGCTCGACTAAGGTATACTTAGATTCAATTAATAAAAAGTTTTTTAAGATTATCTCTGTTTTAAATAAAAATTTGTTTGCATTTGAATCTAGGAATGACCAGTTCCTTAAGGAAAATCAAGACCTTAAGGAGCAATTAATTAATACCAAAACCTTAACTGAATCAACTCAAAATGAAAGAACAATTGAACTGGAAAATGATAACTCCACCCTAAAGGGTGAAGTTCAAAACCTTAAGGACTTACTAACTGTTGGATCGAGAGAAACGATAGAGGGGGGGGGGGTGAATATCGTTAAACGTTCGGATTTGAAAAGAGAATGCGTAGCGGAAGATTAAAAACAAAAACACACAAACACCAAGGTTTTTACTTGGTTCGGAGCCTAGGTCGACTCCTACTCCAAGGCCCACGGTCGCTGACCGTTTACTGCGGGCAATACTATAATCGCGCAAAATCAGTTACAGAAATGGAATTACAGTTAAAGTGCAGTACTGAAATTAAACTCTTCTTTTTACCGACGTCCGATGTAGATTACTTTTTCCGGAGCAGTAGGACGTCGTCGACGCTTGTATCTTGAGTCGGGAGGTTGCTGGAGCAGAGCGCGGAAGCAAAAGAGCGTAGAAGCGTTGAAAGAATTCGTTGTTTCAAGCCTCGGGGTCGAGGGCCCTTTTATAGGCCCTGGGGGCGCCCCTCACGTGTCGGTCGATCCGCCTCCGTCTCGGTCAGCTTCTGATCCCTTCAATCTCGGGATCAAGCTTTGACCGGGGCGCCCGGAACGCTGGGGGCGCCCAGATTGACCGGGTCAAAATCTCATCCTCTTGGCTTCGCTGGAGCTGCTTCGGTAGCTTTACCTGGGGGCGCCCGGGAGAAGCGGGGGCGCCCGGGAGCAGCGGGGGCGCCCGGGAGCACGGGGCGCCCGGGAGATGAGCTGTCAAAGCCTGGCTTTTGTTTTGTGTGTTTTGTGTTCACCTTGGGGGCGCCCGGGACACTCCGGGCGCCCTGGTCAGCTGTTGGCTCTTTCCTTTGAGGCTCTCTGAGCTGCAGACACTCGTTCCTTCGGTCCTGCATCCAGGGTTAGTCCAAAACACCATAAAACAATAAGATGTTAGTTTATACAGCCTTAGTTGTCTTGGTTCTGACTTTGGGTCTCCAAAATGGAGCCCTAGGTCGAACCGACGCCTACTGTTCCCTCGACGAGGAACGCGTCCTCACCTACTCCTCTCGGGAGAATGTACCTGATGTCAACCGGCTCCTCCGGTTGGATTTTTGCCTAGCAGTCCTTCGCCAGGTCTTGGATACCAAGCCGTCCTTCGCCCGGTGCCTAGCTGTCCTTCGCTAGGTCTTCAGTCCCAAGCTGTCCTTCGCCTGGCGCCTAGCAGTCCTTCGCTAGGTCTTCAGTACCTTGGCATTCCTTCGCCAGTGCCTAGCAGTCCTTCGCTAGGGCTTTGTACCCTGGCATTCCTTCGCCAGTGCCTAGCAGTCCTTCGCTAGGACTTTTTACCCTGCACACTAGAGTAACATTGTTAGATCACCAACAGCACTTAACTTTGAATCCTTTGCCAATATCAAAACAAGGTTCGATATGGTGCTTCCTGCACCAACAAACTCCCCCTTTTTGATTTATGATAACACAATTCAAAGTTAAGTAAAAACTTATAATAGTTAAGAAAGAAGGTTAAGACCTAATGAAATATAGCAGTTTTGAACAGTCTAAAACAAATGTAATTTGAATAGCAAAAATTTTCCTGAACAAAATTTTTTTTCTCATACCCCCCTTGAATAATTGTGTTATAAAACACTTAACTTTGACCTTTCCTCCCCCTTTGACATATATCAAAAACAAACATGGGTGAACAAGGTTTCTAATAGAGAGTTTTTGAGTTTGTGTAAAACTTCTAAGTTTTTTGACAAAGTGTTTTTTTTAAAAGCATTTGCAAAAAAACTTTTTACATTTATACAATTTTGAAAAGTTTTGTAAACCTAAATGTTGTTTAAAAAAGCTTTTACTTACAAGGCTTTGGAAAAAGGAATTTTACTTGGGCAAAATTTTGAAGCCACATTTCCCAAAAAAAGGTTCAACTTTGAGAATTGGGAAAAAATTTATTTTAAAATAATTTGCACACTTAGACGAATTTGTTTGGAAATACTTTGTGTATTTTGAAAAACAAAATTTGTAAAACTTCTAGACAAGTTTTTCACCAAAAAAAACTCTACTTAGAAACATTTGCCAAAATTTTCACAAAAGTTTTGCTTAGACAAATTCTGTTTACTAAGAAGAATTTTACTTAAGAAAAAAATATGCACTTAAAAAATTTTGAAACGCTTAGAAATGCTTAGAAATTTTTGAAGCACTTTAAAAAAATTAAACAAAATTTCCTTTCTCTCCCCCTTAATGTGAAATTCTTCTCCTTATGTTTTAGACCATTTCTAAGTTCAAAAAATATTTTGAAAAACATCTGAGTATCACAAAGGAAATTCTTAATTAAGAGCAACTCGAAGTTTTTAATAAAGTTTCTTTAAAAAGGGAAAAAGTTTGGAAGAACTTTTTCTACTCTCCCCCTTGGTCATATATCAATAAAGATCTCTTGAAAAATATATTTTGAAAAACATTTAAAATTTATGTATCAGAGCTCATGGGTTTTGAAAACATCAATATTTAAGTGAGAGAATAATGTTAAAACTGATAATTTTTAATTAATAACTTTTTACCCTGGCATTCCTTCGCCAGTGCCTAGCAGTCCTTCGCTAGGACTTTTTACCCTGACATTCCTTCGTCAGTGCCTAGCAGTCCTTCGCTAGGACTTTTTACCCTGCACACTAGAGTAACATTGTTAGATCACCAACAACACTTAACTTTGAATCCTTTGCCAATATCAAAACAAGGTTCGATATGGTGCTTCCTGCACCAACACTAACAACTTTTACAACCCGGTCAAAGAATCTTGACCTTATTCTTGGATCTCAAAAGGGCGTGTACAATAAATCTGGGATAGGATATAAATTAGGATCGACCCAAAAATCCTTTATCTCATTTGTCCACCCACGTGAAAACCGGTGAAAAGCTTGGGTCCCGAAAGCTTACCTAACATAGCAAGTAGGGCAGAACCAATACTATGTCCCCAAGAAGGACATTCATTACATTGACCCGAAACACCCTACCTATAATTTAGGGGGAGGCACCAAATTAGTTGGCACCTCAAAGTCACCCTCTACCCGTCTGGGTACCTAGGACTAGTTTCAAAAGTTAGTCTGACACTTGACCTACTCAGTACTAGGGTAGGGCGAGCTGATAGTACGTTAGGGAAGCTGATCTAAGGAGTCATGTAGGGGAAGGCGTCCTTTATTTGGTCTTCTTAGCCCAGTGGAACTAGCCGGAGCTACCCCGCCACATCCTAGACTAGTTAGACCAAGGAGTTTCAATAGGTAGGTTAAAAGTACAACTTCCTTAAGCGGTTCTGCCTAGAAAGTGGTTGTTGATCCAATAAGGCTTCGGCCAAACAAGACCTCTGTGCCTCGCCACGGCCTAGAAACCAATTATGGAAGTATACTTTTAAACTGCTTCTTGTCAAACCTGAATCTAACAAAAGATCAGATTAACTTTTATAAATCAAACTCAAACTTATCTCACACAAATCATAGGATCCCTTTGATTGACAACTTAAACAAAGTGAGATGAATAAGGACAACTAAACTCAAACCTCAAAATTCAAATTAACAAATTCAAAATTCAAAATTCAAATTAACAAATTCAAAATTCAAATTAACGAATTCAAAATTCAAAATTCAAATTAACAAATTCAATTTAACAAATTCAAAATTCAAAATTCAAATTAACAAATTCAAAATCCAAATTAATGAATTCAAAATTCAAAATTCAAAATAATGAATTCAAAATTCAAAATTCAAATTAACAAATTCAAAACTCAAAATTCAAATTAACAAATTCAATTTAACAAAATCAAAATTCAAAATTCAAATTAACAAATTCAATTTAACAAATTCAAAATTCAAAAATCAAATTAACAAATTCAAAATTCAAATTAATGAATTCAAAATTCAAAATAATGAATTCAAAATTCAAAATTCAAAATTCAAAATTCAAATTAACAAATTTAAAATTCAAAATTCAAATTAACAAATTCAATTTAACAAATTCAAAATTCAAAATTCAAATTAACAAATTCAAAATTCAAATTAATGAATTCAAAATTCAAAATTTAAAAAAATGAATTCAAAATTTTAAATTCAAATTAACAAGTTCAAAATTCAAAATTCAAATTAACAAATTCAAAATTTAAAATTCAAATTAACCAATTCAAATTTAAAATTCAGAATCTTAAATTTTTTAAATTTCTTAATGTTTCTCGAAATTCAAACTCCTTAAGTTTTTTTTTGTTGTTCAAAATTCAAATTTTAAATTCCTTAAATCTTTTAAATTCCTTAACTTTTTCAAAACTTCAAGTCTTCAATTTCTTAAGGTTTTTCAAAATTCAAATTCTCCTAAGCTTTTTAAATTCAAATTTTTAATCTTCTTAAGTTTTTTTTGGGGTTCAAATTTCTTAAGTTTCTTTAAATCATTCCTTTAACTCATTAAAAACTTAAACTAAATTCTAAAAATTTCCTACTTAACTGTAGAAAAACAAGTGGATTATCGACAGTGGGTGCTCCAGACATATGACTGGGGATCCCACCAAGTTTACAAAACTCAAGTACAAAAGTCTAGGGACAGTTGCGTTTGGAAACAACGATAAACTTAAGGTAATTGGCCTAGGTAACATTGAACTTGAGTTTGATTTTATAATTAAAAATGTCTTACTTGTTGAAAACTTTCACTTCAATTTACTAAGTATCAGTAAATTGTGTGACACTGGGTATAAGGTTAGGTTCTTGTCCAATGAATGTATGATCAAACACACTGACAACCCAAACATCACACTTAGAGGACATAGACACAATAACATCTATGAAATTAGGTTAACCCGTCCCCTAGCAAATTGTCTTTTAACACATAAGGATGAGACTTGGCTATGGCATAATAGACTTTCACACACTCACTTCAGAAAATTACCTAAACTAAATGGTTTAGTTAGAGGTCTACCAAAGTTACCTAACTTTGAGACAACCTTATGTAATGCTTGTCAACAAGGGAAACAAACTAGATCAACTCATAAACCAACTAATCAAACTCAAACTAAATCAATTCTTGAATTAATTCACCTAGACCTATTTGACTCACATGGGATAAAATCAATTAGTGGGAATCTATACTGTTTAGTAATTATAGATGACTATTCAAGATTCACCTGGGTAAAATTCTTAAAAAATAAAGATGAAACGTTTGATATATTTACTCGATTTTGCAAATTAATAGAAAATGAAAAAGGGGTTAAAATTATAAGATTTAGGAGCGATAACGGTGGGGAATTCAAAAATCAAAAATTTTATCAATTCTGTTTAGAAAATGACTACCACCATGAATTCTCCTGCCCTAAAACACCTCAACAAAATGGAATTGTAGAAAGAAAAAAATAGAACACTACAAGAAGCAACCAGAACAATGTTTAATGAATACAACTTACCTAAATACCTTTGGGCCGAGGCTGTCAGTACAGCCTGCTATGTACAAAACAGAATAACTATAAATAAAAATCTAGGAAAAACGTCTTTTGAAATCTATTATAACAAATAACATAATATTAAGTATTTTAAAGTATTTGGATGTAAAGTGTATATATTAAATACTAGAGAACACTTAGGAAAGTTTACATCTAAGGTTGAGGAAGGTATCTTTGTAGGTTATTCCCTTACCAGTAGAGCCTATCGAGTTTATAATAAAACTACCCTAAGAATTGAAGAAACTACAAATGTAAAATTTGATGAAACATCTCACCCAAATAACTCTGATCAAACCACCTACCAACCAATTGATTTTGTTAGGTCCAGTACTGACCCAGATGAAAGCCCAATTAAGGACCAAGACCATGATCTGACTGAACCTTCACCTAACCAAACCAGAACTATTCGAGTCAGCTCAGCCCACCCTATTGATCAAATCATAGGTGATCCAGAACTAAGGGTTCAAACTAGGTCAGCCTTTAGAAACCTTAGCCAAATTGCTTTAATTTCCAAAATTGAACCAAAATCAGTAGAAGAGTCTTTACTTGACCCTGATTGGATCATAGCTATGCAAGAGGAGTTAGCCCAATTTGAACATAGACAAGTCTGGGATTTAGTACCCTTACCTAAAGACAAAAAGTTCATTGAAACCAAATGGGTCTATAGGAATAAACTTAACGAACAAGGTGAAATAATCAGGAATAAGGCTAGGTTAGTAGCTAAAGGGTTTAGCCAAGTAGAAGGACTTGATTATGATGAAACCTATGCCCCTGTAGCTCGACTTGAGTCTATTAGGATGCTTTTAAGTTATGCAGCCCATAATGGATTCAAATTGTATCAAATGGATGTTAAATCAGCCTTCCTAAATGGCCTAATTAAGGAAGAGGTTTATGTAGGACAACCCCTGGTTTTGAAAGCTTAGAACACCCTGACTATGTCTTTAAACTAAAAAAAGCCCTATATGGACTTAAGCAAGCCCCTAGGGCCTGGTATGAAAGATTGTCTAACCATTTAGTATCTAAAGGTTTTAACCAAGGTAAAATTGACCCAACACTATTTGTTAAAACATTAAAAACTGATATTTTTATAGCCCAAGTATATGTAGATGATATAATATTTGGCTCAACTAACTCAAAATTTTTGCAAGATTTTATAACGGTAATGGAAAATGAATTTGAAATGAGTTTAGTAGGTCAATTAACTTTCTTTTTAGGGCTATAAATAAAACAGATCAGTGAGGGTATTTTTGTCTATCAACAAAAATACACTAAAGAACTACTTAAAAAATTTGGAATGGATAGTGCAAAAGAAATTAAAACACCTATGGCTACCAATCAAACTGTAGATAGTGACCCAAATGGCAAACCTGTTGACCTTAAATATTATAGAAGTGCTATAGGCAGCTTACTTTACCTGACTGCAAGTCGACCTGACATTCTCTTTGCAGTTAGTATGTGTGTTAGGTATCAAACATGTGCTAAAGAGTCACATCTAACCCTAGTTAAAAGAATATTTAGGTACCTTAAAGGGACAGAAAGTTTAGGAATTTGGTATCCTAGAACATCCAAATTTGAACTTATTGGATTTTCTGATTCAGATTATGCTGGCTGTAAATTAGATAGGAAAAGTACCAGTGGTGGATGCCAACTTCTAGGGCCCTCACTAGTTAGTTGGTTCAGTAGAAAACAGCACTGCGTTGCCCTATTCACGACTGAAGCTGAGTACATAGCCATGGGTGAGTGTGTAGCCCAATTACTTTGGATGATGCATACGTTAAAAGACTTTAACTTGGATTTTAAGAAAGTCAAAATCTTTATTGATAATTTAAGTTCAATTAATCTAACCAAAAACCCAGTCCACCACTCTAGGAGCAAACATATAGAAATTAAACATCATTTTGTCAGAGATCATGTTAATAAAGGAGAAATTGAACTTAACCATGTTGAATCTAAGGCTAACCTAGCTAATATATTTACTAAACCACTCCCTGAATCTGAATTTAGTAACTTAAGAAGGTTAATAGGAATGTGTGTTATAGACTAGAATTGACCTGATCACACTTACTTCTTTTGAACAATCATCTCGCATATTCTGTTTGGTCAGTAGCTTAATTACTTTGATTCTTGGTTTAATTGGCTTAATTTTAGTATTTCAAAGTAGCATTTTAAAAAAAAAAATTGGTGGACTTAGCCTAAGTTTGACCCCTAAAACTGCATGAACCTATAGATTTAGGTAGCCGCATCTCACAAAACACATTAAGGATAACTTGTTTGTGCTTGTAAAACATAGAATAGTTATGAGATGCATAGGACTTTGCCTGGACTTCAGAATGCTTAAATCTGTGCATCGCAGTAAGTCTGGGCGTAAAATACCCATATTATAGTGATCAAGTCAAGTAGTCGTGAGTTAAAATCTGAGCTAGACATTATTACTTGACTTGACTAACCCAGTGAACACTACTATCATCTAGATAGTTAGCTAGTAATTAAGGTTAGACACCTAAAAAGGGCTAAAATTCTTACTTGGTTCAAGGAGAGCATATGTTAAAATCTTTCTCTTTTTGTGCTCTTTCGAATATGATCTTGAAAGTTTTTCCTCAAATTAATCCTGAAAATATTCTAAATGATCTTTTGAAAAGAAAATTTTGGAGAAATCTTCTCCTTTTCATTAATTCGCTTTGAGATATTCTTTATTGGTTTGGAAAAGATTAATATTTTGAAGGAAGTTTTTTTTGAAAATGGTGTTAGAAAAGTCATTTCTAAATTTACACCTAGTCATTTTCTTTATGCTCTCAGATTGTTTGTGTTAAATTAAGAACTTGACTTCCCCCTCTGAATCAGTTCAGAAACTTAGTATGCTTGTTAAGCATTTTTTTCTTCCCCAAATACTTAAAGATTTTTTTGGCTGGTATATTACTTGAATGCTTCATTTATTTCTGATGCTTGCGCACTTATTATTTCTTTGTTTTAATGAATGCCAAAGGGGGAGGGTTTAAGGGTTAAGTTAGAAGTTAAAGTTTTTAGAAATTAAAATCTTAAAGAAATTAAAAACTCCAGATCTTAGAGCATGTCATTTGCATATTCTTTTTGGACTCATTGCTTTATCTGGTATGTTCTAACTTTAACCCAGGTTGTCATTGCATCAAAAAGGGGGAGATTGTTGGTGCAATTTGCACTAATAGTTAAACTTAGGTTTTGATGAATGACAAATAGGTTAAAGTTAGGCTTGCTTTTGGTTTTGATCTCTTTACTAAGTGTGCAGGGTTGAAAGACTTAGGACCTGACACCAGGCTGAAGTCCAGGGTGGTTGAGTCCTGGCAGGAAGTCCAGTTGGGTTTGTGGGGCCTGACAATTGGCTGAAGCCCAAGTTGGTTGAAACTTGGCAAAAAGACCAGGGTAGTTGAGCCCTGGCAGGAAGACCTGGTGGGTTAAGAAGTTGAGTAGAGTTGCACGAGGTAAGTAAGGTAAGTCACTGGAGGAGCGAACCAGTGAGGACGGGTCCTATTTTAGGACTGTAGGCGCGGTCCAACTTAGGCTCATTTTGGTGACCTCAGTTGAGTCCTGGTTAGATCCTTATCCAGGTTTGGACGGGGTCTAATTAACTCTAAATTCATTAACTCTATTTTACAGGATTTATTTGATATGTGAACTAATTAGATTTTGTAGGTTAATTTTATAAATTTATTCCTCATCTAAAGCCTTGGTGGAGGATAAATTTTCATTTAAATTATTCGTATTTCTTATTTTTTTGGAGAATAAAATTATTCCTACTAAGGATAAAATCTTATTGTTATTTTCTAATTATTCCTATTAATGCTTAAAATTCTCACGTGAAGCTTAGCTAGAAGGATAAAATCTCTTTTTAATTTATATTTTGAATTATTTTTTTAAAAAACAAAAAGCCTTGGTGAGGTAAGAGGATAAAACCTTTTGATTAACTTTTTCAGATTAAATTTTATTTGAATTATTTAAGTGAAGCAAAGATAGAAACATTATCTTGTTTGAATTATTCCTTCTTGCTGATGGATAAAATTTGAGCTGAGAAGATCATGCATCGAGACACTATAAAAGGAAGCAAGCAAGCCCTCTAGGAAGTAGAAAAAAAATTTTCTGGTTCAAGCTTTGGCACTCTCTTGCTTCCACGCTCCTCTGCTGCGGTTTGTGCTTTGACTCGACGCTGTCCGACCGCTGCCGGAAGATCGCTCCCAACACCCAAGCTACTTCAGATAAATCTAAGTGTTGGGTAACATAATTTTTGTTCTGTCTGCACTTAAATTATTAAAAGGGGAAGTGTAGGGTTGTTACACTTCCACCTAATCTTGTATTCGAATCACTCTATCGGGAGTTTGCCGGTAGAGATTTTTAGTGGATTGCCCATAGGAAAGGCTCAAGGAGCCTGGGTCTTCGAGTAGGAGGGTCTTCGAGTAGGAGTCGCCGAAGGCTTCGAACGAAGTAAAACTCCTCGTGTAATTTTTTATTATTTTTCACTTTCGCTTTTCGTTTTAAGTTTTCCGCTGTGTACGTTTTTCAAAGCATCGTACGATTTTCTATCGACTCTGATTCTATAACGAAGATTTTTAATGTCACGTGATTCACCCCCCCCCTCTCACGTGCATTGGTCCTACAGGAGGGAGGACAAGAACATAATAATGAGGCACCCTACAGAGCTCGCTCTTCGGGGGAATGGTCGTCCCAGACACGTTGAATAGTTATGGCGCTCAAATCGGAGCCCAGCTTCAATAACTGATCCTCCTCCAACTGCTTGATGGCGCCGTAGAAGCCCTGTTTGAGGGTCTTAAATGCTTGTGCAGCCACCAGACTGGCGTACTCCTCTTACTCCAAAAATTTGACTTTGTAGGCCGCCTCCATCAGAGATACTGGAGGTACCGAATCTTTTGGCTGCTGCTGGACCTTGGGTTCGGCGTCTGCTTTGGCCATTTTGAGCGCCTCCACCTCTAGGAGCAGGCGCGCCCGAACCTCCTGTACTTCGTGGAGCTTTTGAGAAGCTGCAGCAGCCTGGGCATTGGCTCGGATCACTTGATCCTGGAGATTGGCTGCGTGAGAACTTGACAGTTCTAAATCGTGCGCCCGTAGGGCCATCACTTGCTCCTGTTCTGCGCCCCGGTCCTCCAGGTTCTTCTTAGCTGACTCCAAAAGTGTAACTTGGTCGGACAACTCCTTATTGCGGGCCTGGAGTTGCTTTCGCTCTCGTGATAATTTTTGTAAGTCCACTTCTAGAGCCCTGTTCCTCTCCGACCCCAGGCGTTCACGGAGTTGGTACCCGTCCAGGGTATCCTCGGCCGATATTAAGGAGGACAGGTAGTGATCAACTTTCTCTCGGAGGACCCGGCTGACCTCTAGTTGCAGGAGGTCGACCTCACGGGCCCGACCCGTTTCTGCCTCCACATCCGCCACCTGCCGCAGGAGACTCTCAGTAACCCCTCCGGAGTGCAGTAAACGGCTCGTGGCAGCGCAGTTCGAAGCAACTTGGGGAGGTGAATAAGGATAGTTGGTAAAAGGAGGTTAAGAAGAATCGAGGAGCACGAACGAGGTATTTACCGCCCGTAAGGATTGGTGCAGCATGCCCAGGTACTGGCTTGATCGGGCTACCTGCCAAAGCGGACCAAGAGCCCCCATAGTAGGGGGAACAGAGGAGCCAGGGACGTCACGGGGGTGGGGAACGTCTTCCTCCAAACTGGAAGCGCTAGGTAATGCCCCTGTGGTGACTCCCTTTATGCGGATAGACTGAGCACTGTCAATAGTCTTCTTCTTCGTTAAGGGAGCCTTCCGATGGGAGCGAGGTGGTCCCGTGGGTACCTCCTTGCCGCGAGGAGGGTCGGCTGTAGGGACTGCGGCACCAGCAACGGGAGAAGACATTGCAACGACGGAGGAGGGGGGTCCGACCCCGGCGACTGGAGCCGAAGAGGCTGCATTCTCAGTGGTGGTTGAGCGCAAGCCTTTCTTCAACCGTTTTAGGGGACGATCCGGTGGGGATCGTCGTTCGAGCCATGTCTTCCTAGACACAAGGATAGTGGTGGGCACGCCGGACAAGGAGGAGACATCTTTTTCCTGTGGAGCCCCTGGGGAGCGGACTGGGGGCTCTCCTTGAGAGACCAGGGGCGAGGCCGAGATGTCATCGCTACGGGGGACCTCCGTAGCTGCGGGGCCCACTGACAACTCTCCCTCCTTTTCGCCACCCTCGGAGGGGATTCCTGCGGGAATCGAAGATACTATTCCGGAGATCAAGGCTTGTTCATGAGCCTGGTCCTACTTCAGAAATTTATTCTTCTCCAGAGAAAGTAGAATGTCGCCTGTAGGGTAAAAGACAAGAGGGCGTCAGCAAGTATTAATTGAGCATTATACTAGGGGCAAAGCTACTCACGCAGATTAGGGTCGTCTTTGGACCGATCTCTGCCCGATAAAGGAGCTCCTCGCATTGCACCAACTGTAGCCCATGGAATTCCATCCCGGCCAAGATACTCTTAGCCCGTTGATATTCCGCATCCTGTTGGAAATCACCCAGGTCGGGGGTAGGAGGCAAGTTCTCCAACCAATGAATATCGTTGAAAGGATGCTTGGGAAGCCGGATATAGAAAAATCTCTCTTTCCACCCCTTGTGAGAAGAAGGAAGGCCTCCCAAAAATCTATGACCACCCCAAGCGGTGAAGCCAAAGGCCCCGTGAGCACCAACAGGAGCAAAGAAGAAATGAAAGAATCGGGGAGTTAGAGGAATGCCGAAAAGTTTGAAGAGAACCAGAGCCCCGCTCATCTGGGCGAAAGCATTTGGAGCAAGTTGATGGAGGGGATGTGAAAATAATGTGCAACATTCATGAAGTAAGAGGGGATAGGGAAGCGCAGCCCTAATTCCATTTGTCCTAGGAAGAAGGTGTAAAAACCCTCATCGGGGGTTACCGACCGCTAATCTGCGGTTGGGATCCTCACCTCCCAATCTACTGGAATGTCATATTTCTGACAAGCGGCCTGAAGGGAGTCCGATCTCACCTTGGAGAAGATAGTTTCATACCACTCAGGATGAAACCCCAATTCTTTCAAGGAGCATTCATCCGAACTGGAAGACTTCTTTGTCTTTCACATCGTGGTCCAGGAGGAAGAAGAAAGGGCACGGAGAACAATGAAGAAGGTACTTTCGCTGGGAAAGCACTGGCGAGAAGGGAAAGTAAGGGAGAAAAACTCGGGACAGCAATTAGGGTAAGGCTGTCACAGGGTGCCATTACACCCACTTTTATAGGAAAGTGACACCTCCCCCGAGGCAATTGGAGGCCAGCATGGTGAGGATATTCTCAGGCCATCCCAAGGATCAGCTAGTGATCAATTGTCGGTGCTTCGTATGACCCGTAGTGCACCGCAAAGCAAGGAAAAAAGACACGTGGCCCCGCGGCACACGCTGGGTAACCTCGATATTGCAGATGCCCCAAAATTCGCAAGAGTCCGGGGACGTATTCAAAGGAGCAGCCCGGGTCAAGAGACTCTGGGAATATGTCCGAAAGTCTAAAAAAAAAAAAGAGGAGAAGGGGGAACATTTTAGGATTATGGCAAGGACGAGCGCAACGGCACAGACCTAGGCGAGTTCAATTTCTTCATCCCGGTACTAGTTTGATCAGTCAATCACACTTGCTTCGATCAGACTTGAAGGGGGGACTTGTGATGGGGCTGGGTAGTCTGGGCCGGACACGAGGATGAAGAAGCTAAGGACGTGACCTGATCTCCTCTCTCGGGCCCCGGGACCCCCTCTTAGGGGTGCGCTCGGGAAAGCTACCTCGGGAGATACCACATCCAGAGACTCCCGAGCCCACCTCAGGAGGCGGGGTCCTCGCAACAGCTGACCTCAAATACCGACTAGAAAAAATCCACACACTCCCCTCCCCTGTAAAATTGGCTCAACGGGGGAAAGAAGGTTAACGGCGCCGACGGTTTCAAGGGATATCCCTTCATCACCGTTTCAAAGGTGGATCCGCCACCTCAGCGGCCCAGATATCCCTTCATCACCGAAAGCAGGGGGCGTGGCTCAAGTATCGGAATCGTGGCACCGATAAAGGGGGGCACGACCAGTCTGCCAAGACCGATATAAAAGGTAGTTCAACCCCTCCGGTAAGGGGGTTTACGACCTATCATCTTTACATTTTGTCTTTCTTTCTCACCACCATTGGGACACCCTACTAACTTGGGCGTCAGAGTGGACTCCGCAGGACCCATGCCGGTGTGTCCCCTAATGCTTGTGTTATTCTCGCAGGACCCCCAGGTTCCTCGACGACGCAGTCATCTCCGCAGGAGCTAAGCCTAAGTGACTGGTCATCGCCGACGACTCCTTCCGGAACAACTCCAAAGCTCCTCCCTCTTCCGGGACACCCATAAGAATTCCTTCTCTTTATTCTTCTCTTCCCGACTGCCATTCTTCTTTATCTTCTTGTTTTTCTCATAACAACAGTGATCCTGTCGCAAAGCGAGGTGGCGGGCCCAAAGGCCGGATGGTCTCCCTCGCGGTACGAGCGGCCGAGGTGGTGCCAGCCTGGCTCTGACCTGGCTCCTACCTACAACACAGAGACCATTAGCAAACCCTCTGGGGAGTTTCCCCGGCCAGGCACTCCGACGGTCAAGTTAGTATCCGCAGGAAATATAGTGGAACTGAATTGAAATGCAGTAATGGATGAGAGAGCTTGCGCACGCATACCTGCGGTAGGAGGAGTGAAGAGTTTATATAGCCGGAGGAGCTGACAACCCTTGTCCGTGTTGACGATATAAGGGTGTGATACCTGTTAGCTCGAATGAGAGCACTCAAGTGGCGCGGCATGGCACGGGGTGCTCGAGCAGTACGAATGTACTGGATTGGCGGACTGACCGCGAGATGTGTCAGAGATAAGTAAGGTGTGCAGTACCCCGATAGTAAGGTCGTACCCTGGATATAATAACACAAGGGGCGTAGGGGCGAGATAGCCCGTACCCCGAGCGTCGACCGATGAGTCCGAGTGTCAAGGACCGGGTCGGGTAATGGCCAGTGAGCGTGGGCAGCCACGCGTCCGACTGGGAGAGTTGAGCCGCAGGGTACGCCCTGAGTCGGGAGGTTTATTGAGTTATGTCTAGCTGATTCTGTTAGATATCTGGTCCTTGTGATGCTGCTGGAGCGTGAGTCACCACGCGTCCGACTGGCTTATCCGACCCAGATCGGGATCGAGGGATGGGTTGAGGTGACCGAGCTAGGTGGAGTTGGAGGTCGACTCGACCGCCCCTGCCCGCTGCTGACCGCCTAGTACCTAGGGGGGCTTCCGGTCTTAGGGACCCCATGGGTGAGGTCGTTATTGGTCCACCTACTGGCCTTCCGTGGCGCCAGGCTGTCTGGCGAAGTGAACCGACCCACCCGTAGGCAAGGTCGGGATCATAAGCGTCCCCCTCGAGTCTAGTCGAAGGAGGCGTCGAGTCTGACTGACTGGACTAACATCTGAAGCGAGCCAGGACAGCCCGACCCTTTCTTGCGGCCCTTAGTGGGCCTTTGATGGGTAAGCATCCTGGTCGGCCGGATATGTCACATCATTTGTCCCTTCGCCTTCTGCTATTCGGGATGCCCGAGCAGATTCAAATCTTATGCATTAATTACCACGGATAATTGCTATCACACGTGTCTTTTCCCCATTGCTTCCTCGAGCGACGAGGCGTCCGCCGCCTGTTCGGCGAATAATGGGATCATGCATGGGACACCTCATCCCCCGAGCCCTTTTGAGCCTGATCGGATGACTATCGCTAACCACCGCTTCTTCTTTGACCTGCCATCGGGCGGTCCTCATGGCTCCCGAGGTACTATAAATAGGCAGTTATCCGACAACTTTTACCATCGCCTTTTCACTTTTACACCGGTGCGCTGCGCCTCTGTCTCCGGCTAGGGTTTCGGCGAAACGCATTATCCCGTCTGTTGAGGCAATCTATTGTCCGGAGTGACCATGAGTTTTGATGTTTGGGCAAAGGGTTTAAGTTAAGTTTTCCCTTGTGTTCTAATATGTGTATTTGAGTATGTAGGTTGTGCAGGTTACACATATTGACTTAGCTAGACGGCTTCGGTACGGTGAAGGGCGGCATGGAGACAAGCTGGAGGCTTGTGTGCACCCGAGGGACCTTGGTATAGCAGGGATGATGAGCTGAGGGGCGCGGACTTCGAGGCATGCGTGAAGGATGGCATGGAGACAAGATGGAGGCTTGTGTGCATCCGAGGGACGGGAGCCGAAGACGAAGAGGGCGCGAAGGCAATAGTCAAGGCTGCCGGTGAAGAGTCAGCTAAGTCATGATGGGACGAGAGCCGAGGGAGGAGGACTCCAAGGGCAAGCTGGGAAGTGGACTTTAAAGGGCACACGTGAAGGGTGGCATGGAGGCAAGCCAAGGGAAGACTTGTGTGCGCATCCGAGGGACGATAGCCGGTGGAAGTGGACTTCAATGTGCAAGCCAAAGGAGTGTACCTGAAGGCACGCGTGGAGGAGGGTCGTTGAAGTGAGGATGAGTGTTTGTATAGGCTGGGCAGTCGACTGGGAGAAAGGCAGTCGACTGCCAGCACAAATAGAAACTCACAGAATGTAATCGACCCGAGACTAGTCGACTGCCCTGGGAGTAGTCGACCGGTGAGCTCAAAAACTAGCCGTTGAGAGAGCCGTTGGCTGGCTAGTTGAGTGGGACTAGTCGACTGGTAAATAACCAGTCGACTGGTGGCGAGGGTTTCAGTTTTGAGTTCTATTTAAGAGAACTCGAGTTGAGCTGAGAACTCTTGACGAAACAAGCTTGGTTAAGGCTTGTTAGTAGTCTCTAGAGCTCAGAGGTGTACTCAAGGTTGTGACGAGGTTTCTCCACCTACAAGGAGCTACGCAAGCTAGCCGGAGGGCATCCGGGGTGTGATCCGCCGAAGGATCGTCCACCTCACGGATTGTCGTGGAGTAGGTGTCTTCATCTCCGAACAACGTAAATAGGTTTGTTAGCATTGTTTAGTTGTTTAGTTTCATTTTAGTATATTCCGCTTACGCAACTAACAACCTAGGTAGAAAAGAAAACCGAGAATTGCTATTCACCCCCCTCCCCCTCTAGCAAGGCATAACGATCTAACAAGTGATATCAGAGCAAAGGACCGCTCTTATTGGACTAATCGTCGAGGGAGCAAAGAAAGCTAGAGGAAAAATGATGGAAGACAAGCTAGAGGATGATATCAACACACCACCCACATTTAAGTCAATGTGCCGCATACAGTCGTGCATGCACAATTATGTAGAAGATCAGGGTAAATAAAAGTGATCATAGAGTCTCATTCAGAGGGTGTTCATTTCTCACTAGAGGAAAAATCTCTTGTAATGGGTCATAATAAAAAATTCGAATTTTAAATCCTTTGATTATTTATTAAAAGTCTAATCATTAAAATTACATTGGGATATAAATTTTATATTTTTAATATGTTATATCGATATTTTTTTAAATGTTAAATCACTTAATTATTTATTAAAGACTTAATCATTACATTAGAATGCAAATTTTATATTTGTAGCGTGATAGGGTTGAGTTAATTACTACGGACAGAGTTGTTATAATATGATAAGGATTCGATAAAGTCGAGTAAAAGATCGCTCGTCCATTTATCTCGTTCCACTTAATCTTGGCATTGATAGCTAACGTAATTATACCTTTCTTATTTATCTTCTTAGTATTAATTTTGAGTCAGTCTAATTTTGAGACACACTGATGAAGACATTGAGAGTTAACGTAGCCTTTTGTTATCATATATTATTTGTAGTGTGGCACATTGGAATAAAAACGTAATTTATACATCCACCGACTTCAGTGTGAATAATCTTTGTTCATATTAGATGCTCTCGGGACTATGATATAGCGTTAGGATAATTAATCGCTATCTTAAATATTTATAATTTGATCATGTATTTTATAAATTTTTTTTAAATAAGATGTTAATTATAGGATGCTGGACATTTAAATCATCCATCATAAATATTTTTTGATTTATTTGATAATAAAAAAAGTTTATAAGACCAAATCGAACATCTCGTATTCATTTACTACCTATCCAATTTTCTTTTTGAGAAATGATATAGAACGTAAATGATATAACGTGAATGCAGCGTGAACGACGTGGCGTGCCACGTCGTTCACGCCGCGTGGGAAGGAGCCGTTCAACGCGGTCGCCGCGTGGGAAGGAGCCATTCACGTGGTTAAAAAGTATGCCGCTGCGAAAATTTTTCCCCGCTCCCACCCCGACGCCGAAATCCCTAAATCCTTCTAGCTTCCTCCCTCACACACGCTGCGAAAATTTTGCCCCCCTCCCACCCCGATGCCGAAATCTCTTCCCCAACCCTAAATCCTTCGAGCTTCTTCTTCCTCCCTCCCTCATTCGCCCCGACATCTTCTTCCTCCCTCCTTCGAGCTTCTTCTTCCTCCGTCATTCGACCCTAAATCCTCTGCTTCCTCCCTCCCTCACGCGACTTGCTGCGAGGTTGCGGTTTCGTCGGAGTCGAACGCCGACCTTCGTCCGCCTTGGAGAAACAGCCCCGACGCGTGCTCTCGTCGACGCCTCACCGGAGCTCCTGGGAGGAAGAAGCTGTGACCGAAGGTTTGATTTTTGTACTCGAGCATTTTGATTCCTTGTACAAAAACTTAAGTTTTCCATTCTCCATAAATTTTGTGTACTCGAGCATTTTGATTTCTGTACTCGAGCATTTTTCATTCTCCTTAAGTTTTGTTTACTCGAGCATCTACAAAAACTTAGTTTCATTTTGATGTCTTGTACATTTCATATGTCACTGATTTATTACTTTGAGCTCAACTACTCCCATACATATGAACTCAACTACATTTGGTGGTTGTTGATGTAAACAATGACACTGATATGTCACTGATCTTCAAGTTGGTTGCTTTGTTGGAATTTACTACACCCTTTAATTGTAACTTTTTCATTTTTAATCTATAAGCTCAACTACTCCCATACATCTTCCCTCACTTCATTTGTTGGTTGTTGATGTAAACAATGACAAACACAATCACTTGAGTTTAGCAAATTTAGGCCAAAAGTAAGAGGAATTATATTGTACAAAACTATGTATAGAGTGATCTTCAAGTTGGTTGCTCTCTTGGGATTTGCTGCACTCCTTTCATTTGCATTTTCCATTTTTAATCTATATCATACTATTTGCTTGGTCATGATGGGTAATAAATGATATTTGTATTATCTGTGCTAGTACTCAGAATTCAATTTTGGTTTAATTATTACACACGCATTATCATGGCTTAATTATTGCATTCTCATTCAACTACTAGTATGCTCATGCTTATTGTAAATTGCTGTAATTTTTATCTTTGCAGGTAAAAAAGTGTAGGTTAAAAATGCCCAATTATTGCACCACCAATCTACCGAAAGGTAGATGTGGACTAATGGCGAAAATCATCACCTCATGGACTAATGACAACCCAGGCAGGAGATTTGCCATATGTCCGCTATATGAGGTAGGGTAGGATAAACATAATTTGTCTTTTCTTTCATGCAAAACTTTGAACAAAAAATCTTATAAATAATATGGAATTGCAGAGTGGAGGGTGTAATTTCTGGGCCTGGGTTGATGAGGAGATGTGTAGTAGATCGATACAAGTAATACCAGGATTGCTAAGAAGAATAAACAAGTTAGAGGCTGATGTTACAAGTGCAGAGAATACTATGAAGGAGTTGAAGAGTGACAATTGCAAGCTACTCCTTCAATTGAATACTACAAAGAGAAGCGTTACACAAATACTTATGGTAGTGATTGGTTTGATTATATGGGTTGTCACACGTGCAGCTTTCTCCTCAGATGAAGATAACTGAGCTCCCTACCTCTAATGAAGCTAATTGTCTGTTGCAAATGAGATTGTCTGAACTGTACTTTGAAATGTACTTTGAGATTGTCTGAAAGATGCACTTTGTTGTAAATGTTTTGTGGAATGTTTTATCTACCTCTTTGTTGTCTGAAATATACACTTTGAAGTGTAAACCTTTTTCTGAATCTTGTGGATGATATTGTCTAAATTATGTTTTGTTATAAATGTTTCGTGGTGTTTTACTATGTTTTTCAATGTCTACTTTTGTGTATGGTTCCATTCTAAATGTTTCCGAATTCAGGTTGTGATTAACACGCAATTTGTAAATGTTTATGGTTTCAAATATCAACTATCTTTGTGAAATCGGCAATTTACCAAAGGGCGTACCCAAGAATTGGTATTTACCAAAAGGCGTACCATGGTTTCAATGTTACCAAAGGGCGCACATATTTTAGTAAACTTCCTCTTATACCCCTACCGTCAAGTATTGCATGCAATTCTCTTTCCCTTTCTCTTTCTCTTTGTCAGTAACGAATTTCGAGATCGACCATAAAAAGATGTTCCTTTATAGTTTGATAATAATATTATGGAACCTTTCTCAAAATAAAAAAATATTGAAATTAATTAAAATATTTTTATTAAATTAAAACTAAAAGAACATTTCAGCCGCCCACGTTGGGCCTGAAATGATTCCATTTCAGGCCCAACGTGGGGCTGAAATGTTTCCATTTCAGGCCCAACGTGCCCAATATTAAGGATCTTTTCTCGATTCTTTGTTATTACATTTTAACACCTCGGAGAAGTCCAAATAAACAATGGATAGCAAATTTGAACTCCTTGTAACCTCAGAAATCCACAGGAACTGAAATTTTTACAATCGGAGCTCTCTAGGTCAATCAGTGGCCTTTTGGAGTCATTGGGGCCTGAAATGGAAACATTTCAGGCCCTCCATTTCAGGCCCCAATGACTCCAAAAGGCCACTGATTGACCTAGAGAGCTCCGATTGTAAAAATTTCAGTTCCTGTGGATTTCTGAGGTTACAAGGAGTTCAAATTTGCTATCCATTATTTATTTGGACTTCTCCGAGGTGTTAAAATGTAATAATGAAGAACCGAGAAAACATCACGTTGGGCCTGAAATGGGCACGTTGGGCCTGAAATGGAAACATTTCAGGCCCACGTTGGGCCTGAAATGGAATCATTTCAGGCCCAACGTGGGCCTGAAATGGTTCCATTTCAGTCCCAATGACCCTAAAAGGCCTAATGTGTCAAAATTCACTATTTGACCTAGAGAGCTCCGATTGTAAAAATTTCAGTTCCTGTGGATTTCTGAGGTTACAAGGAGTTCAAATTTGCTATCCATTATTCATTTGGACTTCTACGAGTCATTAAAATGTAATAATGAAGAACCGAGAAGAAATCACACATTAGGCCTTTTAGGGTCATTAGGCCTGAAATGGTTGGACACCTATTGCATTGGTGATATCTAATATATAGATGTTTGGACACCTAAAATATCATCTCCTACCTCTGACCTCTCTATTCATATGGAATTTTCAGAAATCCAGATATGGGAGGTCCATCAGCGGGTTTTGGTCAAAACTCACTGATATTTCTAAACTACTCCTATTTGATTGGTGATATCTAATATATATATATTTGGACACCTAAAACATCATCTCCTACCTCTACCCTCTCTATTCATATGGAGTTTTCATAAATCCAGATATGGGAGGTCCATCAGTGAGTTTTGATCAAAACTCACTGATATTTCTAAACTACTCCTATTTGATTGGTGATATCTAATATATAGATGTTTGGACACCTAAAACATCATCTCCTACCTCTACCCTCTTTATTCATATGGAGTTTTCAGAAATCCAGATATGAGAGGTCCATCAGTGAGTTTTGACCAAAACTCACTGATATTTCTAAACTACTCCTATTTGATTGGTGATATCTAATATACAGATGGTTGGACACCTAAAACATCATCTCCTACCTCTAACCTCTCTATTCATATGGAATTTTCAGAAATCCAGATAGGGGAGGTCCATCAGTGGGTTTTGGTCAAAACTCACTGATATTTCTAAACTACTCCTATTTGATTGGTGATATCTAATATATAGATGTTTGGACACCTAAAACATCATCTCCTATCTCTAACCTCTCTATTCATATGGAATTTTCAGAAATCCAGATATGGGAGGTCCATCAGTGGGTTTTGGTCAAAACTCACTGATATTTCTAAACTACTCCTATTTGATTGGTGATATCTAATATATAGATGTTTGGACACCTAAAACATCATCTCCTACCTCTAACCTCTCTATTTATATGGAATTTTCAGAAATCCAGATATGGGAGGTCCATCAGTGGGTTTTGGTCAAAACTCACTGATATTTCTAAACTACTCCTATTTGATTGGTGATATCTAATATATAGATGTTTGGACACCTAAAACATCATCTCCTACCTCTAACCTCTCTATTCATATGGAATTTTCAGAAATCCAGATATGGGAGGTCCATCAGTGGGTTTTGGTCAAAACTCACTGATATTTCTAAACTACTCCTATTTGATTGGTGATATCTAATATATAGATGTTTGGACACCTAAAACATCATCTCCTACCTCTAACCTCTTATTCATATGGAATTTTCAGAAATCCAGATATGGGAGGTCCATCAGTGAGTTTTGACCAAAACTCAGTGGGTTTTCAGAAATATCATTGGGTTTTTGTCAAAACTCACTGATGGACCTCCCATATTTGGATTTCTGAAAATTCCATATGAATAGAGAGGTTAGAGGTAGGAGATGATGTTTTAGGTGTCCAAACATCTATATATTAGATATCACCAATCAAATAGGAGTAGTTTAGAAATATCAGTGAGTTTTGACCAAAACCCACTGATGGACCTCCCCTATCTGGATTTCTGAAAATTCCATATGAATAGAGAGGTTAGAGGTAGGAGATGACGTTTTAGGTGTCCAACCATCTGTATATTAGATATCACCAATCAAATAGGAGTAGTTTAGAAATATCAGTGAGTTTTGGTCAAAACTCACTGATGGACCTCCCATATCTGGACTTCTGAAAACTCTATATGAATAGAGAGGGTAGAGGTAGGAGATGATATTTTAGGTGTCCAAACATCTATATATTAGATATCACCAATCAAATAGGAGTAGTTTAGAAATATCAGTGAGTTTTAACCAAAACCCACTGATGGACCTCACATATCTGGATTTCTGAAAATTCCATATGAATAGGAGGTCAGAGGTAGGAGATGATATTTTAGGTGTCCAAACATCTATATATTAGATATCACCAATGCAATAGGTGTCCAACCATTTCAGGCCCAATGACCCTAAAAGGCCTAATGTGTGATTTCTTCTTCGTTCTTCATTATTACATTTTAATGACTCGTAGAAGTCCAAATGAATAATGGATAATAAATTTGAACTCCTTGTAACCTCAGAAATCCACAGGAACTGAAATTTTTACAATCGGAGCTCTCTAGGTCAAATAGTGAATTTTGACACATTAGGCCTTTTAGGGTCAAAACTCACTGATTTTTTGTTATTACATTTTAACACCTCAGAGAAGTCCAAATAAACAATGGATAGCAAATTTGAACTCCTTGTAACCTCATAACTCCACGGGAACTGAAATTTTTACAATCGGAGTTCTCTAGGTCAATCAGTGGGTTTTGACCCTAAAAGGCCTAATATGTGATTTCTTCTCGGTTCTTCATTATTACATTTAAATACCTCGGAGAAGTCCAAATAAACAATGAATAGCATATTTGAATTCCTTGTAACCTCAGAAATCCATGGAAATTGAAATTTTTACAATCGGAGCTCTCTAAGTCAATCAATTGGATCCAATAAAATTCAGGCCCAACGTGGGCCTGAAATAAAAAATTTCAGGCCCAGCGTGGGCCTGAAATAAAAATATTTCAGGCCCACCTTGGGCCTGAAATTTTATTGGATCCAATTGATTAACCTAGAGAGCTCCGATTGTAAAAATTTCAGTTCCTGTGGATTTCTGAGGTTACAAGGAGTTCAAATATGCTATTCATTGTTTATTTGGACTTCTCCGAGGTGTTTAAATGTAATAATGAAGAACCGAGAAGAAATCACACATTAGGCCTTTTAGGGTCAAAACTCACTGATTCTTTGTTATTACATTTTAACACCTCAGAGAAGTCCAAATAAACAATGGATAGCAAATTTGAACTCCTTGTAACCTCATAACTCCACGGGAACTGAAATTTTTACAATCGGAGTTCTCTAGGTCAATCAGCGGGTTTTGACCCTAAAAGGCCTAATGTGTGATTTCTTCTCGGTTCTTCATTATTACATTTAAACACCTCGGAGAAGTCCAAATAAACAATGAATAGTATATTTGAACTCCTTGTAACCTCAGAAATCCACAGGAACTGAAATTTTTACAATCGGAGCTCTCTAGGTTAATCAATTGGATCCAATAAAATTTCAGGCCCAACGTGGGCCTGAAATATTTTTATTTCAGGCCCAGCGTGGGCCTGAAATAAAAATATTTCAGGCCTACGCCGGGCCTAAAATTTTTTATTTCAGGCCCACGTTGGGCCTGAATTTTATTAGATCCAATTGATTGACCTAAAGAGCTCCGATTGTAAAAATTTCAGTTTCCATGGATTTCTGAGGTTACAAGGAATTCAAATATGCTATTCATTGTTTATTTGGAATTCTCCGAGGTATTTAAATGTAATAATGAAGAACCGAGAAGAAATCACACATTAAGCCTTTTAGGGTCAAAACCCACTGATTGACCTAGAGAACTCCGATTGTAAAAATTTCAGTTCCCGTGGAGTTATGAGGTTACAAGGAGTTCAAATTTGCTATCCATTATTTATTTGGACTTCTCTGAGGTGTTAAAATGTAATAACAAAGAATCAGTGAGTTTTGACCCTAAAAGGCCTAATATGTGATTTCTTCTCGGTTCTTCATTATTACATTTAAATACCTCGGAGAATTCCAAATAAACAATGAATAGCATATTTGAATCCTTGTAACCTCAGAAATCCATGGAAACTGAAATTTTTACAATCGGAGCTCTTTAGGTCAATCAATTGGATCCAATAAAATTCAGGCCCAACGTGGGCCTGAAATAAAAATATTTCAGGCCCGCCGAAATTTCGGCCACGTGGCCTGAAATTTTATTGACCCAATTGATTGACCTAAAGAGTTCCGATTGTAAAAATTTCAATTCCCGTGGATTTCTGAGGTTACAAAGAGTTCAAATATGCTATTCATTGTTTATTTTGACTTTTCCGAGGTGTTAAAATGTAATAATGAAGAACCGAGAAGAAATCACACATTAGGCCTTTTAGGGTCAAAACTCACTGATTGACCTAGAGAGCTCCAATTGTAAAAATTTCAGTTCCCATGGAGTTATGAGGTTACAAGGAGTTCAAATTTGCTATCCATTGTTTATTTGGACTTCTCCGATGTGTTAAAATGTAATAACAAAGAATCAGTGAGTTTTGACCCTATAACTTGGATGTCTAAGGATGAAAGCATAACTTTGTAGCTTGAATTTAATGCAAATCAACTTGTATCTTAGATTGACATATAATATAAATTTATGACTTTCTTTTCCAATTTGGACCAATATAAATCCATGTAGCAGTTTTGCCAATGCTATTACATATACTTAATATAGTCCAAACTCCAAATTGATACAGGAAGATTCTATATGAATTCAGAGGCTTAAGTTGAAGCTTAATTTTACAAGTTCACAACATGGAGTGAAAAGTAGATTTCGACAGCAAAAGTTCCTTTCGGCAGCCAAGTTCACAAGTTTACAGAAGTTCACAAGTTCACAACATGCTCAAGTTCACAAGTTCACAATATCAAGTTCACTTTCGGCAAATTTCCTTTCGGCTTTCGGGCGAAGCAGCAAGGGATTTGGAGTGAAACAACAAGTTGGGCACTGAAAAGCAGCAAGTTCGGCAGCAAGTTTGGCAGATTCACTTTCGGCTATGCATGAAAAGCACAAAGTGTGCCCACTTTGACACTGAAAGAAGATAAACCAATAAGAATATCTCACTGAAATAACGTATGATCAGAAATAACACTGAAACATCTTGATGTAGCCTACCACTAAGAATATCTCACTGATCATATGTTAGAAGAAACATCTTGATTTAATCTACCACTAAGAATCAGCTAGCTGAGTTAGAAAGCCTACCACTAAGAAAGCTAGCTTTTATGAATATCTCACAGGTTACATTACAAATGCTGGAAAAATCAGCTAGCTGCAAAAGCATCAGAGAGCATTGGATCCAAAAGCATGGATGTGGAAGCAGTCCAATATAGCATTTCTGAGGCCATGGCTTAGCATAAGGAAAGCAAAAGACACAGCTAATAATCTTTAGTCAATCTTCTAGAAATTCTAAGATTCAGGAAGTTGCAGTTGAGTAACTTTTTGCCAAAACGCGATATAGTAAATATAATCATAACATGCAAGACTGGTTTTAATGCTTAAAATTCTGTCTATTACCTAGAAAGACAGATTTTATGAAAATTTACACCTTTCTTAATAAAAAGAAACATCACCACAGTTGACAACAAGAAGTTCACTGAAACATCACCACAGTTCACTGAAACATCAGCTACAACCTAACCACAAAAAAAGAAGAAAATACGATTTAAATAAGTGATCGTATTAGTGATAGCAACTTCCAAAAAGTTATAGTAACTTCCAAAAATTTTTTCATAAAATCAATTAGTTATAGCAACTCTGAATACTATAAAAATTGGAACTTACATTATGGCTACTCTGACTACTCGGGCCAGTGATCATATTTGTATGATTTAAATTTGATAATTCATGTTGTTCTTTACCGCCACCTCTCACAACCTGTCGACAAAGAACTTACATTCAATATTAAGAACTACAATAATTAAAATCAATTATAACCAAAACATAAATCCAAAATATAATCAATTCAACCTTTCTATTCTTTGCCGCCACCTTTTTCACAATTTGCTCAATTTTGGATTTCTTTCTTTTTGTTGGTGGACGTCCACGAGATCTTACCTTTAGTGGAGAGTGAAACTTCGTGATCTCAATTCTTGATTCCCCATGTATTGTGTTGCTATCATGATCACCATCTAACGAATCAATAATATTAATATCCATAAGCTTTTGTTTTGCTTCATTTAAAATCCCCATTAAAACAGAGAACCTCTCATGATTTTTAGACCCCAGCTGATGCACTTCTTGTAACAAGGGTTGAAGATTATTATATCTTTGTCTTTCTTCCTCATGATAACAAAATTCATCATAAATATTGGTGATGCCTTGATACCGACGTTTAATGTCTTTACGCCATCGTTCTAAAATATACTTTTCAAGAACTCTAGTGACATTTCTTTTGAAAAGAATAGAAACCAAATGTCTACACAAAATGCCTCGGAATTCAAAGAGACGACACAAATACTTCATCTCACAGTCTACCTCATTATATAGTACTAAAAATGGCACATCTGTTGGAGTTACTCCCTCTTTTCCCAATACAGTTTCTACCACTTCATATAAGATAGTTGGCCCTTCTTGCTTTACAAACGAAGTGTTACAAAACATCAAACCCCTGATTTCATCTTGAAATAACTTGAATATCTTATAAGTATAGACACTTTGAAATTGCTTTTCAATGGGATGACCACTAATGACTGGAATAATTGAATTGAAAGATGCAAAATCAGAATTATTTTCCTTTTCAATCTTACTTTTCAAAGCACTGTCATATTGTTCAACAAACTGTTTCAATGTTGTTTTTGAATGAACATAATCATCAAAAAAGGCATTCATACTCTCACTTCTTTGACTTGTAGACATCCCTGCCCAAAATTTATCTTTCACATACACAGGCATCCACTTATGACGATAATCCCATAAAGAACTCAACCATTCATTATTCTCTAAATTAAAATCTTCAATCAATTTTTTCCAATTGCTATCACATTCTTCAGAAGATAAAGAATTGTAAACAATATTCTTCAAATTTTTCTTTATCAACTTATAGTTGGCATGACTACCAAACTTAGCTGGAATTTTTTTCATAATATGCCAAAGACATAAGCGATGATGAGAGTCTGGAAATACCTCAAGAATTGCAATTTCCATAGCTTTGCACTGATCTGTAATAATACCTCGTGGAGCTCGTCCTCTCATGCATGCCAACCATGATTTGAATAACCAAATGAATGTTTCAGAATCTTCTCTGGATATCAAGCCACAACCAAGTAATACTGATTCACCATGATGATTTACTCCAATAAATGGAGCAAACGGCATATCATAACTATTGGTTAAATATGTAGTATCAAATGTAATGACATCAGAAAAATACTCATATGAAGCCCTACATCTTGCATCAGCCCAAAATATATTTCTTATGCGACAATCTTCATCTACATCAATGGTATAAAAGAAATTCGAATTTCTAGTTTGCATACGACAAAAGTAATTATTCAATGCTTCTGCATCACCATGCCCAAGTCTTAATCTACGTGTTTCAACCACATAATTTCTGCACTTTCTCTCATCAAACAATAAATTTTCATATCCACCAGCTTCAACAACAAATGATTGAAAACTTTTACTCAAAGTAATTCCAGCTTGATCATTCAACTCTAATTTCCTCTTAGTTTGAGAATCTAACACTTTATTGCATCTAAAATGTCTTGACTTCCTTGGACTTAACTCATGATTGTGTTCAAGGTGAATACTAGTAATGAGAAATAACCCATCATTCTGAACTGTAATATTTATCCGTGCATTGCAATTCGTTTTGCTACAAGGTCTAGGATAAAAGGAATTTTTACCTTTAGGAACATTCTTACCATTTTTAGAACATCCAAATGAAATATACTTTTGTTCACCATTGTCTCCTTTTTTGGAACGCATTTTTGAAATACCAAAACCAAGACCTTGGGCATACGTTTTGTAAAAAACACGAGCTTCCTCCTCAGATAAAAATTGCATCCCAACTTGTGGAGCCTCCAGTTGCTGCAAGCTTGATGAATCACCCAACACTTGCAGTTCATTAATATCATTCAGTGGCACACATGATTCAATGATTTCTTCCTCCATGACCGTTTGAACAGTTCTAACAATTAAAAACAGTATCATATAATGGTAATAGAATTGTAACAGACTCAATTGGAGGCTTAAAACGAACTGGCCCTTACCACGTAAACTATTGAAGCGTTGTAGTATCAGACCTGGGTCCAAATTACTGCTGTCCAAATTACAGCTTCCAAGCTGCAGAATCTGTATAAAGGCGAGAACTTCATATGTATGGGAGTAGTTGAGCTCAAAGTAATAAATCAGTGACATATGAAATGTACAAGACATCAAAATGAAACTAAGTTTTTGTAGATGCTCGAGTACACAAAACTTAAGGAGAATGAAAAATGCTCGAGTACAGAAATCAAAATGCTCGAGTACACAAAACTTATGGAGAATGGAAAACTTAAGTTTTTGTACAAGGCATCAAAATGCTCGAGTACAAAAATCAAACCTTCGGTCACAGCTTCTTCCTCCCAGGAGCTCCGGTGAGGCGTCGACGAGAGCACGCGTCGGGGCTGTTTCTCCAATGCGGACGAAGGTCGGCGTTTGACTCCGACGAAACAGTAACCTCGCAGCAAGTCGCGTGAGGGAGGGAGGAAGCAGAGGATTTAGGGTCGAATGACGGAGGAAGAAGAAGCTCGAAGGAGGGAGGAAGAAGATGTCGGGGCGAATGAGGGAGGGAGGAAGAAGAAGCTCGAAGGATTTAGGGTTGGGGAAGAGATTTCGACATCGGGGTGGGAGGGGGGCAAAATTTTCGCAGCGTGTGTGAGGGAGGAAGCTCGAAGGATTTAGGGATTTCGGCGTCGGGGTGGGAGGGGGGAAAAATTTTCGCAGCGGCATACTTTTTAACCACGTGAATGGCTCCTTCCCACGCGGCGACCGCGTTGAACGGCTCCTTCCCACTCGGCGTGAACGACGTGGCACGCCACGTCGTTCACGCTGTATTCACGTTATATCATTCACGTTCTGTATCATTTCTCTTCTTTTTTTATGACTCATTTTGGACAGGTGGAGGGCCAATTACTAGTGCTAAGCTAAAAACACAAAGAAAACACTTAACAGGTTAATTGAAAATGCCAAGGCCAGATTGTAGCGAAAGTAGATTTGGATAAGGACAAGTCGTACAGTCTAATCAACTAAATTTAAGTCTAAATTAGTCGCTTAATATTTATTTATATAAATATCCCAAGTTAATTTTAATATAGTTAACTATGTCAAATTAAATCCTATTACATTTTAATCCATGTGTCTAAGTGTCCAGGAGCTTAGGAACGTAGAAAGTTGAGCGGAAGACGCAGCGGTCAAAAAGAATAACACGGAAAGGGAGTTGACGGGCTCGGTGCATCTGAGGGATGCAGAGGTCTACGGAATAGTACACCGGTGGAGCGAGAAGAACGCGCGCGATGTTTGAGGGACAAGAAGCCGGGAGGAAGCTTGCTCGAGGAGAAGACCGGAGGAGGGTTCGAGTGAGCTTGACTCTGGAAAGTTTAAAATCACCCAAGAAATGCTCGAGAAGTTGGTCAGCATTGGAGTGACCCAAACTCACTCGGCGCGCCCGTGAATAAGGGCGCCTCAATGCATACAAGCCCCCGAGATATATATGAAAATTTATCCAGACTTAGTTGTTTGCGAACGTTGCGCAACAGATAACATTCAAGCCACTTGTTAGGCGCCATCGAGCACTCGGGCGCCTTATTGTGCCACGTCAGCATTCAATTAGAGTTGACTGAGGCTATAAATAGGCTCCCAGAGCTCAGTTTCAAAGCATCCATCAATTGTAAACAAAATACAGTTTAATTTTCTCTATTTTCTGAGCTTTTTCATCGTGTAAGAGATTTCTCCACTCGAAGGAGTTATTCAGCAGAATTGAACTTCATTTTGCCTTGGATTAACAACCTTCCTGATTACAAACCAAGTAATTCTGTTTATCTCTTTCTTTTTTGTTTTGTTTTTAATCTGTTATTATTTTTTTGTGAAACTAATCACTATCTTTGTTTAGAAAGAACAAATGATTTGATTTTTATTTTCAGGGGTAATTCACCCCCCCCCCCCCTCTTAATAACCACACAATCGCCTTCAATTTGTATATTGTAGGTGATAGCTTCCCAAGCTTCTCAACGAACAATTCACCGACAAGTCGACAAGGAAGAAGGAGACGCAATACTACTGGAAGACTGGGGTGGTTCCCACTAGGATTTCCTGAGAAGATGAATGAGTTAGGAGGACGACCGGAATGGTTCTGGCACAGTTACTCCAACGCTCAAGTTAGAGGTGGAGATCAGCCGAGAAATATAGTAAAAATGGAGTAGGGTTGTTTGCATGCATATACCTCTCCCCTAAAGTGTGAATACCTTTTTATATGGGGATGGTGGCGAACACCTATCCCACCATCCTCAAATTTCACACACATTGCCCTCACGGGCCGGATCGGATGGTAAGACGCCTGGCCGATTTGGTCGAGGTCACAGGTTCGAGGGACGCCAGTTGCGCACGGGGATAAAACCCTGGTCTGCTGGCATTAATTCCCTCGAACCCAGGCGCCTCACCACACCAGTGATAACCGTGATTTACCTCCTCCGTGTTGGTCCTGGGGCGGGCTGGTGGGGGCGCTGGGGGCGAGCGTTTCGCCTTTTTGGTCAAATTTCACACACGTTATCCTGTAAGGATGAGATTTACAACACATTTAGATGTGTTTATGGAGAGCATTTCGTAATAAGGCACGTTTTCTGGATCCATTTAGCACATGTTGTTTTATAGCCATTGCGAGTTTATGAGAACCTTTTGCCTGATAAGTAAGGGTATGCTTGTTGATATGAGGAGTCTCAGCTTGAGGTCTGGGCTTGGGGGTCGTCCTGAAGAGTTGAATTGTAGTTTGGTCCTATCCGCTAAGGGAGAGGTCATCTTTTGAACTCAGGCCAGAACCCTGGTCGGGGCCCGTCCCGAGCTTCCGGCCTGGGTCTCTTAACCTTGGGGGACTAACGTGAGGTGATTTGTCTCTGTCCCAGGTGACATGACCTCCTTAGCTGTCTTAACGCGCCTTATTCCGGCATCACTAGCCTTCCCTTTTAGTCTAGTTGAAAGAGACTCAAAGGGTCCAACTGATTGGACTTTTGAAATACAGTCGAGGAGTGTCCACGTGTCAGTTGTTTGTGGAAGTTTAAGATTTTGTTCGGATTTGTGCTTTAATGGTTGCTCACGCTTTCCTTAATGACAGGATGATCCGCTGTCTTTATTTACTGTGCTCGAGATACGCTTTATCCCTTCTGAGATCATGTTTCCTTAATGGTGATAAGATAGCGAGTCAGAATACGAGGCGTCATCTGGAGGCATCATGATTGTGTAGAGGTGCAGATAGGACTTTTTTGTCCTAGATCGAACAGCTGCGACCCTGTGCCTCGATAGGAGAACCTAGAACTGATGTCTCCCCCGTGCCTTGCTAGTAGACCCGACCCCGAGCCGGGTCCGGCCCGGGTCAACGGGCCGACTGGCTCATTGACCCGATTCGTCAGGCCGAACCGGAACCGGCCCGACAGGATGCCGGGCCGGTTACGGTTCGACGCAGCCAAAACCACCGAACCGGCGGTTCCAACGGCATTGAACCGCCGGTTTAGTGCCGTTGGGAAGTTTTTTTTTGGTTTTTTTCGACGGTTGAGATCATTTGACCGTTTTTTGATCAATGACTATGATTTAATGACCATTATGATCCAAACTCTATAAATAGGGAGTTTATTTCATCATTTTCACACACATCTTCTCTTCTCTCATTCTTAAATCTCAAGTCTCAACTTCTCTCCGCGTTCTTCATTTTTCGACGATAACGGAAGGTGGTCAAGGAGCTTCATCATCTCGATCTCGGAGGGGAAAAGAAAAAGCGTATGAGGATCTCAACCTTCAAATTCAATCCGCCGATGATGAGACCGAGGCTCAGCCCCAACGCCCTCCGATCCCCGAAACGCAAGGAAGTACCGATGCGATTACTTCTAAGGTTCGGGAAAATCCTCCTTTAAAATCTTTTATTTTCACTAAACATTTTGAGAAGGTCACACTTTCGTCGGGAGAATTGCGTGCAAAATGCAAGCATTGCAATGCTTCCTTCCAAGCCGGTGGCGGATATGGGTCGTTGAAACGACATATAGAAACGAAGCACCCGACGGAATATGGGCTTGACCGCTCTCAAACACAATTATCAAAATTTTCTAGTGGTAGTAGTACTGATTCTGGTTTATTTTTATATTCGGATAATAAATTAAGAGAATCATTAGCTAAGTTTGTTTCCGTAGAACATCTTTCTTTTAGTTTTGGATCTAAATGCACATTTGAAGATTTTTGTAAAGAATCTCTTAATCCTGCTGCTAAACGTGTTCCTAGGACTACACTTACTCGTACAATTAAAAGATTAGTAAAACAAGAATTGATGAATTTAGTAAATTAAATAATAAAGTTTCTTTATGTTCCGATATTTGGAGTGATCATTAGCAAACTCATTCTTATATGGGTGTAACATACCATTGGATTGATAATTCTTAGATTCTCCAAAAAAGATTATTATCTTATAGAGTTTTTGATGAATCACATACTGCTCATAACATTTCACAATTATTACACTTAATTTTAGAAGAATATGAATTGACTCATAAAATATTTTCAATATCATTAGACAGTGCTAGTTCTAATACCGCTTCTATAAATGAACTAAAATTTATTTGTCAACCTGTTATTGGTGGTTTATTTTTTTCATATTCGTTATGTATGCTATGTTTTAAATTTATGTGTTCAAGATGGATTAAGGGAGTGTTTGGGAGAGCTTCTGCTAGCTGCTTTTTAGATTCTAGCTACATAGAAGCACTTTTGAGTGTTTGTGAATACCAGATTCTGCTTTAACTTCTATAACTTTTAGCCAAAAGCTGAAAGTAAGAATTTGATGCTTTTTTCTGCTTCTGCTTTTTTGCTTATGGTCTAGAATTAAAAGTAGACATTTATACCCTTAATAATTTATCATTTTACATCATTACCACCATACTTTAAAATAAAATTTTATATTTTCATATAATTTATATATTCATAATTTTTTTTATAAATTTATATAAATTTTATCATTTTTTATATTTATATTTTTATTAATTATATATTTTTTAAACATATATATTATTAAAAAAATTAATTTTGATATAATATTCAAAATATAATAATAAATATATAAAACATTATTGATGGTGTATCAAAATTATATTTAGATAATTAAAAAAATAATTTATATAGTTTAAGGATATTGTTGTCATTTAACTAAAAATTAAGATTGGAAGCAATTATTCACCAAATACTCAAACTTTACCTTGTATCAGCTTTTAGCTTCTATTTCCAAACACTCCATGCTTTAGCTTCTCACTAACTTCAAGATAATCTCTATAAGAATCACTTTTCAAGAAGCAAAAGTTCTCCCAAACACTCCCTAAAACTTTTAGAAAATTATATTCAACCAATTAGAATAGCAATTTCATACTTATGGTCTCATCCATTTATGATAAAACAATGGGGTAGATTTTGTAAAGCTAATGGAATGAGACCTAACAAATTTCCACGTGATGTTCCAACACGTTGAGATTCAACATATCAATTATTACAAGATTCATTTCAATATAAAGATTTATTATGTTTATTTTTTGCACAAAATAGTAATACTAATATATATTTATTTTCACAACAATGGAATATTTGTGAAATTTTAAAAGTTTTTAACGATGCAACTGAACAACTTTTCGGTGTTTATTATCCCACTGCTCATTTAATTTTAGTGAATTTTTGTTGTATAGTATTAATATTAAATGAACATATAAATACTGAAGCTTTAACTTTATGTATATTAGCTATGAAAACTAAATGAGAAAAATATTTTTATTTTATTCCTGAAATTTATTTAATTGCATTTGTTTTAGATCCTAGATTTAAATTAAAAGTTTTACAAGAAATGTTAACTTTATATTATGACGCTTTAATTCCTATTAAAGATTCTTTCTCTCCGGATCCAGTTAATATTATATATAATATTAGAAATTATTTATATGATCTTTATAATCAATATTATGTTAAATATGGAACACAAACTAATAATTCTGAAACACAACAACCTACTACTACTAATTTAAAACTTACAAAAGCACAACTTTTATTAAAAGAACGGACGAAACGTCCACGAGGATTCTCAAGTTCCACACAGAAACTTGAGAATTATTTTACGACTTCTTTTGATTTTAATGAAGCAGATAACGAAGATTTCGATATCTTGAAGTGGTGGTCACAGAAGGCTCAAAGCTTTCCCGTTTTCTCCGTGATCGCAAAAGAAATTTTAGCTTCTCAAGTGTCAACTGTTGCTGTGGAGCAGACGTTCAGTGCCGGCGGCAACATATTAGATGAACGACGATCAACTATGTCTCCTGACTCATTGGAAGCTCAAGCATTACTAGATGATTGGACCAGAGTCGAGAAACGAATCCAAGGAATGCAACTTTCAGAAGACGAAGTCGAAGAATTTGATACCGAAGGAACGAATACAACGGGAACGGGAGGAAATGGAAGTGAGTGATAAAGGGTAAAAATGTAAAGAATGTAAAAGGATAAAAATGTAAAAGAACTACGTGGGCTTTGATTCCCCTACACCTTAAGGGGATACGTAGACAACTTATATAAGTGCAAGCCCCTTTTTTTTAATAAAATTTATTTTTTTAATTTAATTTTTAATTTTTTTAATATAATAATCTTGAACCATGGCGAACCGTGGCGAATCGTGAACCGGACAGTGAACCGGCGGTTCCGAACCGTGAACCGTAACCGGCTTGGGCGGTTAAGGTTAAAGGTCGACCTCCCACGAACCGTCGGTTCCGAACCATCGAACCGTCGGTTCCGAACCGTGGTCAGGTCTACTTGCTAGGGAATATAACTCTAAGGAAGCACAACCCTTTGGCCTCACTTGTCTTCCGCCAGCATCCTTTTGAGTGCCATCATCTTTATCTTCTCCCGAGGGTCTGTATCTGCTACATCTTTGTTTTAAGTTTGCAAGTAAGTCTTTGTTCCTTTTTTTCCCTTCAGATAGAATTTGTGTTTGTCTTTCTACTAAGAAAATGACCGCGAGATCCTCATCTCTTCCTTGGTACCACACCGTAAACTCGAGTTTACGAGTGCTTCTCTAGAGAAGTTGCGCCAAACTTATCAGGCGACGGAGGACCACGTTCTGATCATGCCTAATGGGAATAATTGCCCAGACTGACCTCTGTGCAGGATGTATGACTTTATTTCGGAGTCATTTGCTTAGTGGCATCTGCTTCCCTATTCATCTCTTCTTCCTGGACGTCTCTGCCTATTTCCACATCCCTCTCTCTCAGTTGGGTTCAAATTCTTTTCGTATTCTCTCCAGGATGGTTATACTCTTCATTTATATCGCCTTTCTCTTTCCCTCGTCTCTTCCACAACTTCTTCTACCCCAAACTGGTGGAAGAAGGGGTTTTCTACTTTTCATCACGTATAGGCCAAGGGCTGATTAAGGGCATGTTGTCCTCACACAAGGGGTGGAAACCTCAGTTCTTTTGTATTCAGCTTCCCTAAGGCATGTTGGCCCCTCTTCGGTGGTAGAAGGAACTGTTGGTCCAGGCTTCTATGAGGGATATTCACTAGGAGAGAGGGTACTTTAGAGCCCACACACAACTTGTGGGCTTAAGCTTTGATAGCAACTCCTTGCTTGAGAAAGGCGTGCTGTGTTGCTTTGGTCTAAGTTGTCACGCCACCGAGGGGCCGCTCATCCGATAAAAATCGAACAATACCTCCCCTGTACGACAGAAATATGAATCCACAACTACAAGATCATCTCATCATCCTCAACTAACATGGCTGAAAATTAATGTATAATAAGAAATAAAATGCAACACAGATATGACAGCCGTATACCGGTATGACTTAAGACAATAAAAATTCCATAAGCCCCTCCGAGGCACACAAATAGTATAAAACACAAATACACATCCACAGTTACAAAAAGCAATGTAAATAAAATATCCGTGCATATAAATACCAACACGAAGTCAACCCGATAAGAAGTGAGACTAGTGGCAGGGCTCTCTCCTGGCGACTCCTAGTACATCAACCTGGAAACAGAAAACATAACAAACTAGGGTAAGCTTAGGGGGACTCCACGGGTATATATACAGATAGATATGTATGGCTATAAAAAGATTATGCAAAAGCAATATCAAATTAAGTAGATATACATTCTTATAGGAATAATTAGGATACATAACTGGAAAACTGCATGTAAGTACATACCAGTATCAAACTCATCTATGGGGTATAAAGGTCATAAACCCCTAATTAAACCTGAATAGTCACCAAACCATATGTAAATAAAATACTTTCTATATGTGCATGTTATCCAAATGCAGCAATCATAGCTTAAACAAATGCAGCAAACACAAACAAATGCAATTCATGTAATCATGCACATGATACAATGACATAATCACCCCTAACGCCAATCAGCCACCGTCACCAGTCATGGGTGAGGTCGAGCGGGTAGCGCTATGACAACTGTACGCACTCAATTGTCACTGCTCCTGAGTGATCGAGTGGACATGATGTTAGCGGAAGACACACCCATCCTACTCCAAATCAAATTTGGGGAGCACTGCTCTCATCTCCTCATATCACGGGAAAGAAGAGGAATCCCTGTCTGCTACCACGCTGTGGATACCACTACCCATGAGCAGCCGAGCGGAGTCTTGACAGGGCAATTGCATGCACCCTCTTGTTAGTTCCACTAACCCATGAGTGACAGTGTGTGCAAATTCTGATATAACTGATGACCAGTCTCAACTACAAGGGAGCTAAAGATCGTCAATTATGCAATAATGCCAAGATGATGCATGACGTTAACACATGCAACACTCACCAATTAAACCTCAATATGACATGAATAGGTCTGAAAACATGAATCATGATCTACAAATAAGTTACTAGGTATACATGCAATAATGCAAGTTATCAATAAATGTCAGGTATCATATGACATATAAATACTCCTATGCACACATGCATACGTGTGTACTCTACAGAATAAGACTATCAAGCATTGAGATTGTATTGATATAAATTTGAATATCTCAAATGTTAAGCAGCAAGTATCAAGTAGGATAATCAAAGGCAGATATCAGGTAAATCCTTCTACTATCTATAATAAACCATGTATAGTAAAAATGACAATATCTACAGAGATAAAGTCAAAGATATCCGCCTCCAAGTAGGTGCTTATAGTGATGATAACCCCCATCCAATATATACACGGCGAAATAACCAAATCAATATCCCATATTATCTTGTTATTTACACAAATAGTATGTAGCTAATCGAATCCCGAAACCATATTATGGTTAATACTTATTTCATAATTGATTAATTGATTAATTTCTTAAATAATTAGGTTAAATTGTATTGCTTGATTAATTAGATTAATTTCTTAGTATAAGATCAATATGAAATTTGATTATGGATCATAATATGTCTGGTTTGATTAATTAGAATAATTTTATTTGATTATTAGAGTAATATGTCTTGTTTGATTAATTAGAATAATTTTGGTTGTTTAATATTTATTTGATTAATTCGATAGTAATTTAGGATCTAAATTAGATTAAATTGTGTTTGATTAAATTGGTAGTATCTTAATTCATTTTTGAAGTTAGGATATTAATTTGTGTTTGATTAATTAGAAACAAAATTGGATAATTTAGATTGTTATTTGTGGTTGATAATGGATTTTTATTTGTGGTTGATAATTTAGATACAATATGTCCAAACAAGGCATGGATGTATAATAGGTTAGATAATGGATTTATCCGTAAAAAATTTTTTGCTGGAGTGGAAGAATTTGTGAACTTTACAAAGTGTCATCCTGAGTGTTTGAATGACACCGAGTTAAAGTGTCCATGTAATCAATGCACATGTAGAAATACAGCTTCCCGTGATGAGGATACAGTGAAAACTCATATCTGTAGGTATGAATTTGTTCCAGATTATTACAACTAGTATTGTCATGGAAAGCCGTATGTATTTGAATTTGTTGGATCTTCTGTTGCTTCATCATCGAACTCAATTGGTGCAGAGACATTATATAAGCCTGCTGATGCAATGCAATCAATGATTTACGATGCAATGAATGCATTTGATCAATCAAATATAGATCAAGTACCTACTTAATCCCTTTTCAGCCAATACAAACACAACCCCTAATTTAGTTCATTTAACACTTAATCCCTTTCAGGGTTAGCAAAACCAACCTAAACCCTTAAGTTTTAGGGGTTTCTTTCAATTTACCCCCTATAAGTTTCGATTTTAACCTAATTAAACTTCTAAAACTTCATCCTTAGACTCAAAAAGCCAAAAACCTCTTTAGAAAATTTCTAAAAAAATTTCTAGACTGATTTTTAAAATATCATATTTAACATTAATAGCTCAATCCACATGACCTACTCGCCCACTCGGTACCTTGGCCACTCGGCAGTCCGCCCCTTACCATTTAAGCTAACTTGGCAGCTAGATTTTCCCAAACAGCTCGACCTACTAGATTTGACATCTCAATCTCACGACTCATATTTCAACACGCCACCACCCTCCCCACGCGCTAGCCACAGCCATAGCATCCGGACTAATAGTCCCCGTGATTTATCTTCTCCGTGTTAGCCCTGGGACCAGTTGACGGGGGCGCTGAGGACGAGCGATTCACCTTTTGTCATCAGATTTCAACACGCCAAGTCCATGTCAACCAACCAATAAGTATGGATTTAAATTTAATAATTTTCATATATTTTGGTCAACAACGATGCAAGAAAGCTAGCCCAACAATTTTCTACGGCAAATGCCTATTTTAAAAATTCATAAGTTTTTAAAAATTATGTTTAGCTGAAAGTTTTGCCAAGAAGATTAACTTTGACTAAGAAATCGAGGACAGATTTAGGTAGGATTCAGGGAGTAACTCCCTAAATTTTTAATAATATTATTTTTTTATATAAATTTTTTATTAGTTTAGTATAGAAATTTTTATTTTCTTAATATATATATATATATATATATATATATTATTTGACCCCCCATTAATATATATATTTATAGTGGATTTAATGGTAAGTATGATTTTTTTTACCACATATCTACTAAATTTTAAATTTTTTTCCTTCTCTTTATTTTAGATATTTTAACTAAATATATATTATATATTTTGAAGATTTGAAAAAATCATTATTATATTAATAATTATTTTCATTATATAATCTTTAAATTTAAAATTCTAGATTCATCCTAAAAAAAATATTTAAGTTTGTCATTGTTAGCACGGCGAATGCCAACTCGTTAGAAGTGGTCATAGCAAATTGGCTGGTTGAAGCTGATACTAATTTTTCCATGTCACGTATCCAAAATTTCAAAAACTTTACCAACTCGACAGCTTCAGCAACCTAATTAATTGTTGAGTAGCCAAATGCCACATGTCAATCTAATTCTCTTCTCTCGAAAATCTAATTTGCAAACATTGCTAAACTCTCACTTGAATACCTTTAATTTGGGTCAAATTACCATATATATATATATATAATCTTAATTATATAATTACTTGATAATTATCTAATTAAAGTTAGAAGAAATAAAATATTATTTAATATTATTTAATTAAATCTTAAATAATTAGATAAAAACTTATTTATTTAGAGGTTTTAATATATAATCTTATTTAATATTTTACTGTATTATCCTATTTAATCATAATATTTTTCACAATTAAATCAAATTTGATAAATAATTATTTTTAAAATTAAATTTAAATTAATAATTATAATAATATATTGATAATATATATTAAAATAAAATTTGATGCCAAATAAAAAATATTGATACTTCGTCGTTCCTGCTACAAAGATTGGATATATATATAATTCTTGATTTTTTAAATATATAATATAATGTTAAATAGGAAAAAAAACTGATTCCTAGGATATTTTGTTAAATAGATGTTCGAGGTCGGATTTGAAATTTAATTAATTATTAAATATATTTTTATCTAAAAATAAAAATCGAAGGATATTTTTAGATTTTTTTTAATTCCGAAATGAAGAAAAACATAATTTTTTCTTAATTTTTTGATTTCTAATTGCATGCCTTTTTTATTATTGACATATCAAACATAGATTATTATTTGAGAATAATTCACTACGAACACTTTCCGATTTATTCTGACGGCCGATAAGAAATTTCTATGAGACCGAGCCAGTCGCCTGAGATTAAAAAAATCTCATTAATTATTTTTTTATTTGAGAATAATTAATTATCTAAATTAAACAGAATTTTCATTGATATCAGATGGATAATAAAGGTTATCAAGATAATCCAACGAAACACTCTAAAATTATTTACTGTGTGAATACTAATCTAAAATTTAAATTTATATAATAATATTACATTAAAAGAAATTCAATTTAATAATTTTATTTTAAATAGAAATTAATTTTACATTCTCCTAATGGAAAATTTTAAAGAACATTTTAAAAAATATTTAAAATAATTTTAAATATTATTGGAGAAGCAACGAAGTTAAAGTAAAAATAATTAATTAAAAATATTATAAATATAATATTGCATATAAATTTTGACCAATTATTTAAAATTATCTAAAATTAATCAAAAATATATTAAAATTATTAAAAACACTTTTAAACTATTTAAACCAAATATAACATTATTATAACCTCTATAAAATAACTGGTTCAAAGTGTTAAAGTAAAATTTTTCTATCGTGAGGTGGGTCTAAGATTAATGTTGATGGATGAGTCTACGAATATTTTTGATGTATTTTGATGATCAATATAAAATTTCCGTAGGATGGTATTGATAATTTCATGATTAATCAATTCAAAAAGGTGAATATTTAATTCTAATTAAAAAAATAAAGTAAATTATAGACCTTAAAAATTCTTCAAAAATATTTTAAAATAATGAAAACTATTTTAAAGTTATTATAGTTAAATATTTATTATAATATCTTACTAGTTATTAAATAGCTTGATATAATTGTAATAACTATTAAATAGTTATTATAATAATTTAAAATAATTTAATATTATTTTAATTAAATTGATAAAAAATTATATAAACATATTCTATATATAATATTTTAGTAAGTTAAATTATATTATTTTAATAGTATTTATAAATTTACTAAAAATAAAAGACTATTTTTAAAATAAAAAATATATTAAAATGTTATTTAAATTTTCTCAGGTGCCTGTTATCAATTCTAATAATTTAGAGCGTTCTTCTTGAAAAAAAAAAATTAGAGCGTTCTTTTATTATTTATTTATTAAACAAAACGCGGAAGAGTCGACTACGACGACGCACATGGCGAGGTGTGGAGCAGTGGCAGTTTGTCCTTTCTGGAAGATGAGGACCCGGCTGGCATGCACCGTAGAAACGTATTGCCATATTTTATTTATTTCCCGATGGCCCTAACGGATATTGAGAGAGAGAGAGAGATGGCAGGCGACGGCGCCTCCATCGCCGAGGACTTTTACGATCGGCTCGCCGATCTGAAGGCATTCGACGCCACGAAATCCGGCGTACAAGGCCTGGTTACGCGCGGCGTCTCCGAGGTCCCACGCATCTTCCAGCGGATCAGCGAGCATCAGCATGCGCCCGGCCGCGTCGAGATGGACCACCAGGCCGCGGTGCCGGTCATCGACCTTGCCGGGACTCAGCGGGAGGAGGCGGTGGCGGAGATCCGGCGGGCATGCCAGGAGTGGGGATTCTTCCAGCTGGTGGGGCACGGGGTGCCGCCGGGAGTCATGGAAGACGCGCTGGTGGGCGCGCGCGCTTTCCACGAGGGCAACCCGGAAGTGAAGGCGGCGTTGTACTCCCGCGACGGCGGGCGGGCGGCCAAGTACTCAAGCAACTTCGATCTCTACGCGTCGCAGGTGACGAATTGGAGGGACACGCTCACCTGCCGCATGCTTCCCGACCCGCCCAAACCAGAGGAGCTCCCGCAATCTTGCAGGTATACCTTATTTATTGGGCTTGATTTCGTTGTCTCTCACAGTCTAATTGCCTTGCCTTGCTCTTGCTGAAAGATTTGTATGCACATATATACTTTTAAATATAAATTTAATTTTGAGTATTTTGATTTTGGTCTTTCTGAGAAAACTCGAGCTCTGCATAATGATACCCCCGGGCGGAACAGTCGCAACTCTCCCTTTACTTTGCCTCTTGTCTCTATCTCTACCTTTTCCATTCAATCTGTTCACCCACGTTTTACAGAGTTGATACCAATTGTCAATTGAAGGTGTAACTGCAGAGAAGGAAATAAATTGCCAAAAAAAAGATAATAATTGAAGAAAATAAATTAAAGATAATTCTATATTGTAATAAGTTGAAAAGAATTAGAGAATAATATATCTTTCTCTACCTAGATAATAAAATTATCATTTATCGAATCATTACTTATTCAATTGTGCAACTTATCTTTCACAGTTTTGATGGCAAAAAACACTCTTTCTACAATGCTCGCAGTCGCAACTTGTAAAATTAATGCCCATATCAAAAACTTATAAACCAACTGGCACATAATATTTTACTTTAACATAACTAACTTCTAAATATCACCAAGGTCCAGTGTCATAGCTGAGATATTCTTGGCCTGAATTGAATTTTAAAAATGGGTGTCACGCCCCGAGGAGCTGCCCGTCCGATACCGACCGGACTGCCACTCTCTCGACCGATGGACAATTCAGAAACCTAACCTCTACGACCACCTCAGATGATTGTACCACAGCCTATAGGGCTGGAACAACTATCTGAAATCAACAAAAGCGAGACGGAGATGAAAGCTGCGTACCGGTACGACTTATGACAAACGCAAAACACAAGACCTCCATGGCTCACAAAAGTACAACTATACCGCTGTATAAAAAGACACGACCAGACATGAATACAGCAGCGGAAAAGTAAAGAAACGGAAACAGAAAATGGGTACCAACATGTACCACTATAAAGTAAAAGAAACATCCCGGAGTCATCTCGAAGAAATACGCGAACTGGGACAGGCTGCCGGGCACTCCAGACAATCATCCTGAAATAAAAACAGGGAGCTGACGGGGTGAGTAACAATACTCAGCGAATATCTCATCAGATATACATGATAGTCTAAGCTAGCAATAGAGTAACAGGCAATCGAAATAACACAGGTGAATGCAGTGGTATAGCTGAGATATTCTTGGCCTGAATTAAATTTTAAAAATGGGTGTCACGCCCCAAGGTCCAGTGTCATAGCTGAGATATTCTTGGCCTGAATTGAATTTTAAAAATGGGCCCCTTAAAATGAACAATTTTTTTCAATTAAACCTACAAAATATAAAGTATAACATATAAGTTAAATGACATATAATATTCAAAGTATAAGTGATGTAATCAAATCATAAGTAAAAGATTACCAACAATCATTTAAATAACACACGTCACACACGTCGTACTGTTTTGGTCAATCAAGCTTGAATAATCGAAATGTTTGACAATTTTTTTATCAATTGATAACATAGTAAATCCATTCAATCTTTTTTGCGACAGTGTTGATTGAAGATAAATTTTGATCAATTTTAATTTGGAGTGTGACTGGTATAGTCAACAAAATTATATGAGCAACATATGCATTGGGATAATGACCATCCATTTTAATTAAATAATTCAACACATCAATTATTTTTTTTGCTTCAGCTGTAAAGAAAGCTTTAAGATCCTCAACTCCATAAATAAATCATGCTCATCAATATCAGAAGTGCCATTGTGCCTCAAACAACGTTTAAGATTTTTGCAAGATCTCAATAAATTGTTATCATCAACACATTTTAATTCTCCAAGTTGAATAAGAACCCAAATGTTTCTTCATATTTTTGAAATTGTTCAAACCAAGTTTGTAGTGAAGAATAAGCATGGTCAATTAAAAAAAGAAAGTAGTTAGCCCTATAAGATTCCTCAGCCGATTGTGTTACCTCATGGGTAATGTTTTCATCAAACTGTTTTTTTTTGCCCATTTTTTCTTTGAATACAGCTTCAATTTCCAATTCACTTGCCATTTGTTTAGCTTCACTGATAGCCTTATCAAACCTAGATTCTTTGTACTCTTCGAAACTCAACATGAGACCTTGTATCTGATTGATAGCAACATCAATATCTATATTTTCAACTTGAACAAACTTACTAACAATGTTTACTGAATGCAACAACTTATACTAGATTACCAAGCCAACCAAAATTCAAAATTCTCAAGTTCATATGCTACTAAACACTCGGCTTCACTCCTCATTTTCAGATATTCACTTGTGGATGCCAAGTCAAGTAAAGCATCTCTTATTTTTGTAACTTGTTTTTTTATAGGCTTCACACCTTTAATCAATATGACTTTCCTAACGAGTTTGTGATAATGGTTTAATTGTTAAACCTTCCACATGATCTTTGAAAACCTTCCATCGCTTGGTAGAAGAGGAGAATAACGTGTATATGTGTTGTATTACTCCAACCAAAGACAGAGCTCTAAGATAATTCGCCATATCACATAATGTCAAGTTAAGACTATGACAACCACATAGAGTGTAGAAAGCTCTAGGATTTATTTCTAATAATCTTCTTTGTATACCATTGTGCTTCCCTTTCATATTTGATCCATTGTCTTATCCTTGGCCTCTTATATCATCAACATCAAGTTCAAGATTTCTCAACACATTTTTTAGTTCCGAGAAAAGACCATTTCCTGATGTATCATCCACTTTCAAGAATTCAATCCAATATTCTTCTATGACTGCAGAGTTTCATAAATCATCTATGCAATGTATTACAAGAGACATTTGTTCTTCATGAGTCATGACTCATATCTGGAGTACAATCTAATATAATCGAGTAGTACTTTGCCTTTCTAATGTTGGCAATAATTGTTTTTTTTTCACTTCAATGGCTAACATTTGTATCAACTCATTTTGAATGTTAGGATCAAGATATGTATAATGAACTTCTTTTGATTGTATACGCCGAATGTGTTTTCATTATTGGATCAAACTCAACAATCATGTTAATTATCTGTAAAAAGTTACCATTGTTTTCAGCATAAATTTTCTCACAATCTCCTCCAAATGCCAAATTGTTTTTGGCCAACCAATGCACAATAGCGATTATCCTCTTTAATAGTCGTCTCCAATGTTTCTTCTCCTTGTTAATTTCTACTTGTATACTGTCATAAATGGTCTTATTTTTCTGCAACCTTCTTTCTAGTTCAATCCAATTAGTCATGCAATCAATATGCTCCTTACTTGCTTCATGATTTTTTAGACTTCAACCCGAATTTCGCCAATCTTTATATCCTTCATTAGCTAACTGACCAATTTTACACATGGTACGTTGAGTTTTGAACAACTTGCAGTAGAAACAAAATATTCCGTCTAAAGAAATTGAATATACAAGCCATCTCCTATCATTTTTTGCTCCATTTTGTAGCAATCACTAATAATGTATTGAATCAAAATGTCTATCATGGTTGTCTTTAGGAAACATGATACCATCAACTCGGTTTGGTCCTCTTTCAACTAAAGAACCCCTAATATTTTGAACAGTTTTATCCCTATTTCCTAGATCATCAACATTTAAAGGAAACAAACTTTCTTGAGTTTCCATCTGAATATTGCCAATGCTAACACCATCTTCATCATTCAATTCCTTCTAAATCACTTCTTTATTCACATCTAAAAATTGATCAAGAACTTCAGTGTTAATATCATTTTGAATTTCTTGTTCCACTTCTACATCCACCGATTTATCAGTTGTTTCTGCTGTTGTCATTCTCTTGTTAATAGAAAAATATTTATTAATATCTCCCGTTTGACTTTGAATTAATACTTCTCTTTATTTTCTTCTTCTTTTTTGATAGCCGGACAAATGTTTAGGAGCCATTATTCATATTACAACCTTAAAAAATTAGAACATATAAACTATTAGTGTGATTATAAATTTATAATTGCCTAAAATTTTCTATTTCCTATATATATATATATATATATATATAACACATAATATATATATATATATATATATATATATATATATATATATATATAAACACATAAAAAAAATCTAAGATTGAATAGTTGTTTTAATTCATGTAATCCATCATTTTATTACTGCACATTTTAATTCTCTCTCTCTCTCTATTTCTTTCAATTCTTGAAATGCTTTGTTTGAATACATATATCAGATATATATAAGTTTTAAGTTAATCATCAAATACAAGGAAATTAAATCTTGAAAAATCCTGTAGATAAAATTCAGCTAGTTGCATCAATTTTTTCTTACCAAAAGCTAAAAATAAATTTTATGAACACAAACAAGTTATACAAATGGGTAACTTCGTACCCAATGACGGAGCTTTCAGGGCCCAAAAGCTTAGAAAATAATAATAAAAAAGCATTACCTCCAACCTTTTTCTATACTAGCCCAGTTGTATTTGTATTCTATTCCATTTCTAACCATTTATCATATTCCATGTTTTTGTTTTGAATGAAGAATCAAGATTAGAAGTATATTGTCACGCTCTCGGAGGTGCCGCTGGTTCGATAAAAATCAAACAATACCTCCCCTGTACGACGGACAATCTGAGACAATTATACATGGCCTACACGACCCCACATACCTCGGCCAGCACTGCCGGAACATATATAGCAAAAGTAAAAGTAAAACATGCACACATATAGTCAAAGTCGTGTACCGTCGCGACTACAACAAAACAAAACTAGTATGTAGCCCTCCGGGCTATCAATCACGCAAAATGCATGGAAAATCATAGCACGTACAAGTCCATGAGTACAGTGTGTAAAGAAAAATACAAACATCCACAAATAAAAAAAAATGCGTAGCGAAACGAAAAGAAAATGAAAAGAAGGGACCCATTGCGGGGCTTCCCTAGCGGCATCATCCTGAAACAGATAAACAAGCAAACGGGGGTGAGTCCTGATGAATTCTGCAAGTAATATGGACAGATATACATGGTATTAGAAAGCTATACAA
>JAGFNQ010007709.1:90341-108714 GCA_024364735.1 Boesenbergia rotunda | reverse complement strand
GGAGTTTTGTTTCTCGTTGGGTTGATGGACACATCCATGCCCGACTTGAACCTCAACATGTTCAAACCATGGAATTAGTTTATGAATAATATAGTTGGAGTCAGAGGTCAATCCTTAGTTTTGGTTGTTGGACACATCCAAGCCTGACTAAACGGTTGAATGAGCTCCAACCATATTAAAACTATTTCTTGATTAATGGGTCAGCCTTAAGCTTGGAGCATCGATTTGTTGTGCCACAGCCAAGGTCGATGTAAAGAGAGGTGCAGTTGGGTGCTATGTATATCGATACATACTTGTTAATGAGTTAACAACCCAATGATTTATGCAAACATTCAATTAGTTGATAGCATAAAGTGATAGTTACATATATGTGATGTGTAATCGGTATAATTACCTACCTTCATAGCTAAGAAAAACTTGATGGCCACAGCCATGGTGGTTCTTATCTATGGTTGGATATCAACCTATTTGGAGATGTTCCTACGATCTCCCGAATTGATAATAAGGGTGATTCAATTTGAAAAATAAATAGGATTTATTAATGTATGTTGATACATTCTTTAATCAATTCTTCTCACATAACTCAATTTGTATTTCTAGGTAATTACTCGATCATGTTTCTCTGAACTTGCGTTCCATTTTGGACACCAATAAACTGACTGGGCCAAACTTCATGGACTGGCTTCGAAACTTGAGGATAGTCCTCAAGGCAGAGAAGCTTGCTTATGTCCTTGGAAAATCAACTTCCCAACCATCCTCCAGAGAATGCAACTCCAGACCAATTGTTGGCCTATCAGAAACATGTGACCGATTCTGAAATGCGGGTTGCATCATGCTAGCATCTATGGTACCTGAGCTGCAAAAGCAGCATGAGCATATGGATGCTTATACCATCATCTTCCATCTTCATGAGTTATTTGAAGAGCAGGCGAGATCCGAAAGGTTCGAGGTCTCCAGACTCCTCTTCACCTCAAAGATGCAGGAAGGCACTCTGCCTCACAATTCGTGTTAAAGATGTTGGGGTACATTGAGCGACTGGGCACACTCGGCTTTGCAATGGATCATGAACTAAGTATTGACTTAATTCTGAATTGTCTGCCAAAAGTTGTTCACAATTTGTGATGAACTATGGATGAACAAGCTGGAGACTACCATTCCTGAGTTATCAACATGCTGAAGCTGTTGAGCCCTGTAAAGCAGGATCAAAAGCGGTACTATTAGTTGGTTCCTCGAAGAAAGGTTCTAAGAGGAAGGCCAAAGAACAGAAAAAGGAAGAAGAAAAAGGCCAAAAGACTGAAAAGAAACCAAAAGGAACTTGCCATCATTGTGGCAAGGAGGGTCACTGGCGAAGAAACTGCAAGGTTTATCTTGAGTCCTTGAAGAAGAAGGCATCCGATGCCCATCCTCTTCAGGTATCTTCGTTATTGAATGTCACTCTATTTCCTCAAATACCTGGGTACTTGATACTGGGTGTAGCTCACATATATGTAATGACATACAGGGGCTAAGGAATAGAAGAAGACTTGTCAAAGGAGAAGCAAATATGCGAGTTGGAAATGGTGCAAAGATTGCTGCTGTTGCCATCGGAACCTATTTGCTAAAGCTCCCTACTGGACGTGTCTTAGAATTGGATAATTGTTATTTTGTTCCTTCATTAATAAAGAACATTGTATCTATTTCATGTTTGAATGAAAAGGTTATCATTTAACTTTCAGTAACAATTGTTGTTACATAACTGTAAATGACGTTCTTTATGGGAATGGAACTTTGTGCAATGGCATCTACATGTTAGATTTATCCAGTGACGTTTTCAATATCGAAGTTAGCAACAAACGTGCTCGAATAGATAATCGAATAGACTTCTACACGTGGCACTGTCGTCTTGGCCATATAAGTAAGAAACGCATGACCGAATTACACCGATGTGGAATTTTGGAATCATTTGAACCCGGTTCATTTGATACATGCGAATCGTGCTTAAAAGGCAAGATGACCAAATTACCCTTTCCCGGAAAAGGTAATCCAGTGGGAGAGTTGCTTGGTCTAATACATACCGATGTATGCGGACCAATGTCAACTCAAGCACAAGGAGGCTATAACTACTTCATCACCTTTATCGATGATCACTCACGATTCGGTTATGTGTTCTTGATGAAACACAAATCTGAAGCTTTTGATAAATTCAAAGAATTCAGAAATGAAGTAGAGAAACAACTTGGCAAAAGTATTAAAATACTTCGATCCGATCGGGGTGGAGAATACTTAAGTCAAGAGTTTCAAGATTATCTTAGGGACAATGGGATATTATCCCAATGGACTCCGCCGTATACACCACAGCATAATGGTGTATCTGAGAGGCGCAACCGAACCTTGATGGACATGGTTAGGTCGATGATGAATCATGCAACTCTTCCAAAATCCTTTTGGGGCTATGCACTTAAGACAGCTGTTTACTTGCTAAACAGAGTCCCGACCAAGGTAGTCTCTACTACTCCATATGAGATTGGAATAGTAAGAAACCTCACTTAACTCACCTTAAGATATGGGGTTGTCCTGCTTATGTGAAGCGGATTGATCAGACAAATTGGATGCTAAGTCTGATAAATGTCTATTTATTGGATACCCTAAGGAAACGAAGGGTTACCAATTCTATCATCCCTTGGAACAAAAGGTGTTTGTTTCAAGGCATGCTGTATTTCTAGAAAAAGAATTTCTTTTACAAGAAAACAGTGGGAGTGGCATTGAACTTGATGAAGTTCAAGAAACTCCAATAGACATTACAGAGACACCTAGTCTAGACCCACAACCGATAACTCATAGTGATGAGCTATCAGTTGAACCTAAAACTACACCACCTCTTCGTAGGTCTGATAGGACACGCAACATTCCAGAGAGATACGGATTTCTCGTAAGTGAATCGAACGACGTGTTGCTCATTGTGATGACGAACCTATCAGTTATGAAGATGTTCTGAAAAGTTCAGAAAGGGACAAATGGCTTGAGCCATGAAGTCGGAAATGGATTCCATGTACGAAAATCAAGTATGGGACTTGGTTAACCCACCTGAAGGGATTAAACCCATAGGGTGCAAGTGGGTTTTCAAGAAGAAAACCGACATGGAAGGTAATGTTGTTACCTTTAAGGCTAGATTAGTGGCAAAAGGATATCGTCAAAACAAGGAATTGATTATGACGAAACCTATTCGCCAGTAGCTATGCTTAAATCCATTCGGATGCTCCTAGCCATAGCAGCTCATTATGATTATGAGATATGGCAAATGGATGTGAAAACAGCTTTCCTTAATGGAAACTGCTTGAGGATGTATACATGATACAACCTGAAGGTTTCACATCGGTTGATAAAACCAAAGTATGCAAGCTTCGACGATCCATATATGGACTGAAGCAAGCATCTAGGAGCTGGAACATCCGTTTTGATGAGACAATCAAAGAGTTTGATTTCTCACAAAATCCTGACGAACCTTGTGTGTACAAGAAGGTTAGTGGGAGTGCAGTCGTATTCCTAGTATTATATGTCGATGACATATTGCTTATAGGAAACGATATATCAGTTTTACAGACAGTTAAAATTTGGTTGTCCAAAACTTTCTCCATGAAAGACCTGGGAGAAGCACCTATATCCTTGGGATTAGAATCTATAGAGATAGATCAAAACGGTTGCTTGGTCTTTCGCAGTCTACATATATAGACCGAGTGCTAAAAAGGTTTAGCATGTCGGAATCCAAGAAAGGTTACCTTCCCATCAGGCATGGGATCAACCTTTCGAAGTCTATGTGTCCGCGCACAGAAGACGAGAGGATTTGCATGAATAAGATTCCCTATGCATCCGCAATACGATCTATCATGTATGCTATGTTATGTACAAGGCCCGATGTATCATATGCTTTGAGTGTCACAAGCAGATACCAGTCGGATCCAGGAATGGATCATTGGGCGGCTGTCAAGATAATCCTTAAGTACTTAAGAAGAACTAAGGACGTGTTCCTAATATATGGAGAAGGAGATATGGTAATACGTGGGTATACAGATGCTAGTTTCCAGACAGATAAGGATGACTCCAAATCACAGTCTGGATACGTATTTACTTTGAATGGAGGCGCAGTAAGTTGGAAAAGTTCCAAACAAGACACAGTAGCGGATTCTACCACGGAAGCGGAGTATATCGCAGCTTCGGAAGCAGCAAAGGAAGCAGTTTGGATCAAGAAGTTTGTCTCGAAACTTGATGAGGTTCCAACCATTGATGAAGCAGTGTCGGTTTACTGCGACAACAATGGAGCTATTGCACAAGCAAAGGAACCAAGGTCTCATCAACGATCCAAACACGTGCTTCGACGCTATCATCTGATCAGAGAGATTATAAGTAGGAATGACATACAAATTGAGAGACTTCCCACTGAAAGGAATATAGCGGATCCTTTAACTAAGGCCTTGCCTCAAAGCAAGTTTGAGGGTCATGTTAGAGCCTGTGGTATTGGATACCGTAGCGATTGACATTAGGCCAAGTGGGAGTTTGTTAGTGATATGAGAGAAGTGTCCTAAGGCAATCGCCTTATGATTGTAAACATTTATTTTAATAAATGATAATTCACTATTTGAGTATACATGTTTGTATTTGATTGGGATCTTAAACTCATCTACTGAATGTCCGCCATACAATTCACAGCATAAGAGAATTTGTGATGGGATCGCAACTAGTGATTATCTCTAAATGTGCAAATGTGAAGTGTTGGAAATATCCCTAGTCGATGAATTGATAAATACGGATATTATCAATTCTGTTGAGACTAGCATGGGTTATTCTCTATTCAGCTGATTCTCACTGGCTGGTGACATTGGGATGTCCGGAGATAAACATGGATGCTAGTTAAGGGAACTAGTTCATTGGAGTGACTAGCTGTAAGACTTCATATGGGAATCTACATATAGATATGTCAATGAAGATCTTACTGTGGCTTAAGTGCGATGTTCCTTTGACTTGCGGTGTTCAAGTCATCTTGGTCATGGAGACTTATACTTTGACATCTTAAGCAAGCATCTCCAAGGAGGTGTGGACCCAGGATGATCGGGTATAAGCCGAAGTGCTCGAAGATGTTTGAACAGCCTACAAAGGATTCACCACTCCTTGCGAGGAGATGTATACCAGGCTATCGTCGGATTGTTACTCAAAGCCTCTGGCCAGAGCATATCATGTTAAGAGTGCGAGTCTCTTAAATACATGAGAGTAATTAGAAATCCAAAGGACGAGAAAGACACTACTTAGGCTAGGTGTGACGTAGTCAGCCTAGTGGGGACTGACACCATTGACCGTGTCCTGAACCAAGTGGGTATAAGGTGGGAAGGGAATGGGGCACGATTCATTAGAGCTGCTGAAGGGTTTCAGAATAATTTTTCTGAGGTCAAACCGTTGATCTTTCGATTAATTTGGGGATCATGATGTACTACTAGGTGCCACTCATGATCGTTCTATAATTAGTTAAATTATAGACGGCCAACATAAATCGAAAGCCTATTTAGTCACACGCACTACGAGTAATCCGAGGGATTTAAAACGAGTTGAAAATTAGATTTTCCGATCAAGAGAAATAAGTCGAATCTGAGTTAGTCAGAGGCGCAATGGAAGCTAAAAATGGCTAAGTCTTTTGAAGGCTTTTTGGGCGAATTAAATGAGTTTAATTCGCGGCGGTTCGGGTTGGTTTGGCCGGCCAAAGAGGGTGTCAAAACCCCCTTTGGTGGCCGACCAAATAAGAGGAGAAAACCAATTAATTTTGGTTTAATTAATAAAATAAATCTAGTGCTATTTATTTTATAAATTATGGATGAATAAATTTGTATAAAGAAATTTATATAAATAAAATTTATAGAAATTTATTCTTTTATGGAAGATTAAAATAATCCATGAATTGGTTTATTTTAATTTTATAAAATCAATTATGAATTGATTTTGCCATAATAAGAAAGTTTATAAATTTCTTATAAAAATTTATTCCATAATTTAAAGAGAAGAAGAATTAGTTTTATTATAAATTAGTTTATAATAAAGACTCGGTTTAAACGAAATAATTAATAAGAAAATTTATAAGATAAATTTCTTATAACTAATTTCGTTAAATCCATTAATTCGGTTTAGAGGGAGACTTAGCAAAGGAGTTGCTACTATATAAAGGAACCAAAGGCTAGCCCTTATTTAGACCAATTGAGTAATTGTTATTATTCTCTCCCTCTCTCTCTTAATCTCTCCTCGTCTCCCCTCTCTTGCCTAGGGCCGGCGCCCAACCTTGTGGTTTAGGGCTGGCGCACCCAACCTACATCCAAGGTGAAGTTGGCGTGAGCTATCAAGAAGAAGGAGAACCCGAACACGAAGAAGAAGAAGCGGATAGCGACTCCTCTCTTCCCGGAATTCGATTCCGTTACTTCGTTGGTTAGTTTTCCATTATTTTCTCTTATTCTTCTAGTTGTGCCTTCCGAGAATCTAGTAGTTCTCGTCGGCACAAAACTCGTGACTTTGCGAAGTCATCCCGAAGAGAACTCGACGTGGACGCGAATAGAGGCGAAGCTTCCAAGGGACGCTACGGTTGGATCTTGTCCCTTCCTTCGAGATACGCGAGGTACAAAAGTAAATTAGTTTACTTTTCGCAATATTTTATTTTATGATTATGTCAACACATCATAGGGTTGCATGCTAGATATGAAGTTAAAATAATTTAGGAAATTATTTTATGCAAACTCTTCCGCTGCACGTAAAAATTTTGAATTTTACGAACTCGTATCCTTGTCGACATGCACCCGGTCCCAACAAGAATGCCCCAAAGGAAGGGGCTAGGCAACTGGGCTAGGTGCCCAGGAGGTTCCGGGCTCCCAAGGTAAAAGGCCAATGCAGCAGTTAAGCAAGACAGCTTCGAAATCACACTGAGCTAGGCGCCTAGGAGGTCTCGGGCGCCCAAGGTCAAAGCCAAACAAGTCATCGAAGCAAATCAGCCACGAAGCCAACAGACCAAGTCAAGCTAGGCGCCCAGGAGGTCCCGGGTGCCCCAGTCTGACCAGGAGCCGATTTAAAGGGGATAAGCGCTGACCGAGCTGTGGATGAAGGTTCTCCAATCTGAAGGCACGTGTCAGGCGCCCCCAGCGAATCAGGCGCCCCCAGGAAGACTATAAAAGGGGCTCGACCCCCAAGGCTTCAACATCATTCTATACAACGCTCAAAACACTTTTGCTCTCGCGCAGCACGCCTGCAAACTTCCATTTCGAGATTATAGCGCCGACGACGACCCTCTGCTTTGGAATTCAATTCATCTCGGGCTTCGGTAAAAGTTTTCATTTTCGAAAGTGTTGTGATTTACTTTTCAAGTTCTATATCTGTACTCAATCTATAACAAATCTTTCCGAATATAGAATTGCCCAAAGTAAACGGTCAAGGATCGTGGGCCTTGGAGTAGGAGCCGACCGCGACTCCGAACCAAGTAAAAAATCGGCTTGTGTTCGTGTGCACTTATTTTCTTTCCGCTGCGTATTTTCTCTTATTCTTATCCGAAAAAGTTTTAACGATATTCACCCCCCCTCTATCGTTTTCTCGATCCAACAAGTGGTATCAGAGTGGGGTAGCTTAAATTTGGTGCAACCACCAATTTGGGAGTTTTTTGAATTTTTACGAAATTTTTAATTTATTTTTCGATTGAATTTTTCTCGTTAATCGAGGTTGGTGCAACACCACTCGATCGGTCCTTTTAATTATCTTATTCCCGCACTACTAATCCAAGACCAAGTCTTGGGACAGTTTGTTTTGTTATTATTTCAGAAATTCTAAATGGCCATGTAAGAAGGTTTCAGTACAGCCAGACCATCACTCTTCAGTGGAGAAGATTTCTCCTACTGGAAGAGTCGGATGGAAGTTTACCTGAAAACTTAGGTGGGCATGTGGATAATAATCCAATCTGGTTTGGAAATCCCGAAGAATGCTGAAGGAGTGGCACAACCTTACACAGAATGGGATGCTTCGCTGAAAAGGAAGATCGAGGCTGATGCAAAGGGGACTCAGACACTCCAATGCGGACTAACCTAAGAAGAGCTGAACCGGGTGGGACCTTTCAACAGTGTGAAGGAACTCTGGGGTAAGTTGATCGAGTTGCACGAAGGTACCTCCGACACCCGAATCAGCAAGAGGGACCTACTGCTAAATAAACTGTACACCATCAAAATGAACGACGGCGAGTCAGTAGCCCAGCTCCACGCCAGGATCCAGGAGCTGATGAACGGTCTATATACAATCGGTCACAAGGTAGAAAATTGTGACCTTATAAGGTACACTCTAAACGCCTTCCGGAGAAATACTTTGTGGGCATCTATGGTAGATGCGTACAAAGTTTTGAGGGACCTTTCCAAAATAAAATTAGACGAATTATTTTCTGAACTTGAATTACATGAGCAGACTAACTGCACCTTAGCCGAGAAAGACATTGCTTTTGTTGCAGGCAAAACAAGAAAGGTGGCCAAGAAGAAGCCTCAACCTGCACCCGAGTCTGACTCAGACTCAGACTCAGACTTAGAAGATAGCGAAGGGGATCGACCCAAGCTGGTTCGGCTAGCCCGGGACTACTACTAGGAGCTGAAAAATTAGACCAATAGAAGAAAAGCCAGCCGAAAGAAGGAGGATCCGGCTGAACCATCTAAGAACAAATCAAGTGTGACCTGCTTCGAATGCAACAAGAAGGGACACTACAAATCGGAGTGTCCAAATCTAAAAGAAGCCAAGAAGACAAGAAGGAAGAAAGCCCTTCAAGCAACGTGGGGCGAGTCTTCCTCCGAAGAAGAAGAAGAGGCCCCACAATCAAACCTGCTCGCTTTGACTGCTTCAGAAGACATCGACACCGGATCAGAATCGGAGCCGGACGACAGAAAGCTCACCATATCAAAAGATGGCAAAATAACTGTAAGTGGTTATTCTAAAGCTGAATTAGCTGAATTAATTGCATACCTATCTAGTAACTTGGCGAAAGCCAAAATTCGAGTCGAGTCTCTCCGACAGGAAGTAAAACTCCTGAAAGAGGGAGCTGACTCTAGATCCTTAACTGAGAAAGTTCAAGAAGGAACATCTACTCAAGTTGAAAAACTTGAGAAAGATAACTCCTCCTTGAAAACTCAAGTCAAGGACCTTAGAGCAGCTTTGGAACGATTCACTTCGGGTTCCAAGGGTCTTGACATGATCCTTAGAAAATAGAAGTTCGTTCTAAATCGATCCGGGTTAGGTTATCGAACCAAGGCTAGACAAAGGTCATATTATGCTGTACTGAACCAATCTAGACCCAAAGTCAGGCATGGGTACCCAAACTTTGCCTGAACAACCAAGCTGGACCAAACCAGTATTGGATCCCCAAGGACAAGATTCATATCTTACCTAATCATTACCGTAGCTTTAGTCCAGGGGGAGCCAACTTAAAAACCATTTTTATAGTCAAATAAATTCTTTCTTATTGTAAAATTGCATGATTGCTTGTTTATTTATTTTCTGTAATTTACCATGCTTAGACCTAGGACTGGTTAGATTAAGGACTAAACCGATTAACTGAAATTTGAACAATATAGTATTGGGTGGAGGTGAGATGATAGTAGGTTAGGGAAGCCATTTTGGCGGAACTAGCCGAAGCTACCTATCCAAGACCCAAACTAGTTAGACCAAAATCTTTCAAGAAGTAACTTGAAGATGGATTTTCAATAAAAGGCTTTGTCAAGGAAAGGGTTGATGATCCAATAAGGCTACGGCCAAAGAAGGCCTAGTGCCTCGCCAAGACCTGGAAGCCAATTATTGAAAACCAAATTCACTTTACTATTGTCAGATTTGAATCTAACACAGATTTCAATTAATCTTAGATTCAACCATTTCTTTTCAAAATAAACTTAAAACATAATTAATTGGTTTTTCAAAATTAATTTAACTTTTCAAAACTAATCATGGGTTTTCAAAATAAAATCTTTACTTCTATTAAAACCTGTCTCACAAAAACCCATAAGGTTAACGTGATTGATAACTCTAGATTGGGTGAGACAGACTAGGTTGTGAAAATCAATTTAGACTATTCTTAAATCTAATTGGATCCAAATCAACAAACTCTTTATGTGTAGGAACATAATGATTTGGACCAATGGATGTTAGATAGCGGATGCTCCAGACACATGACTGGAGACAAATTGAAATTCACCAAACTCAAGTTTAAAAACCTAGGCTCAGCAGCATTTGGCAATAATGCTACACTCAAAGTCATTGGGTCAGGTAACATTAAACTCAAATATGATTTTGTAATCAAAAAGGTACTTTTGGTTGAAAACTTTAAATTTAACTTGCTTAGTATAAGTCAATTATGTGATACTGGCTATGTAGTTACCTTCACCAACTCTGACTGCCTGATTAGAAATTTGCAAGACTCAGAAGTCATACTTAAGGGCACTAGGAAAAATAACGTTTACACTATAAACCTACCCTTAATACCGAAATGTCTCTTAACTCAGTTAGAAGAATCAAACCTCTGGCATAGGAGATTAGGTTACACTAATCTAAGATTAATTTCAAAAATAACCCAACTTGGCCTAATTAAAGGAATACCTAAAATTAAGAACCATGAAAACTTGATATGTGAATCATGCAACCAAGGTAAACAAACCAGGTCTAATCACAAACAAATTCAATCAGACCTAACTCAAACTACACTTGAGCTCCTGCACCTTGACCTATTTGATTCACATGGAGCCAAGTCACTAAGCGGAAACCGGTACTGCTTAGTAATTATTGATGATTACTCTAGGTTTACTTGGGTTAGGTTCCTAAAGACTAAAGATGAAACCCTAAACCCATTTATTGATTTTTGCATGATAATTGAAAATCAAAACGATACCAAAATTAAAAGACTTAGGAGTGATCACGGGGGAGAGTTTGAGAATCAACGGTTCGAGGAATTTTGTAAAATAAACGGATATATACACGAATTTTCATGTCCTAGAACCCCCCAACAAAATGGGATAGTCAAACGGAAAAATAGAACCCTACAAGAAGCCGCTAGGACTATGCTCAATGAATTCAACCTAGCTAACCAATTTTGGGTAGAAGCAATTAGTATGACTTGCTATATTCAAAATAGGGTCCTAATTAACAAACGACATAATAAAACTCCCTATGAATTATACTACCATAGACTTCCAAACCTACATTACCTAAGGGTCTTTGGGTGCAAAGTCCACATTCTAAACACCAAGGACTACCTAGGTAAATTCCAGTCTAAGTCAACCCCAGGGGTCTTCTTAGGATATTCAACAACAAGTAGGTGTAGGATCGATGCACGTGAGAGGGGGGGGGGGTGAATCACATGACTTTTTAAAAAAATTAGAGCGCTTTAAAAAGCTTGCACAGCGGAAAAAATAAAACACGAACGAAAAACCAATACAAACGACACAGGTAGTTTTACTTCGTTCGGAGCCTTCGGCGACTCCTACTCGAAGGCCCAGGTCCCTCGGACCTTTCCGTTGGGCAATCCACTAAAACTCTCTACCGGTAAACCCCGATAGAGTAGGCGAGTACAAAAGAATTGAAAGTGTGACAACCCCACACTTTCAAGTAATTAAATGCAAGAAATAAAAATTACGTTACCCAACAACTTAGAAGATCTCCTAGATGGGCTCAGATGTTGGGGTTGAAGTTCCAGCAGCGATCAAACGTGAACACGTCGTAGCTTGGACCGCAGCAGGAGAGTTTGGAAGAGAGAGCACTTGAAAAACTTTTTTTTTCTGAAAAATATTTCGATATCCCTTCAAGCTCTACAGCCAGGCTTTTTATAGAGGGGCTCTCGAGCTTTTTGGTTCTTATCCAGATCCTATTCACGTGTGCTCCTTATCCAATATTTAGCAATTAAAAATTAATTCAAAGGAGACTTTGTTTCTATCCTCATGCTTCACCGAAAAATATGAATTAATAAACAATTAAATAAGATGTAACAAAATGGATAGGAATTAATTTAATAAGAAGTGAACAAGTTTTAGAAAATTAAAAATTAATTCAAAGGAGATTTGTTTCTATCCTCATGCTTCACCGAACAAAGCATGAATTAATAAACAATTAAATAAGATGTAACTAAGTAATTAAACAAAATGGATAGGACTTAATTTACACAAGAAGTGTTTTGTAGCTTAGTCCATATATCAAATAAACCCTGTAAGATAATGTTATCAAATATATTGGAGTAAAATATATTCATAGTTAATTAGACCCTGTCTCCTAGACCAGGATCTAACCAGGCCTCAACTTAGATAACCCAAATGGGTCTAAATTGGACCGCGCCTAAAGTCCCATAAATGGACTCGTCCTCACTGGTTCGCTCCTCCAGTGACTTACCTCACTTACCCTTTGTGCAGCTTTACTTGACTTCTTGACCCACCAGGATTTCCTGCCAAGGCTCAACCACTCTGGTCTTCCTGCCAAGTCTCAACCAACTTGGTTTTCAGCCAGTTGTCAGGTCCCGCGGACCTAACTGGACTTCCCGCCAGGACTCAACCATCCTGGACTTCAGCCTGGTGTCTGGTCCTAAGTCTTTCAACCCTGCACACTTAGTAAAGAGGTTAAAAACCAACAACCCTAACTTTAACTACTTTATCATACATCAAAACCCGAGTTTGACCGTTAGTGCAAACTGCACCAACAGTAGGGCCTATAGAGTTTACAATAAACAAACTAACAAAATTGATGAAACAACAAATCTAATAATTGATGATGAAATTAATTTTAAAACTCATAATCCAGATTTAAATCCAGCAAATATTGATCATGAAGATAATGAACAAATTATTGAACCACTAGTTGAACCTCTAAATGAATTAACTATTGAACTAACTACTGAATCAATTGAACCAATAATTGAACGAACCCAAATAGTTGAACCAAATACTGAACCGAATCGTTCAGCCGAACCTAAGGCTGAACCAAGTTCTAGAAAAACCAAGAAACCCAAATACTGAACCGAACTGTCCAGCCGGACCTGAGGCTGATCAAATTGTGGGTGATCCAACCTTAGGAGTCAGAACTAGGTCTTCCTATAGAAATCTTAGTCAGATTGCACTGATTTCAAAAATTGAACCTAAGACTATAGAGGAAGTCTTACCTGATCCTGATTGGATCATAGCAATGCAAGAGGAGTTAGCCCAATTTGATAGAAACCAAGTCTGGGAATTAGTACCTAAACCTGAGGGCAAATTCATTATTGATACTAAGTGGGTATTTAGGAATAAACTAAATGACCAATGGGAAATAGTTAGAAATAAAGCCCGCCTAGTAGCTAAAGGGTTCAGTCAAGTCGAAGGGTTAGACTATGATGAAACCTATGCCCCAGTAGCTAGACTTGAGTCAATTAGGATGTTGTTAGCCTTTGCATCCCATAAATGATTTAAACTCTACCAAATGGATGTAAAGTCAGCTTTTCTGAATGGGTTCATTAAGGAAGAAGTCTATGTAGGGCAGCCCCCCGGTTTTGAGGACTTAGAAAAACCTGACCATGTTTACAAGCTCAATAAGGCACTATATGGACTAAAACAAGTACCTAGGGCCTGGTATGAACGCTTATCAACCTACCTCATTTCTAAGGAATTTAAACAATGACAAATTGACTCAACTCTTTTTATTAAGACCTTAGAAAAAGACATCTTTATTGCACAAATCTACGTTGACGATATAATTTTTGGATCCACCAACTCAAATTTTTTAAAAGAATTTGTAAAAATAATGGAAAACGAATTCGAAATGAGCTTAGTTGGTGAGCTCAATTTCTTTTTAGGATTATAGATTAAGCAAACTAGGGATGGAAATTATATCCATCAATCCAAATATGCTAAGGAGTTGATAAAGAAATTTAAAATGGATAACTCCAAAAGCATAAGTACCCCTATGGCCACAAATGTAAAAATAGATAGTGACCCTAATGGTAAACCTGTAGACCTTAAATTATATAGAAGTATGATTGGTAGTCCACTTTACCTTACAGCCAGCAGACCTGATATCCTTTTCGCTGTAGGAATGCGTGCTAGATACCAAATCTTTGCTAAGGAAATGCACTTAGCAGCCCTAAAAAGAATACTTAGATACATCAAGGGCACCCTAAATATAGGGATTTGGTATCCTAGGACCTCAACTTTTGACCTGTCAGGATACTCAGATTCTGACTATGCTGGTTGTAAACTAGATAGAAAGAGTACAAGTGGAAGTTGCCAACTCTTAGGAAACAATCTAGTAAGTTGGTGCAGTAGAAAGCAACACTGTGTAGCTCTATCCACAACAGAAGCTGAGTATGTTGCTTTAGGAGAGTGTGTAGCACAACTCTTATGGATGATGCACACTCTTAAGGACATCCAGCTTGACTACACCCAAACCCAAGTCTACATTGATAATATAAATTCAATTAATCTAACTAATAACTCAATCCAACACTCTAGAACTAAACACATAGAAGTCAAACACCACTTTGTAAGAGATCATGTAGCCAGGGGTGAGATAGTCCTTAAGCATGTAGACTTAAAATCTAACTTAGCTGATATTTTCACCAAACCCTTACCTGAGTCCGAGTTCAGCTCACTAAGAAGACAGTTAGGGTTATGCTTGGTAGAATAGGACTGCTTTAATTATGGTTCTTTTCAAAAACCATTTTATTTCTTTGTTAATTTGCAAAATCAGTTCTTACTTAACTTGAAAAACTATTTTCTTTAAAATGATTTTTCTGACTTAGTTTTTTCAAAACTTATCCCCTTCAAAACTAGGGCTTTTTCGCAAATGGACTTAGCCTAGGCCCTAACCCTAGAACTGTATGCACCTATAGATCTAGAAGTCAGCATCTCACAAGCACCTTAGGGTACTTTTGATTGATTACCTAGACTGGGTTGAGATGCTTAGGTCTATGCCTTGATTCAAGATGCTTTAAGTCAGTGCATCTGCAGTAATTGGGGCACTAAATACCAATTAAATAGTAATCAGGTTAAGTGTCAAGCTTAGAAAATCTAACTTGAATAGATCACTTAGCTTGACTAACTCTAGCGAAAGCTACTATTTATAACAGTTAGTAAGTAGCTAACTGGGTTAGACAGGACCCAAAAGAGAAAATTTAAATTGATTTGGTCCAGTTTACACTTAAAATTGGTTCAGTACAGGACCTTACTTCTATTACTTAGCATTTTTTTTGCTATATTGTTTTTTTTTGATATATGGCAAAGGGGGAGAGATTGGAAAGGAGAGAAAAGAAGATTTTAAAATTTTTAAATTTTTCTCTAAAATTCAATTCTTTCAAAATTTGTATCTCCTTTTTCAAAAAGTAAAAGTCTTTAAAGTACTTAAGTTTTTTTTCAAAAAACAAGCTAAGTACTTAACTTAAAAATTATCCTCGAAATTCTTCAAAATACTTAAGTTTTTTTTTTTCAAAAATAAGCTAAGTACTTAACTCAAAATTATTTTTGAAATTCTTCTAAGTACTTAAGTTCTTTAAAAGTTAATTTCATGTTTGCAAAAACATTTTAAGTACTTACTCTAAATTTCTCTGATAGAAAATTTTCTAAGAGTTAATTTCAAAATTCCGTTGGAAATTTTCTAAGTGCTAAATATAATGAAAAGTTTTCTAAGTACCCAACTCAAAAGATTCTGAAAATTTTTCTAACTTAAAAACCCTTTGTGAAAATTTTCTAAGTATTGAAAAGCCTGAAAAACCTTCTTTCAAAGACTTAGAAACTTTTTTTAAAAAACCCCCATGAATGTTTGAAAAACTCAGGGGGAGATTTCTTCCAGGGGGAGGAAATTAAAACTGGTACATTATTTGCTTTTTGTTTAACTTAACTTTTTGAACTGGGTTGCCACAAATCAAAAAGGTGGAGATTGTTGGTGCAGGCAGCACCTAAGTCAAACCTGGGTTTTGATAATGCCAAAGGGTTCAGGAGTTATGATGTTATTGTGTTCTAATGTGTTTACTAAGTGTGCAGGAAGAAGCCCTAGGTACACTAGGCACGAAGTCCTGGTCGATGACTGCGCACCGAAGACCTGGTCAGGTGGATCGGGCAAAAGTCCAACCGGAAGAGCCGGTTGGCAAAAAGGTAAATTCTCCTGAGAGGAGTAGGTGAGGACGCGTTCACCGTTGAGGGAACAATAGATGTCGGTTCGACCTAGGGTTCCATTTGGGAGACCCGAAGTCAGAACCAAGACAGCTAAGGCTGTAAATAATGACTAACACTCTTGCGTTGTTTGTGTTGGAACTAACCTTGATTGGAGGGACCGAAGGACTGTGTTTCTGAAGCTTAGAACGCCCCAAAGGAAGGGGGTAGGTGATAAATACCATTTTGTTGATTATTTTAATTGCTTAAATCCATGTTTAACCTATGTTTTTATTGCTTAATTGTGAAATTGCCCTAGGTTTTAGAACTTACTCTTATTTTGGACTTAATTACAAATTTGCATTAAATTGGATTATTTGGCCACTAAATTCTTGATCTATTTTTGTAGGCATCAAAGGTTCAAGGACTTAGGGCATATTGGGTCAAACTTGAGTCGGAAGTGGAACCGGATCGAGTTATCAAGCTTACGATTAATCCGAGCCATCCGATTCAAAAGCGGCTAGATCTGAGCCATCCGGGACAATCTGAAGCAATCCGAGTTAGGGTTAGGTTTGATCAAGCACTAGATTCAAGATCTGAAGGTTTCATCCCAATCGGAGCTAAATCAACCGTTGGATCAAGCTAGGAGGGCTCTAGATCGTCCATTCCAAGATTAAGATGATCTGGTCCATTCGTTGCACATCTGGAGGATCCGAGCTACCACAAGGCAGATCCTGACCCCTGATCATCATCATTAAAATTTGGATCAAATCAGAGCAAGATCAGCCGTTGGATTTCCTCAATTCAATCTGAGTCGTCCATTGTTAGCTATTTAATCAAAAATTCCCAGCAGCTTCTCCTCGTCGCGTCTCCGCCGCTACAGTAGTCTTCTTCATCTTCTTCAGTTTTCAGTGGTTTTTCTTCAATTCAAGGGGCGCGACCCCTCAATTCTTCATCAAGATCAAGATTTGGATCATTGGAGATAGCTAGGGTGGAGAATTCAGCTTCGATTTCATCCGGACAGAGTTTGTTTGAGGGTTTCGGCATCTCTGCTAACCAATCACTTGTTACTCGTCCACAAGCCATTTCCGACCATCTGAGTTGCTTGTAGGGGTTCTCAGGTGAGCTCAGATGAGTCTCAATTCATCATCGCAGTCCATCATCGAGATACAAGAGATTGGACTGGAAAATTACAGCCGCGTGCAGTTTGAGCAGAATCCATCAATCCAAGCTGCGCTCCACTGATTTGCTGAGCTTAGGGGTTCGAGGCCAGCTCTTGCTTGACGACCAAGAAGATTTTGAGCTCGGGAAGGGTTGAGGATTAGTTTAAATTAGGAATTTTCAGTTTTCTAGCTGTAATTTTAATTCTGCTGCAAGTTCAATTCTGAATTTCTGTTTCAGTTGGTGTAGTTTTAGTTTCTTGATTATTTTGCTCTAATTAGTGTTTCAATGCTATAAGTAGTTCGTTACATTGCTTGTTAGTGAGTTTTCAAAGTTAATTTCAGTTTGTTTCATGCTTCCACCTTGCGTATCAGTTTCCTAAGCCTGTTTTTCTGCGTATCATTCTTCTTTTCTTCAATTCTCTTTAGCTCTGAACCCTTTAGTTAATTTCGTATCTAGTATTTCAATTTAGTTGAACTAAGTTGTTCACTTTTAGCTTCAGTTCTTAGTTTTTGTTTAGTTTAGTGAATCTGCATTTCATTTCTGTTAATTGCGCAACAAATTCAGTTTTCAGTTTATCCAAATTCCTGCATTCGAAATCTGGGATCCGCATTCATAATTGCCCTGAGTTTGTTTCTGAATTTATTTGAATCCATACACATCAGTATTGTTGCAACTTGATTCACATTTCTGCACATTGTTTAGGCTTGAACATTTCTGAATTTGATACATTCCTGCACATCAAACTCCGGTTTACAGGTTTGCAGATTCTAAAATTTAGCCTAGTGGTTGTGTATCAGTTCCATGATGATGTATCAATTCGCATCCCTGTGAGTTCAGTTGTAATTTCGGAATTTGCATCAATTAAGTTTCAATTCTAAGGAAGTTTACAGAACGTTAGCTGAAAGCAATTAATTGTCGTTGCTTGTGGGTTTTAACATCCAAATCAGTCCTGAATTTCACAAGTCATTCAATTACTTCTGCATTTCTGCATTGAGTATTCGCAAGTGCATTTCAAGTTTTAGTTTGTTTGAATTGGTTGGAACTTGATCTGAAATTCTGCATCCATTCCTGCAAAATTCTTCATTGATAGTTTTGTT
>JAGFNQ010007709.1:0-88153 GCA_024364735.1 Boesenbergia rotunda | reverse complement strand
GCCACAATTTCAGAGTTTCGATCAACAAATTCAGCAATTTCAGCTACCATGTCAACAATTTCAGCCACCACAACCATTTCAACCGCAACTACAACAATTTCAGCCGGATTTTCAGCAAATTCAACCAAATTTCCAGAATTTTCAGAATGGGCAGCCTTTCCAAAATTTTCAGCCCAATCAACCAAATTTTCAGCCATCAAGTCAAAGTTTTCAGCCCCCGTTTCAGCCTAATTCTCAACATTTTCAGCAACCATTTCAGCATTTCGAACCTCAATTCCAGCAATATAATCAAGGGCAGCAAGGCTTGCAATCATTTCCAGTTTTTCCAGCTCAAAACCAACAAAATTTTTAGCCAACACAGCCCTTGAATCAAAATTTCCAGCCCTACGGTCAGGGGTTTCAAGGGCAGAATTTTCAGCCCTCGCCACCTAATTTTTCAGCTCAAAATCAGAACTTTCAAGGTTGCATTTCCCAGCAAAATTTTTCAGCATATCAGCCCTCTAATCAGTTCTTTAATCAGCCCCAACAGTCATGTTTTCAAGGATCTCAGCAAGCTTAACCATTTCACCCTACTTCATCCTTTCAAAATCAATCATGGAGCTTTGCTAACCAAGGAGGCTTTGAGAATCTTAATGAGAATGAGGCACAACAACAAAGAATGGAGGAAATTTATCAACTAGTTGTACAATATCATCAACAGCAGCAAAGGCTTCAAGACATAGAAAGAGGCGTTGGACAAATTGCTAGTCAAATGAATCAAATGCAAGTTCAAGGTGACCCTAGTGCAAGGCCAAATCTTTCTTTAATGGATCTTGCAATTTTAGAAGAAGAAGAAGAAGAATACATTAAAGTCTGGGCACCTACAACATGCATCCCTTCGGAGACTCCTATTCCAAATCCAATTCCAAATTTTTCAGCTCCAGAAGAAGAAATTGAAGCTCCACAGGACCATTCTAGACTTTTATTTTCTGATGATAGTATTATTGATGGTCCTAATTTTTCTGATACTGTTGTTGCAGATATTATAGGAGAAGCATGCAGAGGAGATGATTCCATAAGTGTAGGGGATTGCACAAAGCCCCAGGGACCACCACAAGATTTAGAGAATGAACCAGAAAGTGTAGGGACTTGCATGGTGGAAGCAAGCACCCAAGGATCACCAGTTGATTGTCCACCAGAGCCTGAGGCTGAAGAGGAGCATGTACATGACCAGGAGGAGACCACAGATACATCTACTACTATAGAACCTTCAGGTATTATCCAGCACGCTCAGGTAAGTATTTCTCCTCTTTGTTCAGAAAAATTCAAAAAGGTACCTAGTGCTCACTTTATTGATTCTGATGAATTTATTGATATACCTTGTGTAGAAATTGTTTGTGAAAATCCAATAGAGGTACCAAACATTAATTTTATTGATCGTACTGCATTATTTGATACATCTCTTGTAGATATGGGTGGTGAAATAATTTTAGAGGCACCTATAATTGATGTTGTTTTTTATGATGAATCACTTAATACATCTTTTGTAGATATGGATAGTGAAAATTTTTTAGAAGTGCCTGAAATGGATGTTATTTATTTTAATGAATCTCTTGCTATGTCATATGCTGAGGTTGAATGTGAAAAACTCATGGAGATATCTGATATTGATTTGATTGGCTGTGATACATTGCATGATACACCCTTGATTGAAAATAATTGTGAAATTTCTATTGATGAGCCAGAAATTGATTTCTTTATTTGTGATGAGTATATGGATGCAAATTTGGTAGGAAATAATTTTGAAAATTTCATTGAAATACCAGAAATTGATTTAATTGAATATGATGCAGTTTTGGATTCATTTAATGCAGAGACTGAATTTATATCATTTCTTTCTGACCCTGTACACTTGAGAGAGGTATTACATTGTTTTGCAGGGTCCAGAAGACTTCAGGAGTGGGTGCTCCAACTGAACAGACTTCAGCCTCCTGGAAGGACTTCTAAAAAGCATCAAGAAGAAGGAGATGATTTTACTCTAATTCAAAGCACTCCACCTCTGACATGGCTCTTGAACCTGAATCACCTGAGGCCACCAGAGTAAATTTTTGTGAAGTTTAAGTGTGGGGGAGTTCCAAATCTCCCAGCCACCCAGACTCCTCTACTACCAAGATGGAGGCTGCTTCTTGATAGGCTCCGTCCACCAGAATAAAGGGGAGTTTATTTTTCTTGTATTTTCTTTTATCGCATTTTTCACTTTTATGTTTTCTAGAGTAAATTGAATAAATAGACATTGTAAATACCATGTCTTTTCTTTTAGCACTTGTTCTTGCATGAGTGGAAATAAAAGTATCCCTTTAGGTTATTCCATAGCATTTTAGAGTCTTTTGGAAAATAAATTAAATTTGGTTGCTAAGACTTAAGGTTTAAGCTAATGGATGAAATCTTGGATGCTTGAGTACTACTTGCTTTAGATTCTTAATTGGTGTCTTGAGATGAATTATTTTTGACCTAGTGAGAATTAGCCTTATTTTTGTGACACACCTATGTCATTGTACTCTAGAACTTGCTTAGGTTCTTTCAAAATCATAATTCAATGATTGGATCACATCTATAGTGGCTAATCCATTTGTTTTCCTTCCTTATCAATTTTAAGAAAAAAATCATGTTCATTCCATTTTTCTTTACTTATTTCTTACTCTTACCCTCACTTTTCATTAGACTTGTTGTTTGGATTGTTTCTTGATGTTATTTTGCCCGAGACGGACAAAGATTCAAGTGTGGGGGAGTGACTAGAGTTTGGAATTATTTTGGAGCAAGGAAACACTTCATTTGAGTTAAAAAAAAAATTTAAATTCATGTGCCAAGTGAGGAGTTTGGTGTCAAGAATGCACAAGAAGAAGTGGATAAGGATGGAACCAATTTAAATTGGAAGTGAAATGGAATCAGAATTGAATTCCGGATTGAAGCAAGAGACAAGCAATGGAGAAATCTGAAATCTGTGCCATGCCAAAAAGAGAAAAAAATTCTGTGATGCTTTCGAAATTGCAGCTCTACTTGGCTGAAAAATCTGGATTGCAGCTGTACTTTGCTAGGAAGATCAAGTAACATGTTGCTACAATCTGAATTGAAGCTGCAAAGTCTGAAAAATCCATGAAAAGCTGCTGAAAATTTCTGCATTCGAAAAATCAGTGAGGGAAGCTAGTAAAGCAGTTTTGTATCAACTTCCATTTGAATCCATGCCTTTTTAAATCAGCAATGCCTTGCTGCCTTCAAACCAAACTTGCAGAATGGTTTTAAATTGAACAAAACCCTTGGGAGCAGAATTGACACTGCTGTAAAAAATTTCAGAAACATACTTGAAGGCAGATTCAAAAACAAGAAGTGGCAATTCCTTGGAAGCTCACGGCAAGGGGCTGAATTGGAGTTGATTCTGATATGGAGTGGGCACAACATGACTGAACTGAATGAGAACAAAAGAGAAAGTTTGTAGCCGAACCTAAAGGAAGAGAAAAACAAGAGAAAACAGTTTGAGAAATTGAGAAAAGAGAGAAACAAAAACAAGGGTGGCATGAAATTGAAGACTTAGCACCATTGAAATCATTGAAGTTTCTCTCATCCAAATTGAAGATTAGTTCCACCATCATTCTGATTTCAGTAGAGAAAAGAAAGAAAAAGAGAAAAATTAAAAGAGAAGAAGAGAAAAGAGCAAGTGGCACACAAAAGGAAAACTTGGCACATTGAAACCAAGGAAGGGATTTTCATCCAAATCAAAGAAATTATTCGAATTTGACTTCACCACACTTTTGATATCATTAGAGGACTGTCAAGATGGGGCAAAGCACATTGGAAACATTTTTAAGCAACCAAGTCTCCCACTCCATCAATTTTTCCATTTCCTTAATTTTTACTCCATTTCTTACCATTTTCCATGTTTTCACTTGTTTTTGTAGATGTGAATCCTAATCATGATTAATGATGGAGATTAGATAATAAGCAAGCCTATGGTAGTGCAAGAAACATGTGTGTAAGAGTGAGCTCCACTTCCATCATCAACTTAGAACTTAAGGAGAGAGCCACCAAAATTTTCCTTGAAAGGCTAGTGATTTAAATTCATCTCAATGACTCATGATAGATGAAAAGGCTAAGTTGTTGATTTAAGGACAAGATACTAATCCATAGAGCTTAGATTTATGAGAATTGACAACCTTAGGTAATTTCTTTTCATTTACTTCTAATTATGCTTAAGAAAGCCTAAGGGATACTTATTTAGTAGTTTCGCGAGACGCTCAAGGTTAAGTGTGGGGGAGTTGATAAGTACCATTTTTGTGATTATTTTAATTGCTAAAATCCATGTTTGACCCATGTTTTTATTGCTTAATTATGATTTTACCCTAGGTTTTGGAACTTTATCTTATTTTGGACTTAATTGCAAAATTACATAATTTTTGGATTATTTGGCCACTAATTTTCTAATATATTTTTGTAGGCAAGAAAGGATCCTGGACCTAGGGCATATTGGGTCAAACTTGAGTCGGAAGTGGAACCGGATCGAATTATCATGTTTTGGATTAATCCGGGCCGTCCGATTCAAGAGCGGCTAGATCTGAGCCATCCGGGACGATCTGAAGCAATCCGAGCTAGGGTTAGGGTTGATCAAGCTCTATGATCAAGATCTGAAGGTTTCATCCCAATCAGAGCTAAATCAACCGTTGAATCAAGCAAGGAGGGCTCTAGAGCGTCCAATCACAGATAGAGTTGATCTGGATCATCCGTTGCACATCTGGAGGATCCGAGCTACCACAAGGCAGATCCTGACCCCAGATCATCATTATAAAAGTTTGGCTCAAATCAGATCAAGATCTACCATTGGATTTCATCCGATCAATCTGGACCGTCCATTGATGGCTATTTAATCAAAAATCGCCGCAGCCTTCTCCTTTGTCGCGTCTCCGCCGCTCGGTAGCTTCTTCTTCATTTCTTCACTGTTTTTAGCTCGTTTTCTTCAATCCAAGGGGCGCGACCACCTCAAATCGATGCTCATCCTTGAGTGACAGCAAGGATAAGGATTGGGGTTTAGTTTAGTTAGCGAATTTTCAGTAATTAGCATTAGATTTCAATTCTGCTATTTCGTTTCTGCAATTGTATCAGACGATTCGTTTTCTTGTATGGATTGCTTCTATCTTAATTGGAAGCTCATCCTTGAGTGACAGCAAGGATTTGTGAGCTGAAATGAGGGATTGAAGCTTGGTTAATTTCGTTTAGTAGCTGTAATTTCCATTACTGCTTTAGTTTAGTTTCTGTTTTGTTTCAGAATTCGTTAACTTCGTTTAATGCATTGGTTTCTGCTTAATTAGGATTCAATTCTTCTAGTTAAATAGTTAGGGAGTGTGTTTATCAATCGAGCAGATTTAATTGCAATTAGTTTTACATTTCGGCATTTGCGTATCAATCCGGCACTTGCGTATCAGTGTTCTTTTGCGTTTCAGATGGTTCTGCTGCCGTTTCTGATTCTTGCATCAAATTAGTTTAGTTTTAATCTTCTGAAATTCATTTTTAATTTTGTTTCATTTACAGAGTTACTGAATTCAATTCTGCTATTGGTTTAATTAGCTGCGTATCATCTCGAGTTCCTGTTTTTCAGCTCCTTGCCCTGCGTATCAACTTCCATATCTGAACATTAGTTTTTTTTTTGCATTCAATTGGCTGCATGCAATCTCTGCATTCGTTTTCATCAAAGCTTGCATTTCATTTCTGAAATTGGCTCATTTCTGCACACCATCGATTCTAAATTCAGTTTTTTTATTCAGCTTTGTTTAAGTTTATCAGCTTCAATTCTGCAACTCTGATTCCACTTGCAGTTTATCTCATTCCAAGCACTTGATATTAAGTTCTGAAATGGGGTTGTAATGTGCGTATCAGCTTTTCCTTGCATGTGCCACTTCAGCTTCTGTATCTCTTTATTTCTGCACATCATTCCTGCTCACAGTTTTTGGATCATGCATTTATCTCTTCCCTTCGATCATTTCTGAATTGGACATTCCCACTTTTGAATTCTTCAGTTAAGCATTTCTGAAGTTTGTTTCGAGCACTAGGTTACTGCTGAGTTTCAGTGGGCTGTTCATGCGTAATAACTGTAAATCTGCATGTGTGTCAAGTGGCTGGAATTCTGCAATAGTATCAAGTCAACCTCCACACTGATTTGTAGCCATATTAAACACACCTTGTAGTGTACTTTGTGCTCGAATTCAACTGGTATTCATCAGCTTCTGCATTTGATCAGTTATTGAAGTTTGCATTCAATGTAGGAAGTTTTCAGAATTCATTTTCTGCATCAAATGTTTTTATACATCAGCTGAGTTCCAGAATTTTGAGGGTCTGCATCTAATTGTTTTTCTGAGATTTGCATCCAATTTGATCGTTGCACATTTGTTTGTTTCCATTGGTTATAGTTCGGTTTGATCTTGTCTCAATTAACAGCTCAATGTGCAGTTTGTCAATTCTGAATTGCATCAGTTTGCTTGTTTTTGCATTTCAGCTTGTTTAATTGATTGTGTATCAATTTCTTTTCTCAATTACAGCTCAACTTGCATTCAGTTGAATTCCCGACCTAATTACTGAAGATGAGCTGATTTTTAATGAGCTGTTACACCTTAAGTTTGATAGCTTTACATCTGAATTCTGCAATGAGCTTCATCACTAAGTTGCTGTCCATACTTCTGAAATCCTGTCCCATTTCTGAGCTGCTGCATCAATGTCTAAAATTCCTTTTTAATTCATGCTAGCACTTCACTAATAGTTTGCCTTCGAGTTGGAGTGATTAGTTTCAATTCAGAGTAGTCAATCACAATTCTGGCACTTAGTATCATCTTGGTACATAAGTTTTTGTCCTTGTGTATTAAGTTTTTGGTGGCATGCATCTTGTATCTCATTGAATCTTCATTTCAGATTGCAAACCATATTCTAATTGAAACCCAATCACATTTGAAACCCGAAAACACAAACGACACCTAAATACGAGCTTGAATCGAACAAAGTCAACTAGTCCCCGAGAAAAATACGACCTGTGGCCCCTATATTACATTTTCATAATTTTGATTGTAAAAGGGTTTCCAGCTTTTATTTATAAATTCTAAATTTGAGGCCCACATTCGTGACACATAGTTAGGGCTCGTCATAGGGGGAGAATGGGTGGTTTAAGTTAGAATTTTGACTTGAAATGAATGGTGTAAGGTATTTTGACCAACTTAGACCTTGGATGATTAAAAATGGGGAGAAGACATGGATTAAGGGGGAGGTTACCTCTTAGGTTTTAATATGTCTTATATTTTTAATGATGTTTAGTGTTAAGTGGAAACTTAAGTTGGATTATGATTAGAATTGAAAATGGGGAGAAGACATGGATTAAGGGGGAGGTTACCTCTTAGGGTTACTATGTCTTATGCTTTTTCAATTGCTAACTTTTGCTATTGCTATTGTTGGCTGTTATTTATCTCTAAACTTAAACATATTGCCACATATCAAAAAGGGGGAGATTGTTGAGGCAATCGACCCTTAAATGACTGGAAGATCATGGTTTTGATGTGTGTGTGTGAATATGTTCAAGGTTAGAGTGTTATGTTGTATTTGATGTGTGTGATTGAGTTTGCAGGTCTTGGAGAATCACACATGGTAGACATATCCGAGGGACGAGAACCGAGGGAGGAGAGTGTTGGATCGAGAGAATACGATAGAGGGGGGGGGTGAATATCGTAAACCGTTTCGGATTTAGAGAGAGTATGCACAGAGGAAAATTAACACGAAAACCAAAACGCAAACACCACGATTTACTTGGTTCGGAGTCGCGGTCGGCTCCTACTCCAAGGCCCACGGTCGTTGACCGTTTACTGCGGGCAATTCTATATGTGCGCAAAAAGGTTTACAAACAGATGTTACAATTACAGTACAGTAAACTTAAAGGACAGCTCTTTGTTACCGACGTCCGGTGTGGAATGTATCTCGGAGCAGAGGGACGTCGTCGGCGCTTGTATCTCGAGTTGGGAGGTTTCCGGAGCAAAACGCTTGAGTAGAAGAGCGTATTGGCATTGGAAGCAGTGATGTCTGAAGCCTTGGGGTCGAGGGGCTATTTATAGCCTCCTGGGGCGCCCTGAACGTTGGGGGCGCCCCCCACGTGTCAGCCGATCCGAGCAACTCTCGGTCAGCCCTTATCCCACTCGAATAGGGCTGAGAGTTGACTGTGGGGGCGCCCTGGTTGACTCTTTCAGCGGGCTTCTCGGCTGGATGATCTTTATCCGCTTCGTTGGCTTAAGCCCGGGGCGCTCGGAGCATCCGGGGTGCCCGGGAGCATGGGGCGCCCGGGAGCATGGGGGTGCCCCGCCCAGTATGCTTCCGAAGTGTACTTTTGCTGAACTCATGTTTGGCTTGTACTTAGGGCGCCCGGGTCCTTCCGGGCGCCCAACCCAGCTACTGCCTCACTCCTTTGAGGCTTTCTGAGCTGCAAACACTCGTTCCTTCGGTCCTGCATCCAGGGTTAGTACCAAACAAGATAAAGCAAAAATGTAAGTGATTCTTACAGCCATAGCTGTCTTGGTTCTGACTTTGGGTCTCCAAAATGGAGCCCAAGGTCGAACCGACGCCTACTGTTCCCTCGACGGGGAACGCGTCCTCACCTACTCCTCTTAGGAGAATTTACCTGTTGCCAACCGGCTCCTCCGGTTGGACTTTGGCCCAGCAGTCCTTCGCCAGGTCTTAGATACCAAGTTGTCCTTTGCCCGGTGCCTAGCAGTCCTTCGCTAGGGCTTCGTATCCTGGCAGTCCTTCGCCAGGTGCCTAGCAGTCCTTCGCTAGGGCTTCGTATCCTGGTATTCCTTCGCCAGGTGCCTAGCAGTTCTTCGCTAGGGCTTTGTATCCTGGCATTCCTTCGCCAGGTGCCTAGCAGTCCTTCGCTAGGGCTTTGTATCCTAGCATTCCTTCGCTAGGTGCCTAGCAGTCCTTCGCTAGGGCTTTGTATACTGGCATTCCTTTGCCAGGTGCCTAGCAGCCCTTCGCTAGGACTTTGTTTCCTGGCAGTCCTTCGCCAGGTGCCTAGCAGCCCTTCGCTAGGACTTTTCCTGCACACTTGAGTAACATTGTTAGATCACAAATAAACTTAACTTTGAATCCTTTGCCAATATCAAAATAAGGTTCGATATGGTGCTTCCTGCATCAACAATCTCCCCCTTTTTGATTTATGGCAACACAATTCAAAGTTAAGTAAAAATTACAACAGTTTAAGCAAGAAGGTTAAGACCAATAAAACATAGCAATTCTGAACAGCATAAAGTCTAAAACCAATGTAATTTTGAAAAAAAATTTCTCATACTCCCCCTGAATAATTGTGTTATAAAACAATAATTAACTTAACTCTTAACTTTGACTTTTCCTCCCCCTTTGACATATATCAAAAAAACATTTATGAGTGAACAACATATCTAACAGGGATTTTTGAGTTTTTCTAAGTGCTTCATGTTTTTGACATAGTGTTTTTCAAAAATAGAGAAAAGTATTGTCACTAACAAAACTTTTTACACTTAGATAATTTTTCATTTTGAAAAGTTTTGCAAGCCTAAATTTTGTTAAACAACTTTTACTTAGAAAAAAACATTCACTTTTGAAACACTTAGAAATTTTTGTAGCACTTTTTGAAAAAGAGATAAGAATTAGACAAAGTTTTCTTTTCTCTCCCCCTTAATGTGAAATTCTTCTCCTTATGTTTTAGACCATTTCTAAGATAAACTTTTTTTTTAAAAAAGGAAGGAATTTAAGGAAAAATTTTGTTTACTTTTTCTGCTTTCCTCTGTAAAAATACTCTTTTTGAAAAATATATTTTGAAAAAGGTTTAAGGGAAAAATTGTGTATCAGAGCCTATGAGTTTTGAAAATAAAAATACTTAGTATAATTCTGAAAGTATAGCAAGCAGCTTAAATTGTACTAAAGAAAAACTCTACTTTGAAAAGTATTGTGAAATTTAAAAAAAAAATTTGTATTTGTAGGCAAGTCTTTAGAAAATTCACGCACTTAGGACACTATTGCCTTAGAAAAACTTTTATTTGGAAAAGATTTTTCAAAAAAAATATTTTCATTTAACAGATAGTACATTTGGAAGAATACAAAAAAATGTTATGCAAAAGAAAATTTGAAACACATTTTCACTTTGAAAAAGATTGAAAAAATTGTTTTTTTTGAAACATGTTCAGTATTGCACTTTAAAAAAATATTCGTACTTTGTAAATATTAGTGCTTTGAAAAAGTATTAGTACTTTTGCAGGATGTTATGCATTTTTGACAAATATAAGTACTAATAAATACTTTTGAACATAATATTTTAAGAAAAAATTTTATGTTATTTTGAAAACATAATACTTTACTTGGCATGGTTTCCTTTCCAGTCTGACACAATCCTAGGAAACCTTGTTAACTACAAGGGCATTTTCCTCAGTGTCCTGGAAATTCTCCAAACTCAAGAAAATTTCAAAAAGTATTTCAAAAAGGATTTACTAAGCGACAAAAACATTTTGAGAAATAGAATATTGGTATTTTTAAAGGCAAATTAGTTGTATTTTCAAAAGAACTTTGAAAACTTGTGTATTAAAACAACTTATTTTGAAATGTTCAATAGTTCTTTTAATTTAACCTCCCCCTAAACTTGACATAGTCCTTGGAAGCTTGTTGACCACAAGTATTCTTCCTCTGAGTCCTTAGGGGTCAGTTCAGATCAAAAGAATTATTTAATAATTTCAAAAATAATTGCCAAAGAAAAAACTTGTTAGAAATAATTTTTTTTTTGGTTTAGACTCCCCCTAAATTTGACATATCCTCGGAGTCCTTGTAGGTCATGAAGTGGACCTTCCTCTGTGTCTTTAGGGTTTGTCAAAATCAAAAGCACAATTCTTAAAATAAATTTTGAAGTATTAACATTTTGAAAAAAATGATTGTTTGAAAGACATATGATAGCATAGTTTTCGAAAAACATGAGTGATAGTTTGAAAACATAGTATTTTTAAACTTCTTCTTTTAATTTGAACTCCTCCTAAACCTGACACAGTCCTAGGAGGCTTGTTGACCACAAGTTAATCCTCCTCTTAGTCTTAGGGTTTGATTCAAACAATAAGAGAAGAAAACTAAGTTTAAAAAAGTATTTTGTTTTAATGATTTGAAACATAATTTCATTCTCCTATTTGAGAAAATGAATATAGAAAACTGAAAAGGGGAAATGATTTAAAAAAAATAGAAGTTTTTTTAAATCCCAAAAAAAATATAAATATCTAAGACGGACTGCAGACAAAAAAATATCCTAAGTAATCCCAAGGTGACTTTTTGCCATACAAGAATAAATTGAATGTCTGAAAGAAATGTTTGTATAATGGTAAAGGAAAGAAATAAATGTTATGAAATAAATTTCAGGTTAGTGAACAAAAGAGACTTGATTTTAATTACAATGATTTGAAACATTAACTCTTAGTTAAAAAGTTAAATTTGATTTTTGAGAAAATTAAAATTTAGAGGGTTAAGTTTGTTTAGTTGAATTAAATTTTAATTTTGAAAGTTGTTCGGTTGAATTAAATTTGAATTTTAAAGGTTGTTGAATTAAATTTGAATTTTAAAAGTCAGTTGAATTAAATTTGAATTTTAAAAGTCAGATGAATTAAATTTGAATTTGATTGAATTAAATTAAATTTATTATGATTTAATTGAATTTAATTGATTTAATTAAGATTTAATTGAATTTAATTGATTTAATTAAGATTTGATTTTGATTTAATTGAATTAGTTGGTTGGGTTGGACTTAACTTTTAGGTCCTAAGCATCTCACCCATTTCTAGGTGACAAAACAGGATATCCTTAACTGTTTTGTGAGATGCATTAATTTTATCTTTGATGTTAACACTATGATTTAATTGAAGCTTGTGTTAGATTGAGTTTAACAAATAATAATTTAAAAGTGAGTTTCGATAATTGGCTTCCAGGTCTTGGCGAGGCACAGAGGCCTTCTTTGGCCGTAGCCTTATTGGATCAACAACCCTTTCCTAGACAAAGCCTTTTAAAGAAAGATCATTTTCAAATCATTGTTTGAGACACTCTGGTCTAACTAGCTTAGGATTCGGAGAGGTAGCTTCGGCTAGTTCCACAGGACTAAAAAGACCAAATAAGGTACTCCTTACCCTACTTGATTCCTTAGTCAGGCTTCCCTAACGTACTATCATCAAACCTTGTCCTAATACTAGGTTGTTCAAGTTTCAATTTAATCGTTTTAGTCCTTAATCTAACCAATCCTAAATCTAAGCATAATAAAATACACGAGAAAAGTAATCATCTAAGTCACGTCATAATTGTAATGATATTCTGAGTTTTTAGAATTAGCAAAATGTGAATTAGGCTTTCTAGCATTTTGACCTTAACTAATTTGTATGAATTAATCATGTTATTCAAAGTAAATATTGGATTTTTAAATACTGTAAAAATTTACCTTTTGATTCCCGGTTGGGAATATCCCCCTTGATTCTAGCCATCTTTCTTTTGCTTGATTGTTTCGACATTTTGTAGCGGTCGTGAGCCAACCAGACTAGTTTCCAAGGATCCCTTACTTCGTTGTCAGATTCTGAGTCTGAGTCAGACTCAGGTACTGGTTGAGGCCTCTTTTGCAGTTCTCTTGGAGTTTTCCCTGTAATGAAAATTATACCTTCCTCGACTATTGCAGTATCAGCTTGATTATTTAACCTTAATTCAGAAACTGATTCAAAATTAGTTACCGATTTTGTCCCAGAAAACTCATCGTCTGATTCTGGTTCGATTCGACGTCGGGGGCCGAGTCTGTCTCAGCTACTTGTGCTTGAGTCGAAAATGCAAAATCTTCTAGGATCTCAATATCGGAGCTCTCTTCGTGTAGATTGATTAGCTTTTCCCACATCTCCTTGGCACAGTTGAAGGATCCGATCCGCTTCAATTCTTCATTGGTTAGGCCACATTGTAGGATTACAGTAGCCCTTGCATCTGTCTCGATCTTCCTTAAAGTTAGTTCATCCAGTTTGTCCCAAGTGATCGATGTTCCTTCTTCTGTGGGGAATGTGAACCCCGTTTGGATTATCAACCATAAATCCAAATTGGCCTTCAGGTGGGATTCCATTAGACTTCTCCAGGAGTTGAAATTTTCGTCAGAGAAGAGTGGTGAACGGGCACTGTTCCATTCTTGGTTGGCCATTTAGTTTAAACCTCGTACACAAGAGAAACAACAGAAATGTACCAAGACTTGGTCTTGGATTAGTAGTGCGGGAGAAGGGAAAAAAATAATCCAAAATAAATATTGCACAAATTTTGAGGCGGAATAATAATAAAATAATAAAAATAATTTATGACAAATTTTTGAAAATGTTGATTTTGTCAATTCTGAAAATAAATAAGAATTCAACGTTGAAAATTTTGCTCGAATTAAGGTAACACGAATTTCGAGAAAAATATTAAAATAATAATAAAAAAAAGTTTTATGACAAATTTTCAAAAATTGATCATTTTATCAATTCTAATGAATGGTGAAAAAATAAGAATTCAAAATTAAAAAGGCGTAAGAATATTTTAAATACACCTACAGATATTATTTATTTGAAATAAAAAGCAAAAATCCGAAAAAAATCTCAAATTGGTGGTTGCACCAAATTTGAGCTTCCCTGCTTTGATAACACTTGTTGGATCGAGAGAATACGATAGAGGGGGGGTGAATATCGTAAACCGTTTCGGATTTAGAGAGAGTATGCACAGCGGAAAATTAACACGAAAACCAAAACGCAAACACCACGATTTACTTGGTTCGGAGTCGCGGTCGGCTCCTACTCCAAGGCCCACGGTCGTTGACCATTTACTTCGGGCAATTCTATATGTGCGCAAAAAGGTTTACAAACAGATGTTACAATTGCAGTACAGTAAACTTAAAAGGATAGCTCTTCGTTACCGACGTCTGGTGTGGAATGTATCTCGGAGCAGAGGGACGTCGTCGGCGCTTGTATCTCGAGTTGGGAGGTTTTCGGAGCAAAGCGCTTGAGTAGAAGAGCGTATTGGTGTTGGAAGCAGTGATGTCTGAAGCCTTGGGGTCGAGGGGCTATTTATAGCCTCCTGGGCGCCCTGAACGTTGGGGACGCCCCCCCACGTGTCAGCCGATCCGAGCAACTCTTGGTCAGCCCTTATCCCACTCGAATAGGGCTGAGAGTTGACTGTGGGGGCGGGGCGGCCGGGATGCAGGGGGCGCCCGGGACGCAGGGGGCGCCCTGGTTGACTCTTTCAGCGGGCTTCTCGGCTGGATGATCTTTATCCGCTTCGTTGGCTTAAGCCCGGGGTGCCCGGAGCATCCGGGGCGCTCGGGAGCATGGGGGCGCCCGGGAGCATGGGGGCGCCTCGCCCAGTATGCTTCCGAAGCGTACTTTTGCTGAACTCATGTTTGGCTTATACTTAGGGCGCCAGGGTCCTTCCAGGCGCCCAACCCAGCTGCTGCCTCACTCTTTTGAGGCTTTCTGAGCTGCAGACACTCGTTCCTTCGGTCCTGCATCCAGGGTTAGTACCAAACAAGATAAAGCAAGAATGTTAGTGATTCTTATAGCCGTAGCTGTCTTGGTTCTGAATTTGGGTCTCCAAAATGGAGCCCTAGGTCGAACCGACGCCTACTGTTCCCTCGACGGGGAACACGTCCTCACCTACTTCTCTCAAGAGAATTTACCTGTTGCCAACCGGCTCCTCCGGTTGGACTTTGGCCCAGCAGTCCTTCGCCAGGTCTTGGATACCAAGCTGTCCTTCGCCCGGTGCCTAGTAGTCCTTCGCTAGGGCTTCGTATCCTGACAGTCCTTCGCCAGGTGCCTAGCAGTCCTTCGCTAGGGCTTCGTATCCTGGTATTCCTTCGCTAGGTGCCTAGCAGTCCTTCGCTAGGGCTTTGTATCCTGGCATTCCTTCGCCAGGTGCCTAGCAGTCCTTTGCTAGGGCTTTGTATCCTAGCATTCCTTCGCCGGGTGTCTAGCAGTCCTTCGCTAGGGCTTTGTATCCTGGCATTCCTTCGCCAGGTGCCTAGCAGCCATTCGCTAGGACTTTGTTTCCTGGCAGTCCTTCGCCAGGTGCCTAGCAGCCCTTCGCTAGGACTTTTCCTGCACACTTGAGTAACATTGTTAGATCACAAATAAACTTAACTTTGAATCCTTTGCCAATATCAAAATAAGGTTCAATATGGTGCTTCCTGCACCAACAGAGAGCTCCAAGGGCAAGCCGGGAAGTGGACTTCAAGGGCACACGGGAAGGGTGGAATGGAGGCAAGCCAAGGGAAGGCTTGCGTGCGCATTCGAGGGACGATAGCCAGAGGAAGAGGACTTCAAGAGGCAAGCCAAGGAGCAGACCTGAAGGCACACGTGAAAGAGAAGGTTCGGAGTGGCTGGGACTAAGCTGGGAGGCAGGGTAGTCGACTGGCCCAGGGCCAGTCGATTGCCAAAACTCACAGAGAGTTTTCGGCCTCGGACTAGTCTACTGCTCTTGGGGCAGTCGATTGATATATCCCGAAAACTAGCCGTTGGCTAGTAATTAATGCTAGGCCAGTCGACTGCCCCAGGGGCAGTCGATTGGTGCGGGGCTGGACAGACTGCGAGTTTTTCCTGTTCTCCTATAAAAGGAGCACCTTTTTGCACGTGAGCGGTACGGTTCCGTACGACAACGAAGTACTGCTCGTCTGAAAAGTGTCTTCTACTTCCTCTCTCATACTACTACATTCTGTAAAGAGAGATTACCACTGTAAATGTTTCTCCACCTGAAGGAGATTTTTCATTGTGGAAGTGGTGCGTGGCGTGGATCCTTGATTAGTCACCCATCTGGGTGGATACCAAGAAACTCTTGTTGTTAGCATTGTATTCATTTTCCTTTACATATTACTGTTTTCGCTGCGCTAACGACATTGTAGAGATCAAAACGCAAAAGTGCTATTCACCCCCCCTCCCTCTAGCACGCCCAGACGATCCATCTGTTGGATCGAGAGAAACGATAGAGGGGGGGGTCAATATCGTAAAACATTCGGATTAACAGTTAGAGAAATTACGCAGCGGAAATTTAAATTAAACACACGCAAACACCAAGTCTTTTACTTGGTTCGGAGTCGCGGTCGGCTCCTACTCCAAGGCCCATGGTCGTTAACCGTTTACTGCGGGCAATTCTATATGTGCACAAAATTCGTTTACAAAAAGTATTACAAAAATTATTGTAGTAAACTAAAATTAGCTCTCCGTTACCGACGTCTGGTGTAGATTATATTTTTGCAGTAGAAGGACGTCGTCGGCGCTTGTATCTCGAGTCGGGAGGTTTCCGGAGCAGAGCGCGGGAGCAGAAGAGTGTGAATGCGTTGGAAGAATTGAGTTGTTGAAGCCTTGGGTTCGAGGGCCCTTTTATAGCCCCTGGGGGCGCCCGAAACGTCGGGGGTGCCCCCACGTGTCAGCTGATCCGAGTTGCACTCGGTCAGGTCTGATCCCTTCAAACTCGGGATCAGACTTTGACAGGGGCGCCCGGGACGCTGGGGGCGCCCGGGTTGACTGGGTCAGGCTCTTATCCTGTTGGCTTCTCGCTGGCTTGCTTCGTTAGCTTGAGCTAGGGGGCGCCCGGGACACTGGGGGCGCCCGGGAGCATGGGGGGCGCCCCGCCCATGAACTGCCGAAGCACTCTTTTTGCTTAGTCTGTTTTGTGTTGCCCTTGGGGGCGCCCGGAACACTGGAGGTGCCCTGCTCAGCTGCTGCCTTTCTCCTTTAAGGCGTTCTGAGCTGCAATGACTCATTCCTTCGGTCCTGCATCCAGGGTAGTCCAAAACAAGTACAAAGCAATAGAGTATTAAGTTTATACAGCCTAAGCTGTCTTGGTTCTGACTTTGGGTTAGTCCTCCCCCGTGGTCACTCCTAAGTCTTTTGATTTTAGTATCGTTTTGATTTTCAATTAACTTACAGAATTCATTAAATAGGTTTAGGGTTTCATCTTTGGTCTTTAGAAACCTAACCCAGGTAAATCTTGAGTAATCATCAACTATTACTAAGCAGTACCGGTTTCCGCTTAGTGACTTGGCTCCGTGTGAATCAAATAGGTCAAGGTACAGGAGCTCAAGTGTGGTTTGAGTTAGATCAGATTGAATTAGTTTGTGATTTGATCTGGTTTTTTTACCTTGATTGCATGATTCACATATTAAGTTTTCATGGTTTTTAATTTTGGGAATACCTTTAATTAAGCCAAGTTGGGTGATTTTTGAAATAATTCTTAGGTTAGTGTGACCTAGTCTCCTATGCCAGAGGTTTGATTGTTCTAACTGAGTTAACATGCATTTAGGTACTAGGGGAAGGTTTATAGTGTAAACATTATTTTTCCTAGTGCCCTTAAGCATGATTTCTGAGTCTTGTACGTTTCTAATCAGGCAGTTAGAATTGTTGAAGGTGACTATATAACCAGAATCACATAACTGACTTATGCTAAGCAAGTTAAAATTGAAGTTTTCAACCAAAAGAACTTTCTTAATAACAAAGTCAGATTTAAGTTCAATATTACTTGACCCAATTACCTTGAGTGTAGCATTGTTGCCAAATGCCACTGAGCCTAGGTTCTTGAACTTGAGTTTGGTGAATTTCAATTTATCTCCAGTCATGTGTCTGGAGCAACCGCTATCCAACATCCATTGGTCCAAATCTTTATGTTCCTACACATAAAGAGTTTTGTTGATTTGGATCCATTAGAGTTAGGAATAGCTTAAATTGATTTTCACTGCCTAGTCTGTCTCACCCAAATGTAGGGTTTTCAATCACGTTAGCCTTATAGGTTTTGTGAGACAGATTTTGATAAAGGAATTTTTGAAAAACATGATTTATTTTGAAAAACTTAATTAATTTTGAAAACAATTGAATTTATTTTGAAAAGAATGTTTAAATCTACAACTAACTGAAAATTTGTGTTAGATTCGAATTTGACCAAGAATAATTAGAATTTGAATTTCAAAAATTGGCTTCCAGGTCTTGGCGAGACACTAGGCCTTCTTTGGCCGTAGCCTTATTGGATCATCAACCCTTTCCTTGACAAAGCCTTTTAATGAAATTTCATTTTCAAAATTAATCTTTGAAAAATTCTGGTCTAACTAGTTTAGGTCTTGGATCGGTAGCTTCGGCTAGTTTCACCAGTCTAAAGAGACCAAGTAGAGAATACTTGACCTTATTAGAATTGGTTTCCCTAACGTACTATCAACTCACCGCCACCCAATACTATGTTGTTCAAATTTCAGTTAAGTTGGTTCAGTCCTTAAACTAACCATTCCTAAATCTAAACATGGTAAATTGCAGAAATTAAGTAAACAATCAATCATGCAAATTGCAAGCAAGAATTGAGTTTTATCTAATAATAAATATTGTTTTCAATTTGGCTCCCCCTGGACTAAAGCCACGTTAATGGTCTGGCAAGATGTGAATCTTGTCCTTCGGGATCCAGTATTGATTTGATCCAGTTTGTTTGTTCAGGCATAGTTTGGGTACCCATGCCTGAACTTTAGGTCTGGACTGGTTCAGTACAGCAAAGTAGGATCTTTGTCTAGATTTGGTTCTATAATCTAGTCCGGATCGATTTAGAACCGACTTCTATTTTCCAAGAATCATGTCAAGACCCTTGGAACCAGAAGTGAATCGTTCTAAAGCTGCTCTAGATCCTTAACCTGAGTTTTCAGGGAGGAGTTCTCTTTCTCAAGTTTTTCAACTTGAGTAGAGGTTCCTTCTTGAACCTTCTCAGTTAAAGGTCTAGAGTCAGCTCCCTCTTTCAGGAGTTTTACTTCCTGTCGGAGGGATTCGACTCGGAGTTTAGCTTTCGCCAAATCTCGAGAAAGATAAGAAATTAATTCATTTAACTGACTTCTACTAAAACCACTTACCTTGATTTCCCCGTCCTCTGAAAATGTCAGTCTGCCGTCATCCTGTTCTGATTCTGATTCGGTCTCGACTTCTTCTGAGGCGGTTAGTGCGAGTAGGTTCGACTGTGGGACCTCTTCTTCTTCTTCGGAGGAGGACTCGTCCCACGTTGCCTGAAGTGCCTTTTTCCTTCTATTCTTCTTGGTCTCCTTTAGGTTCGGGCACTCCGTCTTGTAGTGACCCTTCTTCTTGCACTCGTAGCAGGTCACGTTGGGCTTGTTCTTTTCATTTGCGGGTTCAGCTGGTTCGTCCTTTCTTCTGCTGGCTTTCCGTCTGTTGGTTTGGTTCTTCAATTCCTTGTAGTAGCTTCGGGCCAGTCGGACCAGCTTTGGTCGATCTCCTTCTTCGTCTTCTGAGTCTGAGTCTGAGTTAGACTCGGGTTCAGGTTGAGGCTTCTTCTTGGTTGTCCTTCCAGTTTTACCTGCAACAAAGACAATACCTTTCTCGGCCCAATTGCAGTTAGTCTGTTCATGTAATTCTAATTCAGAGAACAATTCATCTAATTTAACTTTTGAAAGGTCCCTTGAAACCTTGTATGCATCTACCATAGATGCCCACAAGGTGTTTCTCGGGAAAGCATTTAAAGCGTACCTTATTAGGTCACGATTTTCTACCTTGTGACCGATGGTGTGTAATCCATTCATCAATTCCTGAATTCGGGCGTGGAGTTGAGCTGCTGTTTCGTTGTCGTTCATCTTGATCGTGTACACTTGTTCAGGAGGAGATCTCTCTTGCTGATACGAGTGTCTGACGTTCCTTCGTGCAGCTCAATCAGTTTCCCCCACAGCTCCTTGGCATTGTTGAATGGACCCACCCGGTTCAGCTCCTCTTTTGTTAAGCCGCATTGGAGGGTCTGGGTCGCCTTTGCATCAGCTTCAATCTTCCGTTTCAGAGCGGTGTCCCACTCTGTGTAGGTTTGAGGTACTCCTTCAGCATTTTTTGGAATCTCCAGTCCGGACTGGATAATTATCCACATGTCCACCTGAGTTTTCAGGTGGACCTCCATTCTGCTCCTCCAGTAGGAGAAGTCCTCCCCACTGAAGAGAGGTGGTCTTGCAGTGCTGAAGCCTTCTTGCATGACCATTTTATCTGAAATGTAAACTTAAACGAAAAAAGAATATCCCAAGACTAGGTCTTGGATTAGTAGTGCGGGATAAAGAAGAAAAAAAATATTTGCCGAGGGGTGTTGCACCAACCTCGATTAACGAGAAGAAATTCGAACGAGAAAAAAATATTAAAATGAAATTTCGTAAAAATTCAAAAAATTCTCAAATTGGTGGTTGCACCAAATTTGAGCTTCCCCGCTCTGATACCACTTGTTGGATCGAGAGAAACGATAGAGGGGGGGGGGTGAATATCGTAAAACGTTCGGATTAACAGTTAGAGAAATTACGCAGCGGAAATTTAAATCAAACACACGCAAACACCAAGTCTTTTACTTGGTTCGGAGTCGCGGTCGGCTCCTACTCCAAGGCCCACGGTCGTTGACCGTTTACTGCGGGCAATTCTATATGTGCGCAAAATTCGTTTTCAAAAAGTATTACAAAAATTATTGCAGTAAACTAAAATTAGCTCTCCGTTACCGACGTCTGGTGTAGATTATATTTTTGAAGCAGAAGGACGTCGTCGGCGCTTGTATCTCGAGTCGGGAGGTTTCCGGAGCAGAGCGCGGGAGCAGAAGAGTGTGAATGCGTTGGAAGAATTGAGTTGCTGAAGCCTTGGGTTCAAGGGCCCTTTTATAGCCCCTGGGGGCGCCCGGAACGTCGGGGGCGCCCCCCACGTGTCAACTGATCCGAGTTGCACTCGGTCAGCTCTGATCCCTTCAAACTTGGGATCAGACTTTGACAGGGGCGCCCGGGACGCTGGGGGCGCCCGGGTTGATTGGGTCAGGCTCTTATCCTGTTGGCTTCTCGCTGGCTTGCTTCGTTAGCTTGAGCTAGGGGCGCCCGGGACGCTGGGGGCGCCCTGGAGCATGGGGGGCGCCCGGGAGCACGGGGGCGCCCCGCCCATGAACTGCCGAAGCACTCTTTTTGCTTAGTCTATTTTGTGTTGCCCTTGGGGGCGCCCGGAACACTGGGGGTGCCCTGCTCAGCTGCTGCCTTTCTCCTTTAAGGCGTTCTGAGCTGCAATGACTCATTCCTTCGGTCCTGCATCCATGGTTAGTCCAAAACAAGTACAAAGCAATAGAGTATTAAGTTTATACAGCCTATGCTGTCTTGGTTCTGACTTTGGGTCTCCCAAATGGAGCCCTAGGTCAAACCGACGCCACTGTTCCCTCGACGGGGAACGCGTCCTCACCTACTCCTCTCGGGAGAATTTACCTGATGTCAACCGGCTCCTCCGGTTGAACTTTTGCCCAGCAGTCCTTCGCTAGGTGCCTAGCTGTCCTTCGCCAGGTCTTCAGTACCAAGCTGTCCTTCGCCTGGTGCCTAGCAGTCCTTCGCTAGGTCTTTGTATCTTGGCATTCCTTCGCCAGATGCCTAGCAGTCCTTCGCTAGGGCTTTGTATCCCGGCATTCCTTCGCCAGTTGCTTAGCAGTCCTTCGCTAGGGCTTTTTATCTCGGCATTCCTTCGCCAGTTGCCTAGCAGTCCTTCGCTAGGGCTTTTGTATCCTGGCATTCCTTTGCAGGTGCCTAGCAGTCCTTTGCTAGGTCTCTTCCTGCACACTTGAGTAACATGTTAGATAAACATTATACTTTAACTTTTGAACCCTATTGCCATTATCAAAACACAGGTTCGACTTGGGTGCTTTCTGCACCAACACCATCAACTATTTTGCAGGATTTAAGTGATTCCATCGACGGATAAAATGGTTCCATTGATGAATCAATGAAAATCTAGAACAACGAGTTTCAAATCAAAGTACTTTGTAGGTCATATACAGACCAGCCAGAAGAGGCGTGAATAGCCTTGTAAATTAAAGCTTGATTTTTAATAATATCTTAGCAAAGATGATTAATTAGTTAATCAATTAATAATAAACAACATAAAAATAAAGAGATACTAGAATTACTTGGTTGCAACTAGAATGGTTGCTAATTCAAGACAGTTGAAAATGCTCCACTAAGAATATCTCCTTTTTTTAAGACGGAAAAGCCTCTTATAGACGTTGTACAACTTGTAGATGACTAGGAAAGTGAATAACAATTGTTGTTTTTTAACCCTAGCTCTAGGGAGATATTTATAGTCCAAAAAGATAAGTTATCGTTGTGCTGACGTAGCTTTAAGGCATCTCATTTGGCTAAAATTTTATCCATGCAAGTAACATTCACTAACGATAATTCCACATCTGAGACGCTTTACTTCCGAACTGAGGTGCTTTAGTTCCTAACTGAGGCACCTCAGTTCACTTATTCTGAACGTGATTCTAGACATCCGAGGTGCCTCAATGATATATGAGGCGCCTCATACCTTGAAATCTTCAAGGTCAACTTCGGAGTTGACCTTCTTTTATCTCTGATCGCTTGGGTGATTTTCGGCGATCCAGAATTGAGCTCACCTAAACCCAACTCCAGCCTTTTCCTCAAACAGACTTCCTCCCTTGCTTCTCATCCCTCGATGTCACACACGCTCTTCTCGTCCACCGGTGTACTCTTCCACATCCTCTTCATCTCTCGGATGTACCAAGCCCGTCGACTCTCTTCCCTGCGCCATCCTTCTCGCTCGCCGCATCTTCCGCTTGACTTCTTGTGCTCCTAAGCTCCTGTACGCTGAGACACAAGGATCAACCACACAGGACCTAACTTGACTTGGTTGATGATATCAAAACTAACCCGAGATACTTACAATCTTCCCTTTTTTGATGTACATCAACCAAAGTTAAATTAGGATAAACCAAAACATAAGAGAGCATTGTTTTATAAACAATAATAAAAACTGACTACGCAATTTAACAACAACAAAAAATATTGTAATCAAGTATATGAAAATTGCAAACACAACTTCCCCTAACTTAACCCTTATAATTCTCCCCCTTTGATAACATAAAAAGTGGAGTGTTTCTTAAAAATAAGTTTTAAAAAAATCTAAAAATTTTCTAAGGGGTATAAAAGAAAATTTAACTCTAAATAAGTTTCAAGACATAAATGTTAGATCCTGTACGTTGCTAGAGGGCGGGGGGGGGGGGGGTGAAATAGCAAATCTTCGAATCTCTTCTACCTACGTTGTTAGTTGCGCAACGGAAATACAAACAAAACTAAACTAATAACAAGAAACAATGCTAACAACCCGATTTTACTTGGTATCCACCCCTAAGGGTGACTAATCCAAGAATTCGTCGGTGGATCACTCCCCGGATGACCTCCGGCTAGTCCTTGTCGCTCCTTGTGGGTGGAGAAACCTCACCACAACACTTCGACATCTCTGAGCACCAAGACTACTATTTGGCCCTTAACCAAGACCAAACTCGTCAAAGGTTTCAGCCACCACGAAGTCCTCTTTAAATAGAACTAAAGCTGAAACCCTTGCCACTAGTCGACTTCCCCCTAGGGCAATCGACTGGCCCCAGCAAAATCCGACCGTTCCCCCTAGGGCAGTCGACTGGTCCAGGGTCTAGAACCTTTCTGTGAGTTTTATCAGTCGACTGCCCCAATGGCAGTCGACTGCCCCACTCACACACCTAGGGTTTCCCTTCCCGAGTACACTTCTCTCAGCACTCAAACCCTAGGATTTTCCTGAGTACAATCACACAGCTCTCGTACCCTCACGACTCGACTGACTCCTCATCAGCAGCCTCGACTATTACCTTCGCGCCCTCTTCATCTTCAGCTCCCGTCCCTCAGATGCACGGAAGCCTCCAGCTTGCCTCCATGCCATCCTTCACACATGCCTCGAAGTTCACGCCCCTCAGCTCATTGTCCCTGCTCTCCAAAGTCCCTTGGGTGCACACAAGCCTCCAGCTTATCTCCATGCAACCCTTCACTATACCGAAGCCGTCCAGCCAAGTCAATATGTGTAAACCTGCGTAACCTGCACACTCAACATACATATATGAGAACACAAGGGAAACCTAACTTAAACCCTTTGCCCAAACATCAAAACTCATGATCACTCCGGATCACAGATTACCTCAACAATAAATCCCAAAAATTAAACTCAACAAACATAGTTTATTTTTGTTAGAAAATTTTTAAAATTTTTATCAAAGTTTAAAAACAATCAGTTAGTTTCTATAAAAATTTTCATAAAGAAATAAATTTTTTAAGTTTGAAAAATTTGATTTTCATTACAAAATTATAATTTTTAAAGTAAGATTTTGACTTTAAAAATTTTGATAATTTTTGTCTACGGTCAAAATACAACTTCTAATTTCAAAAAAATTTAGTTTTCAAAAAATAATTTTTGATGTATTTTTAGAATTAAAATATAATTTTCTTAAAAAATTCACAAAAATCATTTAACATTAAAAAAGAACTAAAAAAATTTCTATTTATAGATATGATTTGTGTTTATAAAAAAATTCAATAATAAATTAAATCCAGAAATAACTCATTGAATGGAATTTTTCTAAAAAAATTCTAAAGTAATTTATTCAATTTTAACCATTAAGCAAAAAGATAATCTAATAATTTAATGTAGATTTTGGAATCTAATAAAGGGTTTTATCTTCCGTGTTTATCAAAAACCTAGATAGAATATAATTTTTGGGTACTTTTGAAATTAACCCTTGTGATTTCTCAAATACCAGTTAAGCCTTGCAATATATCTAACTTTTGAATTTCAAGAAAATTTGAATTTCTACATGCATAATCATTTTCTAATTTTTCTATCTGTACATTTAATTTTTCATTTTCAAATTTGAATTTATCATACATCTCTTGTAGACATGCAGTAGCTAATTCCTTTTTTAGATTTACAATTTTTGAACTTAATGTACAAAAATATCTAGTCATTGATTTTATACCTGAGTATAGTTAATCAAGTGGTAGGAGACATATCTCACTTACCATATTATGTTCGAACTAGGATGTTTCCCCTTCATCGCTACTTTCTTCTGACATGACTCCCCCTTATATATGATTTACCATAAGTGCTAGTCCGACGTATTCTTCGAATTCATAATGATTCGCCCCGTGTTGCCTTCAAGTTCTTGTGCTTGGACTTACTTGGCCCGTTATCATTGTTCTTTAACTTTGGGCAATTATCTTTTATGAGTTCTTCCTCATCATAATGGTAGTATCTGATCTTTCTCTTTTTCAGAGAGTGCTTCTTGGCTTGCATCTTGTTAAGTTTATTAGTTTTAAAAAAATTTTAAATTTTCTTATCATATAGGTTGTTTCCTCATCTACTGAGGATTCTTCATCCGGTTCGATCTTCCTTGTGTTTAGGGCTTCAGGGAAACATTGTTCATCCTTCCTTTTCTTCTTGCACACCAAGATTCATGAAGCTCAAAAATTAAAAATGAGTTTTCTAGAGTACTTACCTCAAAATCATTAGAGATGTCATAGGAGTCGACTATCGACATCTATTCCGATGTTCTTGGATATGTATTTAGAGCATATCATAATGAATTCTGGTTTGTTACCATTTTTTCGAGATTTGTGAGTCTGATGATCAGTTTCTTGATTTTTGCGTGTAGTTTAGTCACCGTTTCTCCTTCCTTCATTCAGAGATTCGTCACCGTTTCACCTTCATGTAGTTCTAGGAACTTCTCCCATAACTCTTTTATTGACTCGTAGGTGCCAATACGGTTGACTTTCTAAGCCAGGAGTACGCTTAGCAAATAAAATTTTGCTTTGGTGTTGGCTATTGAGTCTGACTATTATTTCTTACTCTAGAAATGCACTTCTTTTATCTCGTCGTTCTCACCTTTGGTACTTCAAAATTATATTTTATTATTAATAAATTTAAAAATCAGTTCTAAAGAATACCTTCATTTTTCGCTAAAAATAACTCTCTCTCAAACTTTGGCGGATAAACGTTAGTTCCGGCCATCATTTTCTTGCTTTAGGTAGCGGTTAGTCCTCCTGAAGTAGTTGGACTCTGATACCAATTGTAGGTCCCAGGTAAGCCAACTTGAGGGGTGAATAGCCCTGCAAGTTAAAGCTTGATCTTTTATAATATCTTAGCAAAGATGATAAATTAGTTAAACAATTAATAATAAATAATATAAAAATAAAGAGGCATTAGAATTACTTGGTTGCAACCAGGGTGATTCCTAATCCAAGACAATTGAAAAGCTCCACTAAAAATATATCCTTTTATTTAGGCGGAGAAGCCTCTTACAGACATTGTACAACTCATAGAATGACTAGGAAAGTGAATAACAACTGTTGTTTTTTAATCTTAGCTCTAGGGCTATTTATAGTCCAAAAAGATAAGTTACCATTGTACTGACGTGGTTTTGAGGTGCCTCAGTTGAGATATGAGGCACCTTAGTTGGATAAAACTTTATCCATTCAAGAAATGCTCACTAACACTAATTCTGCATCTAAGATGCCTCAGTTCTAACCTGAGGTGTCTTAGTTCCAAACTGAAGCATCTTAGTATCAAACTAAGGCGGCTCAGTTCACTTTTTGCACAAGTGATTCTGGACATCCGAGGCATCTCAAAGACATCTGAGGCGCCTTGGACCTTAAAATCTTCAAGGTCAACTCCAAAGTTGGCCTTCTTCAATCTCCGATCACTTGGGTGATTTCTGTCCATCCAGAGTTGAGCTCACCAGAACTCAACTCCGGCCTTCTCCTCGAATAAGCTTTCTCCCTGATTTCTCTTCCCTTGGACATTGCGCACAACCTTTTGTGGGATCGATGCCGTCGATAGAGGGGGGGTGGGTGAATATCGACTTGAAAATTTTGTCGGAAACATCGTCCTTCGTTCGTTCGTTCTAGTCTGAGGGTTAGTAGCACAACGAAAAATAATAAAACAAACAAAAGACACAACACAGAAGACACGCGAGTTTTTACTTGGTTCCCAACCCCCCAAGGTTAGTACATCCAAGGCCTAATCACGGGTAGCACCCGTCCACTAGTGGTCTCCTTTCCGGAATTTCTGAAGGCGGAGAAACCCGTCTTACAGTTCAAGTTTACAAGCAAAAAGATATAACTAAAAATGCGAACTTGTAAAATAAAATCGAACCAAACAAAAGGCGATCCGGTCAATCCGGAAGTCCAAAGTGCACCACACTTTCTCCTGGAGCCTCCTTGGTCGCAGAGCTTTGACTATAGCACTTTTTCTTTTCTCAAAATGTTTAGAATGATGTTGCAAGTGTTGTTCTGAGTTGAAGGCTCGAAACCCCTTTTATAGAATCATCCAGGGTGCCCTAAAGCCTCTGAAGTGCCCAATAGGCGGTCAAAAAATCATTTGTAATCGCAAACTTCGCGATGTTGATAAGTTCAGCCCATCCAGGGCGCCCTGGACCATCCGGGTGCCTAGGACTGTCCAGGGAGCCTGGGACCATCCAAAGCGCCTGGGAGTCCAGTGGGCTGCCCCAACAAAGGCGCCCTGGATGTCTGGAGCGCCTGTATCAAGCGCCTGTATTGATACAGGTGCCCTGGATGACCTTCCCAGGCAATTTTTTCTCCTGCGTTTGCTTTCCTATCTTGCCTTCAACTCTAGGTACTTGCAAAACAGCAAACACAAGATAAATATGCAAATAATCTTAGCCTTAAAGATTAGTTCTGACTTTGGATTTCTTCCGAAACCCTAGGTCAAATTGACGCCCAATGTTCCCTTTCCCGAGGAACGCGTCCTCGCCTACTCCTCTCAGGAGAAGTTACCTTTTGCCAACTGGCTCCTCCAGTTGGACTTTTACCTGATCTTCCGAATCAAAACTTCGGTGCTCAGTCCACGACCAGGACTTATTGCCCAACCCTCGGTCAGGACTTCGTGCCCAGTCCACAACCAGGACTTATTGCCCAACCCTCGGTCAGGTCTTCGGTGCCCAGCCCTCGGCCAGGACTTAGTGTCCAATTCCTCGAACTAGGACTTCGTGTCCAGTCCACGACCAGGACTTATTGGCCAACCCTCGGTCAGTTCTTCGGTGCCCATCCCTCGGCTAGGACTTAGTGCCCAATTTCTCGAACCAGGACTTTGTGCCTAGGTTGACTAGGACTTTCCTTCACCTTGATAAAGACTTCTTTTTGCTAGTCATATTAATCCTGACTGGACTTCTCTTCTGCCAAACATCAAGTCCTATTTGGCTCACTCCTTGGTCTAACTATCCAACCCTGGGTTTTCTGCTAAACATCAGATCCTATTTAGCTAACCCTTGTTCTAACTGATCAAACCTTACTATATTAACCAGATTAAATCTAGATTTGATCACCCTGCCAAACATCAGGTCTTGTTTGACTAACCCTTGGTCACATTAACCAACCTTGGGTTTTGGTTCATTCTGCCAAACATCAGATCCTGTTTGGCTATACCTTTATCAACCTGATCAACCCTGGGTTAACCCTACCAAACATAAGGTCCTGTTTGGTTTAACTCTTGATCACTTTGACTAACCCTTACCTTGTCTAACATATATTACTAACTTAAGTAAATTGTTAAACATTGAAACATTAGAGGAAGACATCACTGATGCATCTTGCACCAACAATCTCACCTTTTTTTATGTTTGACAATAACTTAAGTTAGATTAGGTCTAAGGGTTAAATCTAGGTTTAATCTTTTGAGAGAAATTGAAAAAAATCTAACTCTAATCCTTCTCTCCCCCTTTGTCACACATCAAAAATTACAACAAAACTTGCACCACCAATGAAAATTTTCGAAAAAATGTAACTTAAGCCCTTGTCCCATTTGAGATAATTTCTCTCCTCCTTTTGAAAATACTTATATAATTTTTGAAAAAACAATTTTCAAAACTCTTCTCCCCTTTGTTTTTGAAAAACTTAGTACTTGTTTTATAACGTATAAAGAAAAACACCAAGTACTTAAATTGCATCATCAATATATAAATTTTATAGAACATGAATTTTCCTAAGTCTGACAGAATCCTAGGAATCTTGTTGACCACAAGAAAATTCCTATGTGTCTTAGGGATTTTCTATAAATGTATATTTTGGAAAAATGATCACTTTCTTGATTTAGTTTCTTTTCCAGTCTAACACAATCCTAGGAAATCTTGTTAACTACAAGAAAATTTTCCTAAGTGTCCTGAAAAATATTCCAAACTCAAGATGGGATGAATTTTTAAAACCTTTGTTCAAAAGATGGAAAGATTTTTACAAAATATTTTTGAAGACAGAGAATATTATAAAAAAGATTTTGAAAAGATATTGTTATGAAAAGAGAATATTATGTTTTCAAGAAGATTATGAAAATTTAGTGTATAAATGTTGGGGCAATCGACCCAAGTATGATCTGGAAGATCATGCGTTTTTATGTGTATGTCAATATGGTTAAGTTAGGATTTCATGTTGGTCTAATTGTGTATGTGAGTATGCAGGTTTGCAAGTACACATAGACTTGGTTGGATGTCTTCAGGTGAAGGGTGGCATGGAGGCAAGCCGTGGGCTTGCGTGCGTATCTGAGGGGCGAGGGCCAAAGTCGAAGAAGGCTTGAAGGCTGTAGATCGAGGCTGCTGGAGCAGAGACGATGAGATGAGGGATGCGGACTTCGAGGCATACGTGAAGGATGACATGGAGACAGGTCGAGGGCTTGCATGCACATCTGAGGGATGGGAGCCGAAGATCAAGAGGGCGTGAAGGCAACAGATTGAGACTGCGGTTTTAAGAGTCAACCAAGTTGTGAGGATTCGAGTGTTGAGTGATTGTACTCGGGAACTAAGCCGGGAGGGTTCGAGTGCCGAGAGAAATATACTCGGGAAGGGTAACCCTAGGCTTAGGGAAGGACTAGTCGACTGCCCCTAGGGCAGTCGACTGGTGTGGCTAGAATTCGAAAGGTCACGCTGTGAAATTCGAATTCTAGTGAGGCCAGTCGACTGCCCCTGGGGCATTCGACTGGTAACGGTCACTTTCAGCCTCGAGCTCTATTTAAGGGAGCTCGTTTAAGGCCATTTCTTCTTGGCATAACTTGCTCGGTTAAAGCTTGTTAGTAGCCTGTATTGCTCAGATCATGTACGAGGTTTGTGGTGAAGTTTTTCCACCCACAAGGAGCTACGAGAGCTAGCCGGAGGTGCTCCGGGGAATCATCCACCGAAGGATCGGGATCGTCCACCTTATGGATAGCCATAGAGTTGGAGTTTTTATCTCCGAACCACGTAAATAGGTGTGTTCCTCTTAGTTTAGTTTTAGTTTTTGTTTATTCCGGTTGCGCACTAACTTTGTAGGAAGAAAAATCGAAGAAAAGCTATTCACCCCCCCCTCTAGCTTGACGGTCACGGTCCTAACAAGTGGTATCAGAGCAAAGGTTGCTCATCTACGGACTAACCGCCGAGAGAGCACAAGCTAGAGGAAATGATGATGGAAGACAAGTTGGGTGATGACATCAACATTCCACCTCCTTATGATCATGAAGATTTTGACTATTGGAGGACAAGAATGAAGACTTGGTTTTGAATGGATTGGGAGTGCATGATGATGCTAGAAGAACCATTCGGAATTCCAAGAGATAAGCATGGGAAAAAGCTTCGACCTAGATATTGGACCAAGGAGCAACAAACCCAATCTAAGGCAAATGAGAAGGAAATTGGTATATTAATTAAATATTTTTCCTAATAATGTTTTGAGTGGTGTAGGTGAATATAAAAATGCATATGAGTTGTGGAACAAGTTGGAAGAATTTCATGAGAACCCTACACAAGCTCAAACAGTAGAAGAGCCCAAAGAAATAAATTCAATGGTCCAAGAGAGGGAAAAAGAAAAAGGGGTGTCAACCTCATCGAGTGAAGTGGCACAATCAAGTGAGAGGTTATCCACTTCATCAAGGGAAGAAGAAGAGGTCTCCACCTCAAGGATTGAGGGGGAGGAGAGTGTTGGTGTAGGAAGCACCATATCGAACCTTGTTTTGATATTGGAAAAGGATTCAAAGTTAAGTACTGTTTGTGATCTAACGATATTACTAAGTGTGCAGAAAGAAGTCCTAGCGGAGGACTGCTAGGCACCTAGCGAAGGGCTGCTAGGAGTTGAAGACCTGGCGAAGGACTGCTAGGCACCTAGCGAAGGGCTTCTAGGAGTTGAAGAACTGGCGAAGGACTGCTAGGCACCTGGTGAAGGACTGCCAGGAGTTGAAGACCTGGCGAAGGGCTGCTAGGCACCTGGCAAAGGACTGCCAGGAATCGAAGACCTGGCGAAGGGCTGCTAGGCACCTGGCGAAGGACTGCCAGGAATCTAAGACCTGGCGAAGGATTGCTAGGCACCAGGCGAAGGACTGCTTGGTACCGAAGACCTGGCGAAGGATTGCTAGGCACCAGGCGAAGGACTGCTTGGTAACGAAGACCTGACGAAGGACTGCTAGGCACCTGGCGAAGGACTGCTGGGCAAAAGTCCAAAGCCAGTTGGCAACAGGTAAATTCTCCTGAGAGGAGTAGGTGAGGACGTGTTCCTCGTCGAGGGAACAGTAGGTGTCGGTTCGACCTAGGGTTCCATTTAGGAGACCCAAAGTCAGAACCAAGACAGCTACGGCTGTAAAATTCACTAACATTCTTGCTTTGTTTTGTTTGGTACTAACCCTGGATGCAGGACCGAAGGAACGAGTTTTTGCAGCTCAGAACGCCCCAAAGGAGAGGGGCAGTAGCTGGGTCAGGCGCCCGGGAGGTCCGGGCGCCCAAGGTCAAAGCCAAACATGAGTTGAGCAAGAAAACGCTTCGGAAGCTCACTGGGCCAGGCACCCCCAAGCTCCCGGGTGCCCCGGATGCCTCGGGCGCCCTGGGTCCAAGCCAACAAAGCAATTGGATTGAAGTTAGCGAGAAGCTAGCAAGACCAAGTCAAGCAGGGCACCCTCTGTGTCCCGGGCACCCCCGTCAAACCTCGAGCCCGATCCTGGAGGGATAAGGGCTGACCGAGTTCCGGATGAAGGTTTGCGGATCGAGAGACACGTGGAGGTCGCCCCCAACGTCCCGGGCACCCCCAGGTGCACTATAAAAGGGGCTCGACCCCCAAGGCTTCAAAACACATTTTTTCAACGCCTCAATACTCTTCGCTCAAGCGCTCTGCTCCGGAAACTTCTGATCTCAAGGTCCTAGCGCCGTCGACGACCCTACGCACTGAAGAACGATCCACACCGGGCGTCGGTAACGAAGAGTTAGACTTTTGTTTTTACTGCAATACTACTGTACAACTTTCTGTAAAACTTTGCGCATTATAGAATTGCCCGCAGTAAACGGTCAAGGACCGTGGGCCTTGGAGTAGGAGCCGACCGCGACTCCGAACCAAGTAAAAAACCTTGTGTTCGCGTTTGTTGTTTTAATTTTCGCTGTGTATTCTCTATCTTATAATCCGAAACGGTTTTACGATATTCACCCCCCCTCTATCGTATTCTATGGATCCAACAGAGAGACCCACTTCAATACCGGAGCAAGAAGAAGCTCCTACCTCCACTAAAGCAAGAACCAAAGACCACATCATATGCTTTGGATGCAACAAGAAGGGGCACTACAAGGACAAGTGTCCACTAGGTAAAAAAGAGGTAAACCCTAAACCCGGGTCCATTCATTTAAAATCTAATGTGGGTTGTAGGGAAAAGAAAGAAAAGAAGCACATTAGGTGCTATACTTGTGGGGAGCTAGGGCACTATCACACCAAGTGTCCGAGAAAAGGAGAGCTCAAGAAGATGAAGCATTTGAGAAGATGGGAGAAGGACGAGAGGAAGAAAAGCTCACATCAAGGGGGAGCTACAAGGGTAAGGTAGGTAATCCCTAACTTTAAGAATGTTTCAAATTTTCCTATACATGCTAAGAATTATGAAAATTGCTTGCCTATGTGTAATTTTGATTTTAAGTATCATGATAAAAATAGAATTGCTATTGCGTGCCAAAATTCTAAGAAACCCATGTATCATGATCAATCTAGAAATGTTAAATCTAAGGACCAAGGCATTAACCCTAAAAAAGTGGGACACATGCCTAGAGAAATGGGTAGACCTAGGAATACTCAAAGTGGTGATAATAAGGTTGAGAAGTTAGAAAGGGAAAATCAAGCTTTAAGGGCAAAGCTTGATAAATTGGAAAAGAACCTAGATAGACTCATTAGGGGGTCCAAGGATCAGACATGGTACCGAATGGTCAACACCTTAGAAATGATAGACCGGGTCTAGGATATCAATCTAGGAAATCAAATGCTAAGGAGAAGTCATATGCAAGGATGCCCTATGATTATAGCAAGGGGAAAGCCAAAAATGGTTTAAAGGGGAGAAGGAGAACTTGCCCAAGAAAAAGGTATACAAAGTTAAAAGGGTTAGAGTTGAAGGTCAAGAAGCACCGGAGGAACATCGGTGTGGTCTTGCTTTCATAAAAGAGTCACCTAGGGAGGTGACTAAGGCTAGGAGCTCAAGGAAGAGCTCTAGAAGTCAAAATGGGATCCATGGTCAATGGATCTCAGGAGGATTTCTTCTAGGAGATTAGATGGACTATGGAATGTGCCGAAGGGTTTGGAAGGCTAGTGTGAGGCTTAATCCTAGGGAATTGGCACATTAAAAGGAGTTTTGTGGAAGAAAAGATGAAAGTAGACATATATTGTGTGAAAATTAGTTTTTAACATGTAGATGTCATATAAATCAGTGCTGGGAATGTATTGTAGTTAAGTGTGAGAAGAGGCATCAAGAAGAGATCAAAATTAGAACTTTTAGTTAAGTTTCAATGACACTATTTAGGTAGTTTTGAATTTCATGGCAATCATGGGATTGATAATAGATTTATTCCGAACAATATTTTTTCTAACTAGACATAGGTTCCACAAATCTCTCCACAAAATTTCAGATTTTTTGGAGATTTGTAGAATTAACTAGACATTTCTAAAATTAGGACAAAAAGCAGAAATCAGGGTACCAGTCGAACCAGTCGACTGGTCTAGTATAAATCAAAAACTGGGAATTTGAAATTACTAGTCGACTGCCCTTGGGGGAGTCGACTAAACTTTCTGTTCATTTCTCAGTCGACTGCCCCTGGGGCAGCCGACTGGTATGCGAGGGTTTTTAAAAAAGAAAGGTCGCGCGGGGGTGGCCGAGCCTAGGGTTTTCGGTGCTAACCCCTGCAAGCTTGCATCTTCCCCAACCTCTCCTTGCGATCTAAGGTGTACCCAAGCCCTAAAAACACTTTCCTAGTCTCCTCCTACCTCAGATCTAAACCTAGGGTTAGTAAAACCTCTCCTCTCAAATCGATCTTCATCAACCCTCATCATGAAACGAGCAGGAAAACGGTAATGACTTGTATAGTTTGATTTTTTTTCCATTTGGTTCATGATTTGGAACTAATTTGCCTTATTTTGCTTGGGTTTCCTTGTTTTCTCTCTTTATAGGGTGGTTTTGGTACATGCATTGGTATGTCACATCTTAGGGTTGCACATAAGAGGTAAAAGGGTGAGGGGTCATCTCTGTAACACCCAATAATTTTCTGGTATTATTAGGGATTTTTTGGAATTTTTCTAGCATTTTTCGAAATTTAAAATAAAAAGAAAAAAATTAAAGGGTCGGGTGGGGATTGATCTCACGACCACACGAGAAGCCAATCCCTAAGCAAGTCCAAGTAACCAGCTGGGCAAGGGTATCAAGCACAGAAAAGGATGAAGCGAAATAATATTATAGTTGATTTAGCCCGTTTCATAAAGAGGTATTTAAACTTCCACTTAAGTTGAGTTAAGACCCCATTAGGGCTTGGAGGAGGTCACGCGAGCAGGGTGGGAGGCTGCGAAAAATAGGGAAGAAAAGGAGAGTTTTCTCCTCCTTCTTCCTCTTGAAGTAGAAAACCTAGGGCTTCTTCCCTAGGGCCAAGGGTGAAGTTTTCTTGCAAAGGAAGAGGAAAAGAAACCTACGCTAGGAATTTCGAGATACTTAGTGAGTTTTCTTCAAGAAAAGGGTAAGTAAATCACTCACCTGCAATAGGAGTAGCTTCGCATGTAGTTTTCTTGTTGTAGAACCTTGATTTTGTAATCTAAGTGCATGCTTGGAGAATATTGTTTATGGTGTGATTTAAGTTTCTCAAGAATACATGTTTTTAATCATAGAACTTGAATTGGAGTAGATTTTATATGTGTGATCTAAGCATGAAAGGCCAAGTTCTTGAAAAGTCCCAAAGATGAGTTTTGGGTTAAGGGCACGCAAGGTGCTCGATGAAAGTTCCAAGTGAGAAAGGTAAAGTTTTGTAGTGCAAAGACTTATGTAAAAAGAAAGATAGCTTGATAAGTATAAGCATTATGAATAAGAAAGTATTTTACTTTTGTAAAGTGACATGTACCGGGCAAAAGAGAGGCCCACAGAAAGTTAGAAAGAAGCTCTAATAGGGTGCGGTGGCTAGCTACCCCGAAACCTATTAGGGATGCGCGCATTGGTACATTGATACCAAGGTACAGTGTCAAGGCCTGAGAAAGTTGATTATTATTTTGAAGTATATGAGTATATGTAAGTGTTTTCAGTTTAAGCATATGTTTTGCTAAGTATGTTAACATTGTTATGTTACAAGCATGTTAAAGAGAAAGAGCAAAGAAGTTAGTGTTTTAAAGTATGGAAATGTATCATTAGTAAGTTTCAAAAGAAATCATGAGCATGTTAAGTTTGCAAGTGTTTTGATGCTAGTAAATGTTTTCATGCATGATTGAGCATGATAAGTGTATGAAAGTTCCCATGTGCAAATATTTCCAAGTGCATGTATTTTGAAGCAAGCATTCTTTGAAAAGAGTATGTTTATCATTTCTCGTATGGATTTGTGAGTTATGATTTACTTACTAAGTAATTTGCTTATTAGTTGCATTTTCCTTCTATTGCAGATAAAGGTAAAGAAAAAGCATAAGTTATGGAGGCGAAGGGACTTGCTTTGATGTTCAGTGACGGCGGAACCGTGGAAGAGATCTTTGGGCTAAGTCTTGTAGAACATGTGTTTTGGTGTTTTGAAGTGGTAGAATGAATGACTTTGTTTAAACTACGCATAGAGGTTAAGTTTGGTACAAACTCTAGAGTGTTTTGCTTACGTTTTGATAGTTTTGTTAAATCTCGCAAGGATTCTAATTTCAAGTTATTGGATTCGTTTTGAGTTGCTAAAATGTTCATAAAACTAGTATAGAGTATAGAAATGGAGTTATGTCTTTATATGTCTTGGAAGTATATGTTTTGTGGATCGTTGGAGATGATTTTCAGGTCTGAAATGCAGGTTTTCAGGCGTGCCAGTCGACTGGTTCAGAACCAGTCGACTGCGATATCGAACAGAACCTACTGTTCGATGCACCAGTCGACTGCCATGAGGCCAGTCGACTGGTGCCGGGCACGGAAAGTTTCTATGGCCGATACCAGTCGACTGGCTATATAGCAGTCGACTGGTACCATTGAAAAGAAGTGGTATAGAGCAGCTGGTTAGTGCTTTAGTGTTACAACGAAGAGGTCTAGGGGTCAAATCCTGGCCAAGCTAATAAAATTAAAGTTTTTGCTTTATTTTGGCTGATTAGTACTTTAAACATGATTATGAATTGTTAGTTCAGCAAATAGCGAAATAAGAAATTTTAAATTCTCCCAGTTGGTTTAGCATTATAAGAAATCACTAATTAGTTAGTTAGTTAGTTAGTAGCGATCCGCCTTAAAGCTTAGTACCAGAAGGTGGGTCGTCACAATCTCACCAAGGTCAGGTAGATCCGGAGGGACCTCGGTTTCGTTCCGAGGAGTGTCGGAAAGTTTTTAACAGTGCGGCTTTCATCTTAATGAATTGCCGCTACCTCAACCAATCATATTTTCACCCCCCACATCATTGAGATCATTGCATATTATGGGTTAAAACAACTGGTCTATTGTCAGCACTTTATCAATTTTGACTTATGTAAGGAATTCTATGCCAACCTTACATTTACTGATGCCCAGAACGAGGTATATGAGTCAATGGTACAAGGGATTACCATTCCATTCACACTTGACGTGTTATGGTCATTTTTAGGATGTAGAGTTTCAAATAGCCAGTTTACATGTTTCCCCACAGTTGTTGAGCCTTTAACTTTACCAAGTGTCACCATAGATCAGATCCACCGGTATTATTTTAATAGACCTTGGTGTACTCGAGACCGTATCTTTGTAGCAAAAAACATGAGCCCGATTAGTAATGTCTTGTATAAGGTTGTCTTAGACTGCATTCTTTCGATTGTCACCAAGGGGCGGTCGAAGATTCGACTTCCCCACTTGGTGATGATGTATACCCTAGAGAGGAGACTAGACATCGACATAGTCCGCCAGGTTTTTGTATCCATTGTTTATTTTTCCCATGACGTCAATAGGAAGCTGTACATGCCGTTTGGTCATGTTTTGACCGAATTCTTTTGGTCTAGAGGGGTCAGATTCATGAGTTGTCTAAAGACTATAACCAGATAGGGTCTCAACAGCTCTCTTTAGCTGGGATCGAGAAACATGAGGAGGTGATGATCTGGAGTCGTCGTCCTGCTTCTTCGAGCTCAGATGATGATGAGGAGGTCGCGCCTGCTGCTGCTCCAGGGGTTACACAGGAGCAGTTCTCCCAGCTACAGTCCAAGGTACATGGGCTTAGGGAGGATTTTCAGACATTTAGCAGCGCTAGATTGATATTGTCATGCCCCGAGACCTAGGAGTCGCTGATCCAATAGAAAGTCGGACAGCACCTCCCCTGTCCGGCGGACAATTTACACATACACACAACATATATAATATCACCACGCAGTTTAAATGGGCCTCAGGCCTCAAATCCAAACAGAATAACAATATATATGACAAATTACTCATAAAACCAAAACACGAACTTACCTAAGCTGCCAGGGGGCAGGAACGCAGCAAAAACCACATACATAGTCCAACAATGGACTCAAAAGTACAATCCCATAAAACAAGTCACAAACTACAAGTCCACGATAATCCAAAACAACGAAATAAAGCATAACATGGTCCAAAGACATAAAGTAACATATTAAAACCGGATCGGGTGAAATCACAAGCACGGGGCTGGCGACTCGGTCCCCTCCTAACAGATATCAACCTGAAATCAAAAATATATGGCAACGGTGTGAGTCCATAAACTCAGCGGATACCCAGCAGATATGCGTAGTGCGTTACAATAACAATAAGGGTCTACGCTAATACAGTCTCATATAAACAATCGGAAAGGGTATACTGAAGATACTAAATACAGGTACATACGCGAATCCCTCTATCCTGCAAAAGGGGTGAAATCAATCCCTATGGAACAAGTATAACATATAATCCAAGATAAACAGGTATCAGTATATGCATGTTAATCAAGTGCAGAAATCAAATTTAGCAAACAATGCACGATGCAAAATATGCACATGGTGCAATGACATGTGTCACCCCTGACGCCAGTCAGGCACCGTCCACCTATCATAAATGAACGTCCGCGTGGGTAGGGCTATGACAACTGTACGCACCCTACTATCACTGCTCCTGAGTGACCGAGTGGACAGGATGTTGGCGGAGGTCACTCTCCTACCCCAAGCAATGTGGGAGTCTAGCTCTCATCTTCTCGTGTCTCAGGACGAGAAGGGATCCTTGGCTGCTACCACGCACCGGAACCACCCTCAAAATAGTGGTCGTGCGGAGCAATACAGGGCAAATGCACACACCCTATGGTAGCCACTACCCCTGAGTGGATGTGTGTGCATATCCTCATGTAATTGACGATGGGCTCAGACTACATAGGAGCCGATGATCGTCAGCATGCAATAATGCAAGGATGGTGCATGACCCAAACACATACAAACACCCATCAAGTCCTCAACTAACACCTCAGTGTGCTAGGTATAGGTCTGAATCCTATATCATGGGATACAAATATCCTACTAGGTATAATGGCAAGGTAGCTAGTGATCCATAAATGTCAAATGATAAAAAAGACATATCACTACTTCTATGCACATATATATACACAAGACAACAAATGAGACTGTATGAATCTAAATGGGAGATAACCTCAAGGATAAGCAGTATGTATGAAATACAGGTATACTAAGGCAGATATAGCATACATTCTTACTGTTATCTATAACAAACCATGCATAGCAATATGACAATATCTAAAAGATAAGTCAAAGGGTACCCACCTCCAAATAGAAGAATCCAAATGCGAAGAGAACCACCCGCCAATATCCGCAATAAAAATCCAAATCAAGTCCCTATATCAAGGACAGATTTAATTAGCTATTACAAAAATAGTAACTAGCTAATTAATCCCTAATCCGTTCTAGGGTTAACCTCATTCGTCCCTTTCCATTTAATTAACCATAATAAAATGGTTAGGCCTTAATTATCCCAAATTATCCCGATTAGATTCATGTTAGGTTTCGGGACCCAAATTATCAAGTTTAGGTTATTATGTTTAATCTAAAATTAACCTTACAATACCAACATGAATACTAATCCTAATAACGCCAAATCATAAGGTAAAGCTCAGTATGGCATAACCAAATCCATACAATTCACAACCACATATTAACACTTCCAATTTACCTTAAGCTAACCTCTGTTCCCAAATGGAGCTCACGACCACAACCTGGAAGCAACCATCAAACTCTTAAAACAGAGTATTTCCTTTAGATTCAAACATCCTACAGGTAATAAGGATAAACCCCAATAGAATCCAAGACCAACCATCACCAATACAGGATGAACTTGAACTCACCTGAAATGGCACGAATTCAGGGTACCAATCTTCGGATTGATCCAGCTAGCAGCGCCGGCAAATCTACAGCGAGTCAAATTGAAAATCCTCAATCAAGTTTCCAACCAAAACCTAATCCGGTGGATCCAACCTATCTGATCCAAATCCAGAAACCCATCCAAATCTAAACCTAGATGGTGATTTCTTACTTGAGATTTGTGACCCCAAACCGCTGTGATCCGAAGGAGCAAATAGGAATCCCTCGACTTCACATGAAGAAGAGCAGTAAAGGTTCAACAAGATCGGCGACCCTCAATCTCAATCGCAGGGAACGTGGAGGAGAGGAAGATGGATCAAACTCCACACAATCGGAGGAGAACAGGGAGGTGATCGCCCAAGGGTGGCTGCGGCCCGTGAAGAAGCAAACGGCTGCGGCTAGGGCTCACGCGAAGGGGAGAGGGAGAGGGTCGCGACGCGTCTGTGGCTAGGGAAGGCGGAAGGGAAGACGTCTGGTGTGGTTGCGGCTAAGGCACGAGAGGAGGAAGAAGGGAAGGGGTCGGCGCCGCGGGTCTTGGCTTTGGCTGCGCGTCGCTAGGGAACGAGGGAGTCTGCAGCTTGGGCACACGGACAGGGAGGCTTTAAAACAAAAAGGGGGGCCTTTTTGCAAAAAGGCCCTTCACATTTCCTCAATTTCACATTCCACCCTTAGGGTTAATGTTTTAACCATTTAATCCCTCTCTTTTATTATAATCCCTAACTCTGCCCATATATTTTTTGAAAAAATTTTATTCTACCGGTTTTTAATTGGTCGTATTTAACAGATATGCAATAACAGCAGGCAGAGATGTACGTGATGATACAGCAATGAAATCTGGCATACTAGGCTCCTCCTCCTACAGGCGACGACATGTGACTCAGTTGGGGTGATTTGATGGCTTTAGTGTTGAGAGTGTATGACTTGGTTTTTATATTTATCTCTCAAACACTTATTTTGGTTATGTAATATTTGATGACTTCGGGGCATGACCCGTGTGACTTCCTTATGCTTTATTTTGAGTTATGTATGAAACTTTGAATTCATGTTTTTATATTGCTTTCATGAATTTTTAGTTCATGATTTGATGATTGAAATAATGCTTTATTGATATCATGAAATGTAAGAAAAGGTTGATAAATGCATGTTTATCTAAAGACAAGGGATAAGAAGGGGGAGGTTGTATCATCTTGAGAATATATAAAGGACAGGGAGGAGATTTGGAAACAATTCTAGGGTCGAAATGGTCTAGGATAGGCTTGGCAAACACATAGAATCAAATAAGGGATTGAAAGTTGATACAAAATGATACATTTTGAGAGAATTGGAGTTTGTACCAAAAGTTAAGCATATTTGATGTTTTTCACGAACCCATATTTTTCTAGGGTAGATTATATCCTAACAAATATGCTTGTAAAGTTTTATATTTTTTTCGAATTTTATGGAATTTTCTAGGAGTTTCTGAATTTGGGCTGGAAATTCAAAAATAGGCTGTATCAGTAGACTACCCTTGGGGCAGTTGACTGATTTTTTGGTAAGTTTGCGAATTGAGGGTACCAGTCGACTGATGTTGGATCAGTCGACTGATATTTCTGGTTTGTTGATTTCTGAGGGTTTTCAGAAATAGTATGGGTTCTCATTGGCACTAGGGGTAGGATTGCTTGGGGCAATCTTTTTGATCGTGTCAAAGGGGGAGAATTTGTGGTGTTAAGTTAGGTTTATCTTGACTTAGGAGAACTTGTGGTGTTAAGTTGGGTATAACTTAACTTGGTGTTGTGAAGAATTGAAAATTATGTGGAGGGCATAGGTTAAGATGGAGGACATGTGTATGTCTCTTAATGTGCTATGCTTTTAATTTTCAATTGTTATTGTTGTTGTTTTACCTAACTTAAACATATTGTCACACATCAAAAAGAGGGAGATTGTTGGGGGCAATCAACCCAAGTATGATCTGGAGGATCATGGGTTTTGATGTGTATGTCAATATGGTTAAGTTAGGGTTTCATGTTGGTCTAATATGTGTATGTGAGTATGCAGGTTTGCAGGTACACATAGACTTGGTTGGATGTCTTCAGGTGAAGGGTGCCATGGAGGCAAGCCGTGGGCTTGTGTGCGTATCTGAGGGATGAGGGCCAAAGTCGAAGAAGGCTTGAAGGCGATAGATCGAGGCTACTGGAGCAGAGACGATGAGCTGAGGGACGCATACTTTGAGGTATGCGTGAAGGATGGCATGGAGGCAAGCCGAGGGCTTGCGTGCGCATCTGAGGGACGGGAGCCGAAGATGAAGAGGGCGTGAAGACAACAGATCGAGACTACGGTTTGAAGAGTCAACCAGGTCGTGAGGGTCCACGTGTTGAGTGATTGTACTCGGGAACTAAGCCGGGAGGGTTCGAGTGCAGAGAGAAATGTACTCAGGAAGGGTAACCCTAGGCTTAGGGAAGGACTAGTCGACTGCCCTAGTGTGGCTAGAATTCGAAAGGTCACGCTGTTTAATTTGAATTCTAGTGAGGCCAGTCGACTGCCCCTGGGGCAGTCGACTAGTAACGGTCACTTTCAGCCTCGAGCTCTATTTAAGGGAGCTTGTTTAATGCCATTTCTTCTTGGCGAAACTTGCTTGGTCAAAGCTTGTTAGTAGTAGCATGTATTGCTCAGATCGTGTACGAGGTTTGTGGTGAGGTTTCTCCACCCACAAAGAGCTACGAGAGCTAGCCGGAGGTGCTTCGGGGAATCATCCACCGAATGATCGGGATCGCCCACCTTATGGACAGCCGTGGAGTAGGAGTTTTTATATCCGAACCATGTAAATAGGTGTGTTCCTCTTAGTTTAGTTTTAGTTTTTATTTTTTCCGCTTGCGCACTAACTTTGTAGGAAGAAAAATTGAAAAAAAGCTATTCACCCCCCTCTAGCTTATCGGTCACGGTCCTAACAATAAAGACATAATATTTTTGAAACATTTAATAGTTCTTTTAATTTGACCTCCCCCTAACCTTGACACAGTCCTAGGAAGCTTGTTGACTGCAAATGATCTTCCTCTGAGTCTTAGAGTTTGATTCAAATGAAAAGAATTATGTAATAATTTTTTTCCAAAACATGGTCAGAAAATAGAATTAATTTCTTTTGAGTTGGACTCCCCCTAAACGTAACACAATCTTAGGAATCCTTAAAGATCATAAAGGATATTTCCTATGTGTTTTTAGAGTTCATCCACATCAAAAGAATAATTAGCACATTTTTGAAATAAGTTTTGAAATATTATAGTTTTCAAGGAAATAATTTAAAAAAATATTTTGAATTAGTTTTTGAAATATTTTTCAAGAATGTATTTGAAATGATGAATTTTTAAAGCATAAATCATTTTAAAAGATCTGAATTTTTCAAAAGAATAATTTTTGAAATGATGTTTTTGAAAAGAATAATTTTGAAAAATAATTTTTTAAAAGAATAAAAAATGAAACCTCCCCCTAAACATGACACCGTCTGGCTACCCTTGTTAACTACACGGACCTCTACCTAAGTGTCTTAAGGGACTTTAGTGTTGACCTAAAAGGTTTATGTCTAAGTGTGTAGGTTAAACAATTTTTGAAATAGATAAATGATTTTTGAAAATGTATTTTATAGATAAGCAATCAGGTAAGCATGAAATCCATAAAAACATTATTATGTTTAAACATTATTTTGAAAATATATTTTTAAGAAAATATCCTAAATATTTTGAAAACATTTTGAAAAATAATGTCAATTAATTAGTCTTTAACATCTCACCCATTCTAAGTGTAGCAGTACAAGCAAGCATGGTTGCCTTATGGGTGTATTGTGAGATGCTTAAATAATTTTTCTCAATTTATTTATAGCTGGTTAACCTTGAGTTAGATTCGAGTTTAATCAATTTGTAATTTAAAAGTAGATTTCAATAATCGGCTTTCAGGTCTTGGCGAGACACAGAGGCCTTCTTTGGCCGTAGCCTTATTGGATCATCAACCCTTTCCTTAGACAAAGCCTTTTAAAGAAATAATACCTTTATTTTACTCTTTGAAAAACTCTGGTCTAACTAGTCTAGGATGTGGTGAGGTAGTTTCGGTTAGTTCCACTTAGCTAGGCCAAGCTTCCCTAATGTACTATCATCTCACCCCACCCTGGTACTAGGTTAGGCAAGTATCAACTAATCTTTTTCCTATCTAACCATTCTAAATCATGCAAAAAATTAAACATGAATGTCAAGACAAATATTTAAGAAAAAAAATAAGCAAATGCATGAACATGACATTTATTTATGAGTCGATCAAGTCAAAACATTTTATTTGGTTTCTAATAATATATCAAATTCTCGATTTGATATATATCGTGTGAACCCGCGAATATGCCAACCCACTTTGACATATTTAATATTATTAAATTGATTGTTCCAATTGGGTAAGATTTTATTTAATTTCATATCTGAAAGTAATTAATTAGAATTTAGTTCATGGATTAAGGATTGAAATTATTAAGGATTAGTTAAGATTGAAATTATTACGAATTAATTAGGATTAAAAATTGTTAGGAATTAATTAGAGTTAAAATTGTTATGAATTAATTAAAGTTAAAAATTGTTAAGAATTAATTAGAGTTAAATTAATTAAGAATTAATTAGAGTTAAATTAATTAAGAATTAATTAAATTAAATTGTTAAGAATTAATTAGAGTTAAATTAATTATGAATTAATTAGAGTTAAATTAATTAAGAATTAATTAGAGTTAAAATTATTTAAGAATTAATTATAGTTAAAATTAATTAAGAATTAATTAGAGTTAAAATTATTAAGAAATTAATGTTGAAGTTATTAATTAAAGATTAGATTGTTAACAGTTTTGGGTCTAGTTCTATCATTTCTATTAATTCAAAAATATCTGAATCATCTACTATTTCTTTCTCAATTAATTTTCAAGTTTATCTAATACTTCTGCTTTGTTTGAATTTTTGTAGACATTATTAAATGTGGCTTTATTTCTAAGAAATTCTTCTTCCACCTTATCCTCATCATCAGAGTTATATTCTTCTCCGTCTTCATAGTAGGTAGAGTAATTCTTAGGGTTGTTTATTAAATTTATAGTATTATATTCCAGATCAATAATATTCACTAAGAATTGACTATTATTCTCACCATTATCTTCAGGATAATCATTAATATTATTTTGACCCATATCAGAAAGATTATTAATGATAATTTCATTTTTATCCTCAGAATTATCATCAGAAAAATCATTGTTATCCTTAATATTTTCAGAATTATCACTAATATTATTATCCTTAACATTTTCAAAATTATCAGTAATATTATTATTATCCTTAACTTTATAAGAATTATTATTAATTTTGAAAATTTTAGTATTAATATTAAAGATTAAAGAATTTATATTTGTTATTTTAATATTATTCACATTTGATAAATTGTATTGTAATAAATTATGTTGGTTATACAAAAAAATCTAATTTACCAGAACAATTTTCAGTAATATCTAAATTATCAGCATGCTTGGAAAATTGTGCAGGAATTTTAGAAATTTGAAAATTATTGCAACAATTAATTTTCTGTACCTTGGTCGGACACTGGTTCTTGTAGTGTCCATGCTTTTGACATTTGAAGCAGCGGATATGACTCTTGTCCCTCCGGACTCCTGGCGCTGGTACCTCCTTTGTCGCTGGTGGTGAGGAACAAATCTTATGAGTAGGACAATGGTTTTTGTAGTGTCCTCTCTCCCTGCACTTAAAACATATTATATGAAACTTGAATTTTGACATAATTAAAAAAAACCTTGATTCACCCCTGGCTCCCCCTCGATTCCTGGCTTCTGTGCTCCGTCGGCTGTTAGTCCGGTGAAGAGCTACCAGGCTCTGATACCACTTGTGGGATCGATGCTGTCGATAGAGGGGGGGGGTGAATATCGACTTGAAAATTTTGTCGGAAACTTTGATGTTCGTTCGTTCTAGTCAGAGGGTTAGTAGTACAACGGAAAATAATAAAACAAACGAAAGACACAACGCAGAAGACACGTGGGTTTTTACTTGGTTCCCAACCCCCCAGGGTTGGTACATCCAAGGCCTAATCACGGGTAGCGCCCGTCCACTAGTGATCTCCTTTTCGTAATTTTTGGAGGTGAAGAAACCCGTCTTACAGTTCAAGTTTACAAGCAAAAAGATATAACTAAAAATACGAACTTGTAAAATAAAATTGAACCAAACAAAAGTCGATCCGGCCAATCCGGAAGTCCAAAGTGTGCCGCACTTTCTCCTGGAGCCTCCTTGGTCGCAGAGCTTCGACATTAGCTTCTTTGATCAGAATGCTTAGAATGATGTTGCAATTATTGTTCTGAGTTGAGGGGTCGAAGCCCCTTTTATAGCATCATCCAGGGCACCCTAGAGCCTTTGAGGCACCCTATAGGCGGTCAAAAAATCATCCGTAATCACAAACTTCGCGATGCTGATAAGTGCAGATCATCCAGGGCATCCTGGACCATCCAGGGTGCTTGGGACTGTCCTGGGCACTTGGGAGTCCAGTGGGCTGCCCCAACTGGGGCGCCCTGGATGTCTGGGGCGCCTGTGTTAATACAGGCGCCCTGGATGACCTTCCCAGGCAACTTTTTATTCTACGTTTGCTTTCCTATTTTGCCTCCAACTCCAGGTACTTGCAAGACAATAAACACAAGACAAATATGTAAATAATCTTAGCCTTAAAGATTAGTTCTGACTTTGGATTTCTTCCGAAACCCTAGGTCGAACCGACACCCAATGTTCCCTTTCCCGAGGAACGCATCCTCGCCTACTCCTCTCAGGAGAAGTTACCTTTTGCCAACCGGCTCCTCTAGTTGGAATTTTGCCTGATCTTCTGGATCAGGACTTCGGTGCCCAGTCCACGACCAGGACTTATTGCCCAACCCTCGGTCAGGACTTCGTGCTCAGTCCACGACCAGGTCTTATTACCCAACCCTCGGTCAGGTCTTCGGTGCCCAACCCTCGACCAGGACTTAGTGCCCAATTCCTCGATGCAGGACTTCGTGCCCAGTCCATGATTCAGACTTATTGCCCAACCCTCGGCCAGGTCTTCGGTGCCCATCCTTCGGCTAGGACTTAGTGCCCAATTCCTTGAACCAGGACTTCGTGCCTAGGTTGACTAGGACTTTCCTTCACCTTGATAAAGACTTCTTTTTGCTAGTCATATTAATCCTAATTAGACTTCTCTTCTGCCAAACATCAAGTCCTGTTTGGCTCACTCCTTAGTCTAACTAACCAACCCTGGGTTTTCTGCTAAACATCAGATCCTGTTTAGCTAACCCTTGTTCTAACTGATCAAACCTTAGTATATTAACCAGATTAAATCTAGGTTTGATCACCCTACCAAACATTAGGTCCTATTTGGCTAACCCTTGGTCACCTTAACCTACCCTGGGTTCTGGTTCATTCTGCCAAACATCAGATCCTGTTTGGCAAAACCTTTGTCAACCTGATCAACCCTAGGTTAACCCTACGAAACATAAGGTCCTGTTTGGGTTAACCCTTGATCACTTTGACTAACCCTTACCTTATCTAACATATATTACTAACTTAAGTATATTGTTAAACATTGAACCATTAGAGGAAGATATCACTGATGCATCTTGCACCAACACCTTCTCATCCACCGGTGTACTCTTCTGTAGTCTCTTCTTCCCTCGGATGCACTAAGCCCGTCGGCTCCCTTCCCCGTGCATCCTTATTGCTAACAGCATCTTTTTCTCGACTTTTTATGCTACTAAGCTCCTGCATACTTAGACATAAGTGTGACGACCCGCCTCCTTAACTTCTCTCTCTCTTCCTTAAGGCGGGCGCCACATTTACTTAACCTTAACTTTACCTTATTCTTAGCCTTAGGTTACAACTACTTGACTTCCCTTAACTTGCTCTGAATTTTTTCTTTTAAAAAAAACTTTTATTTTATTTGCTTTGCAAGGATTTGACCCCTAGACCTCTTAGTTGTAAAACTAAAGCACTAACCATCTGCCCTACAAGACTTTCTTTTCAATGGTACCAGTCGACTGATAGATAGCCAGTCGACTGGTATCGGCCACAGAAACTTTCTGTGCCCGGCACCAGTCGACTGGCCTCATGGCAGTCGACTGGTGCATCGAACAGAAGGTTCTGTTCGATATCGCAGTCGACTGGTTCTAAACCAGTCGACTGGCACGCCTGAAAAACCTGCATTTCAGATCTGAAAACCATTTCCAAAGATCCACAAATCATATACTTTCAAGACATACAATGAAACAACTCCAAATCTAAACTCCATACTAGTTTTATAAGCATCTTAACAACTCAAAACGAATCCAATAACTTGAAATTAGGATTTCTACGAAATTTAACAAACTTATCAAAACACATGCAATCTCTACTAACTTTGTACCCAACTTTGACTCCATGTAAAGTTTAAATAAGGTGATCACGTCCTACCAATCCAAAACATCAACCATGAGTTTCTATAAATCAAAATGCCTCTAAGACTTATCCCAAAGATCTCTTCCACGGCTCCGCCGCCACTGAACATCAATGCAAGTCCCGTTCGCCTCCATAGCTTATGCTTTTTCTTTACCTTTATCTGCAATAGAAGGAAATGCAACTAATAAGCGAATTGCTTAGTAAGCAAATCCTAACTCACAAATCCGTACGATAAATGATAAACATGCTCTTTTCAAAGAATGCTTGCTTCAAAATACATGCACTTGGAAATATTTGCACATGGGAACTTTCATACACTTGTCATGCTCTGCCATAGAAGGAAATGCAACTAATAAGTGAATTGCTTAGTAAGTAAATCCTAACTCACAAATCCATACGAGAAATGATAAACATGCTCTTTTCAAAGAATGCTTGCTTCAAAATACATGCACTTGGAAATATTTGCACATGGGAACTTTCATACACTTATCATGCTCAATCATGCTTGAAAACATTTACTAGCATCAAAACACTTGCAAACATAATATGCTCATGATTTCTTTTGAAACTTACTAATGATACATTTCCATACTTTAAAACACTAACTTCTTTGCTCTTTCTCTTTAACATGCTTGTAACATAACAATGTTAACATACTTAGCAAAACATATGCTTAAACTGAAAACACTTACATATACTCATATACTTCAAAATAATAATCAACTTTCTCAGGCCTTGACACAGTACCTTGGTATCAATGTACCAATGCGCGCATCCCTAATAGGTTTCGGGGTAGCTAGCCATCGCACCCTATTAGAGCTTCTTTCTTACTTTCTGTGGGCTTCTCATTTGCCCGGTACATGTCACTTTACAAAAGTAAAATACTTTCTTACTCATAATGCTTGTATTTATCAAGCTAACTTTCTTTTTCATAAATCTTGCACTATAAACCTTTACCTTTTCTTACTTGGAACTTTCATCGAGCACCTTGCGTGCCCTTAACCCCAAAACTCCTTTTTGGGACTTTTCAAGAACTTACTCTTGTCATACTTAGGTCACATACACAAAAACTTACTCCAATTCATATTCTATGATAAAACATGTATTCTTTAGGGACTTAAAACACACAAATAAGAAAACCATAATCTTAAAGCATGCATTTAGATCACAAACATGGTTCTACAATGAGAAACACATGGCGAAACTACTTCTATTGCAGGTGAGTGATCTACTTACCCTTTTTCTTGAAGAAAACTCACTAAATATGTAGAAACTCCTAGCGTAGCTCCTCCTCTCTTCCCTTGCGAGAAAACTTCACTCCTTGGCCCTAGGGAAGGAGCCCTAGGTTCTCTACTTCAAGAGGAAGAAGAAGGAGGAAGAAAACTCCCCCTTTTTCCTTGTTTTCGCAGCCTCCTCACCTCTGCTCGCGCGGCCTCCCGAAACCCTAAAAGGGGTCTTAACACAACTTAAGTGGAAGTTTAAATACCTCTTCATGAAAAGGGCTTACTCAACTATAACATTAATTCGCTTCATCCTTTTCTGTGCTTGATACCCTTGCCCTGCTGGTTACCCCAACTCACTTAAGGCCTTGCTTTACCCTGTGGTCGCGGGATCAAACCCCGCCCGACCCCCTATTTTTTTTTCTTTTTATTTTAATCCGAAAAAATGCTATAAAATTCAGAAAAATTCCTAATAATTCATGAAAATTATTGGGTGTTACAATCCTCCCTACCTTATAAAAAGTTCGTCCTCGAACTTAGAACAACTCTGGATACCTTTGCCTCATGCTATCTTCTGATTCCCAGGTTCCCTCTTCATACTTCTGATTTAGCCATAAGACTTTTACTAGTGGTATCACTTTGTTCCTCAGCTTCTTATCTGCTCGATCTATTATCTGAATAGGTCAACTTTCATAACTGAGATCTTCTTGAACTTGTACCATCTGTGACTCAATCACTTGGTTGGCATCTGGTATATGCTTCTTTAGCATTGAGACATGGAACACATTGTGTATTGCTGACATCTCTGGAGGTAGCTCCAACTCATAAGCTACTTTGCCAACTCTTTTTGTCACTAGGTAGGGTCCTATGTATCGAGGACTTAGCTTGCCTTTCTTGCCGAATCTCATTACACCCTTCATAGGAGCTACTTTGAGGAAAACTGTATCCCCAGCTTCAAACTCTAACGGTCTACGGCGTACATCGGCATAACTCTTCTGCCTACTCTGAGCAGCTTCTATTCTCTGGCGGATGCTCTTTATAGCTTCTGTGGTATCATCTATAAGGTCAGTCTGAGACGCCATTTCTTTCTTCTCACTACCTTCATACCAACAGAGGGGAGATGTACACTTCCTACCATAAAGAGCTTTATAGGGTGTCATACCAATAGTGGCTTGGTAACTGTTGTTGTAGGCAAACTCAGCTAAACATAAATATTTGCACCAACTGCCTTTGAAATCTAATGCACAAGCTCTGAGCATATCTTCTAGAATTTGATTCACTCTCTCTGTCTGTCCATCAGTCTGGGGATGGAAAGCTGTGCTAAACTTCAGTTTGGTGCCTAGCGCTATCTGTACGCACTCCCAAAAGTGTGAAGTGAAACGACCATCCCTATCAGAGATAATGGTCTTCGGGACTCCGTGTAGTCGGATCACTTCTTGCACATATAACTGGGCTAACATTTCAATCGAGTAAGACACTCTGATTGCCAAGAAGTGGGCAGACTTGGTCAATCTGTCTACTATCACCCAAATAGCGTCATAGCCATTAGTTGTCTTTAGTAGACCAACTATGAAATCCATGGCTATGTCTTCCCATTTCCACTCTGGAATCTGAATGGGTTGTAGGACACCTCCTGGTCTCTGGTGTTCTGCTTTAACTCTCTGACATGTCAGGCAGGTGCTGACATACTTAGCTATGTCTCTCTTCATCCCTGACCACCAAAATCTTCTTTTCAAATCCTGGTACATCTTAGTGGAACCAGGATGCATTGAGTAGGGAGTTCCATGGGCTTCTTCAAGAATCTTCTTTCTCAACTCTTCATGATTGGGGACGCATAAACGGTTACCATAATAGAGTATCCCACTGTCAGATGCTCTAAACTCTTTACTTTCTCCTTCTTGTATTTCTTGCTTGATCCTTTGGATATCAGAATCCTCAGCTTGCTCTTTCTATATATCTTCAAGCAAGGTTGACTCTAGTGTGAATAGGGCTAACTGCCCATAAATGATCTCAACTCCATAATCTACTATTTCCTTCTGTAATGGTGGTGATAATGTTGACAAGGACATCAAAGTGACACACATCTTTCTACTTAGTGCATCTGCTACTTTATGTGCCTTACCAGGGTAGTAAAGGATCTCACAGTCATAATCCTTCACTAACTCAAGTCACCTTCGCTGTCTCATATTGAGGTCTTTCTGAGTGAAGAAATATTTCAGACTCTGGTGATCTGTATAAATCTTGCACTGCACTCCATACAGATAATGTCTCCATATTTTTAGAGCGAAGACTACAGCTGCCAACTCTAGATCATGAGTGGGGTAATTCTTTTCATAATCCTTGAGTTGCCTGGAAGCATAAGCTATGACTTTGCCTTCTTGCATAAGTACGACTCCAAGTCCTAGCTTTGATGCATCACTGTATATATCAAAGCTCTTATCACCTTCGGGTACTGTAAGAATAGGAGCACTTGTCAGTCTCTTCTTCAACTCAAGGAAACTCTGCTCACAGTCTTCAGTCCACTCATACTTCTTATTCTTTTTGGTAAGGGTTGTAAGTGGAGAAGCTATCTTTGAAAAGTCCTCTACAAACCTTCTGTAGTACCCTGCTAAACCCAGAAAACTTCTGATCTCACTAGCATTCGTTGGTCGACTCCAGTTACTAACTGCTTCAATCTTGGCTGGGTCTACCATAATGCCTTCTTTGGAAATGATGTGGCCTAGGAATGCCACCTGGTCAAGCCAAAACTCACACTTTGAGAATTTGGCATACAGCTCCCTCTGGTGTAAGGTCTGCAACACTATCTTCAGGTGTTCGTCATGTTCTTCCTGAGTCTTTGAATACACTAGGATATTATCAATGAAAACAATGACGAACTTGTCAAGAAAATCCTTGAACACTCGATTCATTAGATCCATAAACGTCGCAGGGGTGTTTGTCACTCTAAAGGGCATGACCACAAACTCGTAGTGCCCATATCTTGTACTAAAAGCAGTCCTTGGCACATCACTCTCCTTCACTTTGAGTTGATGGTAACCTGATTGCAGATCTATTTTAGAGAACACCGTGGCACCCTTCAACTGATCGAATATATCATCTATCCTTGGCAAGGGATATCTGTTCTTGATGGTTACCTTATTCAAGGCTCGATAATCTATGCACATTCGCATGGATCCATCTTTCTTCTTGACGAACAACACAGGAGCTCCCCAAGGTGAATGACTAGGGCGGATGAAACCCTTGTCGAGCAGCTCTTGTAACTGTTCTTGCAGCTCTGCTGGTGCCATGCGATAAGGTGCCTTTGAAATTGGGTTGGTTCCTGGAACCAACTCAATTTCAAATTCAATTTCTCGATTGGGAGGAAGTCCTGGTAACTCTTCAGGAAACACCTCCGGATAGTCATAGACTACCCGTACCTCTTTTTACTTTAACTCTTCTCTTTGCCTTGCATCTACTATATGCGCTAATAACCAGAACATCCATTATCTAACATTCTCTGAGCTTGTAAGGTAGATAAGAACCTTTTTGTCTTTCTCTTTGGGTCTCTAATAAACTGAAATGGAAGTTCTTCTTCTGGTGTGAACTTGACTTTTCTTTTACGGCATTCATTAGAGGCACTATACTTGCTCAAGAAATTCATCCCTAAAATGATATCGTAATCCTTCATCTCAAGAACTACTAAATTACTATAGAGTTCTCGGTTGGAAATCTGAATTAATACAGCTCTTAGCCACTGAGTAGATGCCATGACCTCTCTCGAAGGTAAGGTCATTAAGAACTTCATCGTTTAACATTTCTGGTGGCCTTTATACTGTTATCAGTCCTTCCGAGGTCTGCGGCCTACTAACACCGCTGGCCACCTTTAAAGCTATCTCAGTCCTTAACATCTTGATCATTAGCCTGACTCTTTCTCTTTCAGTGCCAACTAGCTCTAGGCACAGACAAACTAGTCGGTTGAACTTCCTCATTGCTTTATCCACGGATAGTTCTCCAGGTCTGAACTCCGTGAATTCATCATAACGCTTGTTGGTTACTCGCATATGAATGTATTCTTCAAAGAACTCGATCTCGAAGTCGGCCCATGTCATCTGGCTGACATTTCTCTTGGCCTAGACTCTCTCTCCCATCACAATCTAGCATCTCCGGTAAAGCAGAAGGAGGCACACTTTATCTTCTCTACCTCAGGTCAGTCCAGTTGCTCTACTTTGCTTTCCAACGTTTTGAACCATGCTTGAGAATCCCATGGTTCACTTGTGCCTGAGAAGTTCTCTGGCTTCAGTTTCTATCACTAGATGAGGTACGCTTCTTGTCTTACCCCCTTTGCCGGGACTATAGATGTAACCGATGGATCGTCGGTCACAACTGGTGCCACTACACTCTCCACCCGCGGGGTAATGGGAGCGGCCTACTGGTTAGTCATCATGGTGGCAATAACTTGCAGCCATTCTACTACTTACCTTTGTAACCGAGCCACCACCTCTAAAAGATTTGGTGGTGGTACTGACTTTGTTGCCTCTTGCCCTTTAGGAGCTCGCTCCTCATTTTGGGCCTTTCTAGGACGTCCTCTTGACATTCTCTTACTCTATATCATAAAGAGACGATGTTGCCTCTTGCCCTCTAGGAGCTTGCTCCCCATTTCGGATAATTCTGGGACGTCCTCTTGCCATTCTCTTACTCTATAGTGTAAAGAAAATAAAAGCTCATTATCTCTTACTAACTTACTTCATTATCTCCATGCACATATTAGCATATAATAATATTAACATACTTCCTTATCATCATGCACTTACTGATATTAGCAGTCAATAATAAAAAGCATATAAAACTACAACATATAAACTTCTTACTTGGCAGGCGACAGGATTGATGCTTGATGTCAGTGTGGCGGAAGGGTGGAAACCTGCTCTGATACCACTCTGTGATGACCCACCTTAACTTCTTTCTCTCTTCCTGGCGCCACATTTACTTAACCTTAACTTTACTTATTCTTAGCCTTAGGTTACAACTACTTGACTTCCCTTAACTTGCTCTGAATTTTTTTCTTTTAAAAAAAACTTTCATTTTATTTGCTTTGCAAGGATTTGACCCCTAGACCTCTTAGTTGTAAAACTAAAGCACTAACCATCTGCCCTACAACACTTTCTTTTCAATGGTACCAGTCGACTGATTGATAGCCAGTCGACTGGTATCGGCCACAGAAACTTTCTGTGCCTGGCACCAGTCGACTGGCCTCATGGCAGTCGACTGGTGCATCGAACAGAAGGTTCAGGTTCTGTTCGATATCGCAGTCGACTGGTTCTAAACCAGTCGACTAGCACGCCTGAAAAACCTGCATTTCAGATCTGAAAACCATTTCCAAAGATCCACAAATCATATACTTTCAAGACATACAATGAAACAACTCCAAATCTAAACTCCATACTAGTTTTATAAGCATCTTAACAACTCAAAACGAATCCAATAACTTGAAATTAGGATTTCTATGAAATTTAACAAACTTATCAAAACACATGCAATCTCTACTAACTTTGTACCCAACTTTGACTCCATGTAAAGTTTAAATAAGGTGATCAAGTCCTACCAATCCAAAACATCAACCATGAGTTTCTATAAATCAAAATGCCTCTAAGACTTATCCCAAAGATCTCTTCCACGGCTCCGCCGCCATTGAACATCAATGCAAGTCCCGTTCGCCTCCATAGCTTATGCTTTTTCTTTACCTTTATCTGCAATAAAAGGAAATGCAACTAATAAGCGAATTGCTTAGTAAGTAAATCCGAACTCACAAATCCGTACGATAAATGATAAACATGCTCTTTTCAAAGAATGCTTGCTTCAAAATACATGCACTTGGAAATATTTGCACATGGGAACTTTCATACACTTGTCATGCTCTGCTATAGAAGGAAATGCAACTAATAAGCGAATTGCTTAGTAAGTAAATCCTAACTCACAAATCCATACGAGAAATGATAAACATGCTCTTTTCAAAGAATGCTTGCTTCAAAATACATGCACTTGGAAATATTTGCACATGAGAACTTTCATACACTTATCATGCTCAATCATGCTTGAAAACATTTACTAGCATCAAAACACTTGCAAACTTAACATGCTCATGATTTCTTTTGAAACTTACTAATGATACATTTCCATACTTTAAAACACTAACTTCTTTGCTCTTTCTCTTTAACATGCTTGTAACATAACAATGTTAACATACTTAGCAAAACATATGCTTAAACTGAAAATACTTACATATACTCATATACTTCAAAATAATAATCAACTTTCTCAGGCCTTGACACTGTACCTTGGTATCAATGTACCAATGCGCGCATCCCTAATAGGTTTCAGGGTAGCTAGCCACCGCACCCTATTAGAGCTTCTTTCTTACTTTCTGTGGGATTCTCATTTGCCCGGTACATGTCACTTTACAAAAGTAAAATACATTCTTACTCATAATGCTTGTATTTATCAAGCTAACTTTCTTTTTCATAAATCTTGCACTATAAACCTTTACCTTTTCTTACTTGGAACTTTCATCGAGCACCTTGCGTGCCCTTAACCCCAAAACTCCTTTTTGGGATTTTTCAAGAACTTACTCTTGTCATACTTAGGTCACATACACAAAAACATACTCCAATTCATATTCTATGATAAAACATGTATTCTTTAGGGACTTAAAACACACAAATAAGAAAACCATAATCTTAAAGCATGCATTTAGATCACAAACATGGTTCTACAACGAGAAACACATGGCGAAACTACTTCTATTGCAGGTGAGTGATCTACTTACCCTTTTTCTTGAAGAAAACTCACTAAATATGTAGAAACTCCTAGCGTAGCTCCTCCTCTCTTCCCTTGCGAGAAAACTTCACTCCTTGGCCCTAGGGAAGGAGCCCTAGGTTCTCTACTTCAAGAGGAAGAAGAAGGAGGAAGAAAACTCCCCCTTTTTCCTTGTTTTCGCAGCCTCCTCACCTCTGCTCGTGCGGCCTCCCGAAACCCTAAAAGGGGTCTTAACACAACTTAAGTGGAAGTTTAAATACCTCTTCATGAAAAGGGCTTACTCAACTATAACATTAATTCGCTTCATCCTTTTCTGTGCTTGATACCCTTGCCCTGTTGGTTACCCCAACTCACTTAAGGCCTTGCTTTACCCTGTGGTCGCGGGATCAAACCCCGCCCGACCCCCTATTTTTTTTTCTTTTTATTTTAATCCAAAAAAATGCTATAAAATTCAGAAAAATTCCTAATAATTCATGAAAATTATTAGGTGTTACAATAAGGATTATGTTGGACCGTTGCAAGTGAGGGGGGGGGGGAATCACGTGACTTTAAAAACATTTTGCTTTCGAAATAGAGAGAGTTTGTGCGCAGTGGAAGTAAAAGCGAAAAACATAAAATTCGAACACAGGTCAATTTTACTTTGTTTGGAGTCTTTGGCGACTCCTACTCGAATGGTCAGGTCCCTTGGACCTTTCCAATGAGCAATCCACTAAAAATCCTCTACCAGTAAACTCCCGATAGAGTGATCGAATACAAGATGTAAATAGGAAGTGTAACATCCCTACACTTCCTAGTTGATATAAATTAGATGCAAGAAAATAAACTCATTACCAACACTTAAGTAGGATCTGGATCAGTTTGTGTGTTGGTGTCGGTCTTTTGGCAGCGGTCGAACGTAGTCATGTTGAAGTGGGGCCGCTGTAGGAAGACGAGGAAGTAGTAGCAGGATGAGCGCGTGAGTTTGAAAGTTATAGAAAAAGTGTTGTACATAGCTCTTGGTCAAGATACCCTCATAAAGGACATTTGAGACGCCTCAATTCCCAACTGAGGCACCACAGATTAGTTAAATCTAATCCTGATCCAAAGTCATCGCTCTTACTGTTGATCCTTTGGAAGGTGCCTCAGATCCTAAGTGAGGCACCTCGGATCCGAACTGAGGTGCCTTAGCTCGCTGAAATTCCATTTTTAGCGCAGACTTCATTGAGCAGCTCTCATCCCACTGAGGCGTCTCCAGTCCAAACTGAGGCAACTTGAGTACTGTTCATCTTAGGGAACTTTTATATAAAGACCCTTGCAAAAACAAGTTAGTCCAAAAACAAATGTACCCTGTAAAACAAGGTTAGTAAACACATAACATGCACTAAATGTAATGGGTATTAAATGGATCCTATCTTCCCAAGACCAGGATCTAGTCAGAGGCCTCAACTTAGAGATCCGAAATGATTCTAAGTTGGACTGCGCCTAAAGTGCCAATTGGGACTTGTCCTCACCGGAGTTCGCTCATCCAATGACTTACCTCACTTACCTTGTGCCGCTTTACTTAGCTCCTTAACCCACCAGGACTTTTACCAAGTCTCCACCAACTTGGACTTTTGCTAGGACTCCACCGCACTAGATTTCAGCCAGCAGTCAGCCCCAAAGATTCAACTGGACTTTTGCCAAGACTCCACCACCTTGGACTTCCTGCCAGGACTCCACCATCTTGGACTTCAGTCTAGAGACACTTCTTAAGCCTTTCAATCCTACACACTCGTTAACAAGGTTAGATAACTACAAACCTAACTTTAACCTATATGTCATTCATCAAAACCTGAGTTTGGCTATCAGTGCAAACTACACCAATAATTTCTCCCTTTTTGATGGAATGAAAATCTTGGGTTAAAGTTAATAAATTAACAATAATAAAGATACATAGGTAACCAAACAACAACAATGAGGTTAATGACATCCTCTAAAATCAAACTTGGTTTTAAAATATTTTAGATAAAAATCATGATTTGGCTTAAAATAATTTAGATATTTTACTTTTCTAGCTTGTAACCCTTAATCCTCCCCCTTTGGCATTCATCAAAATAAACATTATCATTAAAGAAAAATGAGCACAAGCAAATTTGAAATTATGGATAAAGATTTGACTACCTAGAGCTAAAGGTTCATGCTGTTCTAGAGGTCAAGCTTAGGCTAGGTCTGCCCAATCAAATTATTGTTTAAGTAAATAAAAAAATAAAAATTTAAAAAAACACAAAACTGGTTGAAAAATCAAAGATGAATAAATAGAAAGGAAGTTAAAATGCAAACTAAGAGTCTTAAGTAAGCAATAGAATCCTAGTCTATAACACACATTTCAATTTGTCTTCTTAAGTTACTAAATTCAGATTATGGAAGTGGTTTAGTGAATATATTGACTAGGTTAGATTTGGATTCAATATGATTAAGCTCAATTTCACCTTTAGCTACATGATCTCTAACAAAGTGATGTTTGATTTCAATATGTTTTGTTCTTGAATGTTGCACTGGATTTTTTGTTAAGTTAATTAATCTTAAATTATCAATAATTTTTTTTACTGTATTAAAGTCTAGGTTAAAATCTTTTAAGGTGTGCATCATCAAGAATAATTGAGCTACACATTCACCCATAACTATATGTTCTGCTTCAGTAGTAGATAGGGTAACACAGTATTATTTTCTACTAAACCAGCTGACAAGTGATGGTCCTAAGAGATGACATCTACCACTTGTACTTTTTCTATTCAACTTATAGTCGACATAATCCGAGTCAGAGAATCCAATAAGGTCAAAGTGGGTTATTCTGGGGTACCACATTCCTATATTAAGTGTGCCTTTAAGATATCTAAAAATTCTTTCAACTTAGGTTAAGTGGGATTCCTTTGCACAAGTTTGATATCTAGCACACATGCTAAGTACAAATAAAATATTAAGTTTATTTACACTTAGATATAGTAGGCTACCTATGACACTCCTATAGTATTTGAGGACAACTGGTTTACTATTTGGGTCACTATCCAGAGTTTGATTTGTGGTCATAGGTGTTTTAATTTCTTTTGAGTTTTTCATTTTAAATTTTCTAAGTAATTCCTTAGTGTATTTTTGTTGATAAACAAAAGTTCCTTCACGTGTTTGTTTAACTTGCAACCTAAGAAAAATATTAGTTGTCCTACTAGACTCATTTTGAATTCTTGTAGAAAATCTAAGTTAGCAGATCCAAAAATTATATCATCTACATAAACTTGTACCATAAAAATGTCAAATTTTAAGGTTTTAACAAATAAGATTGGGTCAACTTGGCCTTTGTCAAATCCTTTTGACACTAGATAGTGGGTTAATCTTTCATACCGGGTTTTAGAAGCTTATATTAGTCCATACAATGCCTTTTTAAGCTTATAGACATAGTTGGGGTGTTTTAAATTTTCAAAGCCAGGTGGTTGTCTTATATAGACTTCTTCCTTAATTAGGACATTTAGGAAGGTTGACTTAACAACCATTTGATAGAGCTAGAATCCATTTGGTTGAATTTTTTATTTTTGAATTCACCTCCACTATCACTCCTAATTCTTTAAATTTTTAATCCCTTTTCATTTTTCTATTTGTTTACAAAAGTGGTAAAAATTTCAAAGGTTTCATCTTTATTTTTTAGAAATTTAACCCAAGTGAATCATGAATAGTCATCAATAATTACTAGACAATAGAGACTTCCATTTATAGACTTAATTCCATGTGAGTTAAATAGGTCTAAGTAAATTAGTTTAAATATTGAATTAGTTTGTATTTGATTAGTTGGTTTGTGAGTTGATTTGATTTGTTTTCCTTGTTGACAAGCATTACAGATTGTTGATTCAAGATTAGGTAGTTTTGGTATACCTCTAACAAAGCCATTTATGTTGGGTAACCTTATGAAATGTGTATATGTAAATCTTTTATGTCAATGCCAGGTTTCCTCATTTTGGGTTAAAAGGCAATTTTCTAAGGGTCTCGTAAGCTTAATTTCATAAATGTTATTGTGCTTAAGTCCCTTAAGTATTATATCAGGGTTGTTAGTATGTTTAATCACACATTCAGTTGATCGGAACTTAACCTTATAACTGGTATCACACAATCGACTAATACTGAGCAGATTAAATTAAAAATTCTCAACATGTAGTACTCTTTTAACAATGAAATCAAAAAGTTCAATATTACCTATGCTAATTACCTTAAGTTTACTGTTATTTCCAAATGCAACGGTTCTTAGATAATTGTACATTAACTCTATAAATTTGGTGGGATCCCCAATCATGTGTCTATAGCACTCACTGTCCAATATCCATTTGAATTCCTACAGATTGAAAAGGAAATTTTAGGCTAAGATTAAATGACAATTTTGGTTTAGTTGAATCTAAAAATAGGTTTGGGTTAAGTATATTAATTAGGTTAAAGTTTAATTAAAGTAAAATTTTAATTAAGTTAAAGTTTAATTAAAGTAAATCTTAATAAAGTTAAAGTAAATTTTAATTAAGTTGAAGTCTACTTAAAGTAAAATTAATTAATTTAAATGTAAATTTTAATTGAAGTTAGAGTTGTAATTAAAGTTAAAATTAAGGTGAAATGTTAATTAAAGCTAAAGTTAAAGTTTTAATTAAGATATAGTTTTAATTAAAGTAAAAGTAAAAAGTTTTAATTAAAGTAAAATTTTAATGAAAGTTAAAGTTTTAATTAAAATGAAAATCTTAATTAAAGTTTAATTAAAGTTAAAGTTTAAAAAATTTAATTAAAATACATTTTAATTAAGTTAGAGTTTAATTAAGTTAAAGTTTAATTAACCTAAAATTTAAATTATTTAAAGTTTAATTAATTTAAAATTTTAATTAAGTTAAAGTATTAATTAAGTTAAAGTTTAATTAAAATAATATTTTAATTAAGTTATATTTTTAATTAAGTTAAAGTTTAATTAACGTAAAATTTAAATTAACTTAAAGTTTAATTTTAATTAAGTTAAATTTTTAAATAATTAAATTTTAATTAAGTTAAAATTTTTATTTATTAAATTTTAATTAAGTTAAAATTTTAAGTAAAATAAAATTTAAATTATGTTAAAGTTTAATTAAAGTAAAATTGTAATTAAAGTTAAAATTAAAGACAATGAGAATTCAAATGTTGTTTTCTTTAATCATCTCACCCAGTCTAAAGTTATCGACCACAGTAATTCTATAATTTTGTGAGATGAATTGTGGTGATTTAGGAAAGTTAATTTGACTTTTTGTTAGATTTAGGTTTAACAAGTAGTAATTTAAAAGTATATTTTAAAAATTGGCTTCCAAGTCTTGGCGAGACATAGGAGCCTTCTAAGTTATTGGAGTAAGAACCCTTTCCTAGACAAAGTTTTTTAAAGAAATTATACTTTTAACTTACTCTTTGAGAAATCTTAGTCTAACTAGTCTAGGATGTGGTGAGGTAGCTTTGGCTAGTTCCATCGAGCTAAAAAGAACAAATAGGGTACGCCTTATCCTACTTGACTTCTTAGACCGACTTTCCTAGCATACTATCATTTCGTCCCACCCTAGTACTAAGTAGATTAAGTGTCAAATTAACTTTTAAGTTTAGTCCTAATTACCTTAATGGGAAAGAGCTAATATTAAGGTGCCTCCCCCTGAATTGTAGGTAGGGTGTTTTGGGTTAATATAGTAGATGTCCTTTTTAGGGACATAATATTGGTTTTGCCCTACTTGCTTTATTAGGTAAGTTTTTGGGACCCACACTTTTCTTAGGTTCTTGCGTGAATGGGTAAAGGAGACAATAGATCCTTGGGTTGATCTTGTTTTATATCCTATCTCAGATTTATTATAAACACCCTTTTGAGATCCAAGAATTAGGTCAAAATTTTTGGATCTAGTTGTGAAAATTTCTAGTAAATCCTTAAGTTTTTGTACTTCACCTTTTAGGGTAGAGTATTCATTTTCGAGCTTAGTAGACTTTTCATATTGCTTTTGATCAATTGATTTGTTGTTAATAATTTTCTCCTCAAGGTCTTGTTTTTCCTTAAGGAGTTGATCAATCCTAGATTCAAATGTAGTCAATTTTCTATCTAAACTGGAGATAATTTTAAAAAATTTCACATTTAATAATTCCTATACCTTGGACGAGCCATTAGAAAAGAGTGCGGACATATGACTCGACTCATATTCGGACTCTTCTTCTTGTTCAAATTCTAACTCAGCTTCATTTGCCATCAGTGCCAGGTAGCTGGAATTCCTTAAGGGTTCCCTATTTGAGTCATTAGAAAAGGTCTCGTCCCAAGTTACTTGTAGCGCCTTCTTCTTCTTTGTTCACTTGGGTTGGTCCTCCTTCTTGAATGGGCATTCTTGCTTGAAGTGCCCTTTCTTGCTGTAGCCAAAGCAGGTGATGTTGCTTATGAATATGTGGTAGGTGGCTTCATCACCTTCTGAATGTCCTTGGAGAATCGTTTCTTCTTCCTGGTGAACATCTTTCTTACCAAGTTCACCACCTGTTCTTCATCATCTGAATCCGAGTCTGACTCGCTTTCAGATTCCTCCTGGGTTTTGTTTTTCGACTTTGCTTCTTTTGAGGAACCTGCAATCAAAGCAATACCCTTCTCGGTTGTTTTGGCGTTAGTCTGTTCATGGAGCTCTAATTCACAGAATAATTCATCTAATTTTAGTTTTGAAAGATTTCTCGAAATTTGTAAGCATCTATAATAGATGCCCAAAATGAATTTCGAGGGTAGGCATTTATGACATACTTTATCACGTCTCGATTTTTTGGCTAATATCTGATCATGTGAAGTCCATTCATGATATCTTTGATTTGGGCGAGGAGCTAACTTGCGGACTCACCTTTCTATATTTTACTGTTAAACAATTTATTTAATAATAGATCACGCTTTGTTACCTTAGCATCTCTAATCCTTTCGTGCAGTTCGATCAGCTTATCCTAGAGTTCTTTGGCGCTTTCAGTGGGACCAGTTCTGTTCAGCTCCTATTTAGTCATCCTGCACTGGAAAATGTTTTGTACTTTAAATTCAATTTGCATCTTCTTCTTCATCTCGGTGTTCCACTAGTCTGGTTTGAGTGGAGCATTTCCTCCTTCATCCATTGGTGGTGAATATCCACTCATGATTGCAAACCACTGGTTCATGTTGGTTTTCAAATAGACCTCCATTCTCCTCTTCCAATAGGAGAAATCTTCCCCACTGAATATCGGAGGACGAGTTGAGCTGTAGCCTTGACCTTGGGCCATCAAATCTGTCACACAATAAACAAAAGGAAAAAAGTGCCCCGACTGGGTCTTGGATTAGTAGTGTGGGAGGAAGTAAATAATAAAATCGACTCGAGTAGTGTTGCACCGATTTCAAGTAAATCCAAACGAAAAAAGACGTCTAAAGATTGATAATAATACTAAACTTAAACTATGTACGAAAAACTAAAAACCGAAAGAAAACCCCCATCCCTTATAGTGGTTGCACCGACTCAGAGCGAACTTGGCTCTGATACCACTTGTAGGACGGTTGCATGTGAGAGGGGGGGGGATTGAATCACGTGACTTTAAAAATGTTTCGCTTTCGAAATAGAGAGTGTGTGTGCACAACGAAAGTAAAAGCGAAAAACACAAAATCCGAACACAGGTTAATTTTACTTCGTTCGGAGTCTTCGGTGACTCCTACTCGAAGGCTCAGATTTCTTGGACCTTTTCAATGGGCAATCCCTAAAATCCCTCTACCAGTAAACACACGATAGAGTGATCAAGTACAAGATGTGAATAGGAAGTGTAATAACCATACACTTCCTACTTGATATAAATTAGATGCAAGAAAATAAACTTGTTACCAACACTTAAGTAGGATTTGGATTAGTTTGTATGTTAGTGTCAGTCATCCGACAGTGGTCGAACGTAGTCGTGTCAAAGTGGGGTCGCAGCTGGAAGACGAGGAAGTAGTAGGAGGATAAGCGCGTGAGTTTGAAAATTGTAGAAAAAGTGTTGTACATAACTCTTGGTTAAGACACCCTTATAAAGGGCATTTGAGGTGCCTCAGTTCCTAACTGAGGTGCCTCAGATCAGTTAAATCTAATCCTGATTTGAAGCCATCGCTCTCGCTGTTGGTGCTTTGGAAGGTGCATTAGACCCCAAGTGAGGTGCCTCAGTTGGGAATTGAGGTACCTCGGTTCTGAACAATCGGAACTGAGGCTCCTCGGATCTGAACTGAGGCACCTCAGATCCGAACTCACAGATTTGCCCTCATCCACCTGAGGGGCCTCCAGTCCAAACTGAGTCGCCTCAGTACTGTTCATCCGAGGGAACATTTATAGAATGACCCCTGCAAAACCAAGTTAGTCCAAAAACAAATGTACCCTATAAAACAAGGTTAGTAAACACATAGCATGAAATAAATGTATGTGTATTAAATATATCATATCTTCCCAAGGCTAGGATCCAGTTAGAGGCCTCAACTTAGTGATCCAAAATGGTATTAAGTTGGACTGCACCTAATGTCCCAACTGGGACTCGCCCTCACCAAAATTCGCTCCTCCAGTGACTTACCTCACTTACCTTGTGCTGCTATACTCAGCACCTTAACCTATCAGAACTTTTGCCAAATCTCCACCAACATGGACTTTTGACAGGACTCCACCGCCCTGGACTTCGGTCAGCAGTCAACCCCTCGAACCCAACTAGACTTTTGCCAAGACTCCACCACCTTGAACTTCCTGCTAGGACTCCACCATCCCAGACTTCTGCTAGGAGATAGTTCTTAAGCCTTTCAATCCTGCACACTCAGTAACAAAGTTAGATAACGAAAAACCAAACATTAACCTATTTGTCATTCATCAAAACCTAAGTTTGACTATCAATGCAAACTACACCAATAGATAAAACCACACAATAACTCACTTGACTTGGTTGATGGCATCAAAACCAACTCGGGGTACATACACACTTAAGACAAAACTGTTGATGCAGTCTGACCCTGATTGTTATTTTGGTGTTGACACCGATTTTAGTTTAGGTTAATGAGATGAGTCTGGTTTAAGTCCTGGTCGGGGACTGGGCATGACTCTCGGTGAGTGAAGCTGGGTTACGAAAACCCCGGTGAGTGAAGCCGGGTCCTGGTGAGTGAAGCCAGGTGATTGGAAAGCCTAGTGAGTGAAGCCGGGTCCCGGTGAGTGAAGCCGGGTGATGGAAACGCCGGTGAGTGAAGCTGGGTGATGGAAACCCCGGTGAGTGAAGCCGGGTCCTGGTGAGTGAAGCCAGGTGATTGAAACCCCGGTGAGTGAAGCAGGGTGACTGAAATCCTGGTGAGTGAAGCCAGGTCATAGCTACGGAGGCTAGGTTGAACGAAGTCCCAGTGAGTGAAGCTGGGCACGAAGTCTTGGTCCGGGGGACTGAGCATTGCATGTACTAGTCGGAGAGGACATGTGAGCTTGTTCTTTAGGACCAGAATGAGTCAGAGAAGGCTAGGGAGGCTGTTCTCTAGACTCAGGGCTGATTTGGTCGGAGCTGGATCGGTCTGGAGACTGATCAGGGAGTTGGCACGAACTCCCTGTTGTGGATCGGTCTGGTGATCGATCCAGAGAAGTCTGATCATTCTGGTGAACGATCAGAGGGAGAGCCAAATGCTTTTGTTCGGCTCCCGATCGTTCTGGTGAACGATCAGGGAGAGAACAGAATGTTTATATTGGGTTTCTGATCGTTCTAGTGAACGATTAGGGAGAGGTCAGTAGGTTTCGTGAGAAACTTGGGTCGGACGCTTGACCGATCAAAGTGTCACGACATTTCTCATCCCGACCGATCAGGAAGGCGCCTGATCGGTCAGGGAGTGACCTGCTCGGTCACCAGACCGATCAGGGCACAACCTGATCGGTCAGGTGACCGATCAGGGGGATTTGGCCTGCGAAAGCTGGGGAACCCAACAATGCTGTGGATCGGTCCGGTGACCGATCCACGATCTGTGATTGGTCCGGTGACCGATCACAAGAAGTCCATGATTTCTGTTTTCTCACTGTGGACCGATTAGGCTGAAGCCTGATCATTCAGGGCTTACCCTGATCGGTCTGGTGACCGATCAGGGTCATCTCTGATCGGTCTGTGGACCGATCAGTATCTGAACTTTATTTCAAATACGCTGTTAGACTTCTAATCGCGTACTGATTTTCTTCTGAACACTACTGTTATCTACTCTAATCTTCTGATAATCGATTCTCTGTTGGAGAGTCAACTGGGGACTTTTTGTTAGCAGGTTTGGACGTTTTCCTCTTCTCAGGTTTCAACGGACGACTGCGCTACTGGCAACGGCTGAGATGCTAACTGGAGCTCGACTGAGGAGAGTTCAGGGAGTCCAGGAGAGGTCAGGGTAGCTGGGCTATTTCAGATGAGCAGCTAGTGAGCTGCAGAGGAGCGTCTGTGACCTGGCGACTGGCGACGCAGGTTAAGAGCTGGCTGGCAAAGAAGAAAAAAAACTCTTCATCTCTTTGGCAATCACTCTGAATCTTGAAGCTCTTGCATACACTCTGATACTTTGAATCTTGAGAGACTTGAGCACTTGGAAGGATTCGTGGCAAGGCGATCAGCAAGCAAACAAGGAAGAGATGAGTGAAGGCTCTTACCAAGGTTGTGCTGGGTTGTTGTTTGTGCCTGTAAACGTTTCTCTTCGTCTGCTTGTGCTCTGTACGTCTTTGTGTATCTCTGTGCTTTATTCTTCATCATTTTATTGAGACTGTTGTGGAGAGGTTTCTCCACCAAGAAGGAGGTGTTATTTTATCCGGATTTCCCGGGGCTTGATCTGCCGACGATCAAGGGATCGCCCACCTCACGGGAACGCCAAGGAGTAGGGGCAAGTTATCCCCGAACCTTGTAAATTCTCCTTGTTAGCGATCTTGTATTGTTATTTCTGTTTGTGTTCTTGTCTTTGTTTTTCTTTGTTTTCACTGCTGCTAACCCTAAGTGTAGAAAAACTTGAGAAATCTCAAAAAGAGTTCAAAAGTCTGTGTCTGGCTACATTCACCCCCCCTCTTAGCCATCCAAGCACCAACAAAAACATGCTATGTCGACAGATTAAGTTGATCAATCGATTGATTAGAGATTTCATTGGAGAAGAAAAGGTAAAATTAGGTTTCGTCGACTGATAGGTCTGATCAATTGACAGATTAGTATATTCTGATGCGGTAGCCAACTTAGCCAAATCGGTCAAAAGGAAGCTTGGGATCTGTCGACTTATACAATGGTTCAGTCAAACAGATTAAGGTGATTTAGTGTTAGATTAGATCGTGAAGTTGGACATGAACCTAGGAAGATACATTGGGGTTTCATCTATGGATCATCAGGATCAGTCGATAGAATAGTAGAAATTATAGATTAGCGGCTGGGTTTCTCCTATAAAACAAGGCTCGAGAATTGAGTTCAGTACAACTTTTACTACTTGAAATCTGCTCTCTATTGCCAAGATCATCTTCAAGCAAGCCTCCACACCAAAACTAACTCTGATAACAAGCTGCAATTTCCACTATACACTTGTCAGTATATTTTACATTATACTTGCATTTACATTTTGTTGGTGCAAGATGCATCAATGATGTCCTCCTCGAGTGTTTCAATGTTTAACAATATGCTTAAGTTAGTGATATATAGAATAAGGAAGGGTTAGTCAAGAAAGGAGTACCAAAGTGAAGGAAAGTCCTAGTTAACCTAGGTAATAAGTCCTGGTTCAAAGAATTGGGCACTAAGTCCTGATCATGGATTGGGCACTAAGTCCTGGCCGTGGGCTGGGCACCGAAGTCCTGACATAGGATTGGGCAATAAGTCCTGGTCGTGGACTGGGCACGAAGTCCTGGTGAGTGAAGCTTGGCAAAAGTCCTAATGAGTGAAGTTAGACAATAAGTCCTGGTCGTGGACTTGGCACGAAGTCCTGGTGAGTGAAGCTGGGCAAAAGTCCTGATGAGTGAAGTTAGGCACGAAGTCCTAGTCGTAAGATTAGGCAAAAGTTCTGGTGAGTGAAGTTGGGCAAAAGTCCAACCGGATGGGCCGGGTGGCAACCGTCTCCTAAGAGGAGTAGGTGAAAGACGTGTTCCCCGGGGAGGGAACATAGGCGTCAGTTCGACCTAGGGTTTCGTAGGAAGTCCAAAGTCAGAACTAATTCATTAAGGTTAAGAATATATATATATATATATATGCATATTTGTCTTGTCTTTGATTGTATGGCAGGTACCTAAAGTTGGAGGCAAGACAGAAGAGCTAACAAGGAAGAAAATGCTGCCTGGAAGGTTGTCTAGGGCGTCTGTATCAATACAGGCGCCCCAGACCATCAGGGCGCCCTGGACTGGGCAGCCCCTCCCAAGCGCCTGTTAACACAGGCGCCTGAGGGCTCCCAGGCGCCTGTGTTGATACAGGCGCCTGGGAAGGGGATCTTATCCCTGCTGCGAGTTCGGCGCGAAGATGACGTTTGACCGAGACTTGTGAGGCACCCCCTTCAACACAGGAGCCCCAATGACAAGTATATAAAGGGGTTCGACCCCTCAACTTAGTACAACAATTCTGACATCATTCTACGCATTCCGAGCAAATGAAAAGTGCTAGAGATGAAGCCTTGCGACCAAGGAGGCTCCGGGAGGTAGTGCGCGACACTTCGGAGTTCCAGAATGGCCGGGATCATCGACTCTTGTTTGGTTTGATTTATTTTATCAACTTAATTTCATTATTATTTTGATTGTAAATCGTGCACTGTAAGACGAGTTTCTCCACCTCTGAAAAGTCCGGAAAGGAGACCAGTAGTGGACGAGTGTTTCCCGTGCTTAGGCCTTGGATGTACTGACCCTGGGGAGTTGGGAACCAAGTAAATCCCGTGTGCATTCTGAGTTGTCTTTCATTTTCATTCTTTTTTATTTTCCGCTCTGCTGCTAACTCTTTGATTAGAACAAACAATCGAAAGGAGAGTTTTCCACGCTTTCCGAAGATTTTTTTACGAGTCGATATTCACCCTCCCTCTATCGACGGCACCGGTCCCCATAAGTGGTATCAGAGCCTGGTCGCTCTTCACCGGACTAACAGCCGACGGAGCAAAGGCGCTAGGAGTTGAGGGGGAGCCCAGGGGTGAATCAGGTATTTTTCTTAATTATGGTCAATTTCAAATTTCATATTACATGTTTCAAGTGCAGGGAGAGAGGACACTATAAGTCAGTGTCCTACTTGTAAGATTCGTTCTTCACCACCAGCGGCAAAAGTGGTACCAACACCAGGAGTCTGGAGGGACAAGAGTCACATCAAATGCTTCAAATGTCAAAAGCACAGACACTACAAAAATCAATGTCTGTCGAAGGTACGAAAAATTTACAAATTCCTGCACAGTCATTTGATAATTTAGATAAGTTAGATAACTTTTCTGATAAATTAAATTTTGTGCATAGTCAAATTAAGATATTGAATAACCAATTACTAAATATAGACAACAATAATTTTAAAATAATCAGATATTAACCTTTTAATCTTTAATATCAATGAAATAATTTCTAGAATTAATTATAATAATTCTGATAATGTTGAAATTAATTCTGATAATGTTGAAATTAATTTTGATGGAATTGAAAATAATCCTGAAAATATTGAAGATATTTCTGAGGATAAGGATGGAATTGAAAATAATTATGAAAATGTTGAAGATATTTCTGAGGATAAGGATGATTTTTCTGAGGATATTTTTGAAGATAGTAAAGATAAAAATTCTCTTGATAATGATTTAATTATTAATTTCTTGGATAATCTTGATGTAACGCCCGCTTTTTTTTTTCCTAAAGCGGCGTTACGCTAACATACTTAAGGCATGTAACATCATACTGCAGCGGAATAACTTAAACTTTACATGCCCCTACTACCATTTCTAACATAGTGACATGGACACTAGACATATAGACTTCATACTTAAACATCATGTCATAACAAGCTTAACATCATATCCTGAGGTTCATTTCATATCATGCATAACATCATATCATAAGTTTCCATAAGTCACTAATCGAGCATATACTTAACAAAAGTAAAGTTCTTAGCATAACGGCAAACGTTTGATTTCATGGGCCAAGTCACTATCACACACATATAATCTTGCCCTCCTGCTGCTTCCTCATGGTCCCCTTGCATGATCTGCGGTATAAGGAAAAAGACTATAAGCACACAGGCTTAGTAAGACTTTTTCCTACTCACTAAAATCATTCGTCATTCATTCATAATCATATGGAACATAAGCATCATAAACATTTCTATCATAGCATAAAGCATAAACATAGGCATAAATCTAATTAAACATTCTTATCATGGCATAAAGTATAACATAGGCATAAACATAATTAAACATTCTAAGCATGGCATCATACATGGCATGAACATAAGCATAAGATGTAAATCAACCATAGGCATACTTTCTAGCATATCAAGCATAGACATCGTAAACATTCTAAGCATGGCATGATACACGGCATAGCATAACTTAATAAACTTTCCTAGCATGGCAGGAGACATGGCATAAATATAAACATAAGATATAAACCAACCTATATGGCATAAACATAGGCATACATTCTAGCATATCATAAGAGCATCTTCTTACCATAATCATAACATGGATCATTCATTCTCATACATATCTTTTAACATGGAGCATAAGCATAACACATCATTATCATAACATAATGCATAACATGTATGAATGCATGGGTGGAATGCATATACATAGGGATGCTTAACTTTTAAAATCATACTTTTAAAATGCTTAAACATAATCATCATAACATTTGGGGTCCCCGGCTTGTACCACATACATACATCATAGCGCGCATCCCTAGTAAGTCCGAGGTAGCGAGCCCCGACCTACTAGGGTAAGGACAGCATAGTCGGTAGTCCCCGAACCGAGGCGTTCTCAAGGAGCCCATCCCTGTTGCACAGCTCCGGTAGTGCCAGAACCGTGGACAGCTCCGGTAGTCCAGAACCGGGGCGTTCTTAAGGTGCCCATCCCTTGGACCCATACTTGGGTCCGGTACAAGCCCATTCATAAAGTAAAATACTTTGCATGCTTCATCATTCATAAGACATTCATAGCATACTTATCATGGCATCATTCTTATCATGAACATGATCATAACATATTTATCATGGCATCCTTCTTATCATGAACATAGACATAACATACTTGTCGTGACATCATTCTTATCATGAACATAAACGTAACATACTTATCATGACATCATTCTTATCATGAACATAAACATAAGATACTTATCATGGCATCATTCTTATCATAACATACAAACATAAAGTATGGTGCTTAAGGTTAGGGTTATGGGTAACTTAATTTCCATCATATGCTTGAACCTTTACGTATACTTTATAATGAGCATAAACCATCATTCTTTGGGTCCTAACTCCATCCCAAACCCTAGATACCTGCCTTGGCCGAAATCCATAAGGCCCATGGGGGTATGGAAAAATTCCCTTAAAATCCCCAATCAATCATAAGACACTAATCACATTTTTACCATAGAGCCACTGGAGCCCTTACTTGAAATAAATCATAACTTTTTCCTTATTATTCCTTCTTGGCCGAAACTTATAGAGTCTCTAGACCGTGTGGAAATTTACATAATCACCCTCCATCACCCTTATATCATGACAACATATCAAATGTATCCTTGAAGTTTAGAACTCACCCTAATCCTTGGGTCCTTGAGGTTGGCCGAAACATATAGGGTCTCTAGGGTGCCCCAAAAATTCTCAAAAATTGTATTTAATCTCTAACATCATCAGAGAACATTTAAACAACATTATCAAGGTTTTTAGCATAGTTATAGACACATAAATCATGGTGGCCGAAACCCTCAAGCTTAGGGTTCTTGGTTTTGTTTCTTTTATGTTGGCCGAAACCCTAGAGTGTCCTAGGGTACTCCAAAAATTCCCAAAAATTATACTTAACCTCTACACATCATAAGGGAACATTAAATAACATTATAAAGATTTTTAACATATTTATAGACATTTAAATCATGGTGGCCGAAACCCATAAACATAGGGACCTTGGTTTTTGTCCCTTTCATGTTGGCCGAAACCCTAGAGTGTCCTAGGGTACTCCAAAAATTCCCAAAAATTATACTTAACCTCTACACATCATAAGGGAACATTAAATAACATTATAAAGATTTTTAACATATTTATAGACATTTAAATCATGGTGGCCGAAACCCATAAACATAGGGACCTTGGTTTTTGTCCCTTTCATGTTGGCCGAAACCCTAGAGTGTCCTAGGGTACTCCAAAAATTCCCAAAAATTATACTTAACCTCTACACATCATAAGGGAACATTAAATAACATTATAAAGATTTTTAACATATTTATAGACATTCAAATCATGGTGGCCGAAACCCATAAACATAGGGACCTTGGTTTTGTTTCCTTTCAACATCAAATCCAAAAACTAACCCATATATCATGCTAAAAATCATGGAAATCATAGGGAACTATTATACCACAGGTGAGGGAGTCTTACCTTAGATTCTCTTGATTTTTTGAACCTTGAAAGAGGAGGAAATAGTAAGATCTTTGGACCCTTGCACACCCTTGTCCTTGTATCCTTGAAAAACTCTTAGACCTTGGAGATAAGACCCCTTGTGGAGCTTTTCCAAGGGAGAACCTTTCCTTGGGTGTTCGGCTAGGATGAGGGGAGAATGAGTTTCGAAAATGCAAGGAATGAGAAGAAGAAGTAACTCCCAAACCCCCCTATTTATCACCCATTAAAGAGGTAAATGAAAAGTCTCTCCATGGCCCTTCATCTTCTTCTACTCCTTAACCACCATCCACTTCATTTCCTCATAAGAATTCCTTGCTAGGTGAGTTGGTTAAAGCATTCATGGTTGTACAAGAGGTCCAAGGTTCAATCCTTGGCCCATGCACCTTTATTTTTATTTTATTTTTATTTTATTTAAATCCTTTTTCTTATTTTCGAAAATTCCCCTTTATTTCGAAAATTCTCCTAAAATCACCCATAATTATGCTAATATTCCTAAATAAAATCCTTTTATATTTATATTAATTTTTACCTAATTAAGACCTATTTTTGGGACCCATTTAAGGCCCATTAATACCTAATGTCTCCATTTACATAGGAAAATTAAGCTAAGACTTACCCATAATCATGCTAATATGTCTAATTAAATCCTACTTATATTTATACTAATCTCTACCTAAAATCCCCCTATAGTTATGGTACTAAAAAGCCCATATAAGACCCATTAGTGCTGAGTTTTCTCAATTTAAATGAGAAAACATGGGTTTTCTAGGCCAAAGTTGGTATTAATACCTCTAGGTCCTTCGGAAAATTATTTAAATATGCTCAATATTTTCATAAAATATTAAGAGAATTTTCCGGGTCGTTACAATCCCCCATACCTCGTGAAAGTTCGTCCTCGAACTTAGAATAACTCCGGGTACTTGCGCCTCATTTCGTCCTCGCGTTCCCAGGTAGCTTCCTCGAACCGCTGGCTTTGCCATAAGATCTTGACTAGAGGTACCTCCTTATTCCTCAGCTTCTTGACCTCCCTATCCAAAATCTGGATGGGTCTGCTCTCATAACTTAGGTCCTCTTGTACTTGTACTGTCTGCGGCTCGATCACTTGGTCCATATTCGAGATACACTTTTTAAGCAGGGATACGTGGAATACGTTATGGATGGCCGACATCTCTGGAGGCAGCTCTAATTCATATGCCACTTTACCGACTCTCTTCAGAATCAGGTACGGCCCCACATAGCGCGGACTTAGTTTCCCTTTCTTCCCAAATCTGGTCACCCCCTTCATAGGGCCACTTTGAGAAACACCAAATCTCCAACATTAATATTCCAGTGGTCTACGCCGGACATCGGCATAACTCTTCTGCCGGCTCTGAGCAGTTTCTATCCGTTGTCGAATATTCTGTATAGCTCGGGTGGTGCCGTCAATAACATCCGTTGTGAGCCCCATCTCTTTCTTTTCACCACCCTCGTACTATAATATCGGAGACCTACATCTCCTCCCATACAAGGCTTCATAAGGTGCCATTCCGATTGTAGCTTGGTAGCTATTATTGTAAGCGAATTCCGCCAAGCATAGATATCGACACCAACTTCCCTTGAAATCCAGGGCACAAGCTCTCAACATATCTTCTAGCACTTGATTTACCCGCTCAGTTTGCCCGTCAGTCTGCGGGTGAAAGGCGGTGCTAAATCGTAATTTAGTGCCGAGAGACTTCTGAACGCATTCCCAAAAACGTGAGATAAAGCGACCATCCCTATCAGAGGTGATAGTCTTGGGAACTCCATGGAGTCTAATTATTTCCCTAGCGGATAATTGAGCTAGTTGCTCAATCGAATAAGTCATCTTGACTGCTAGGAAGTGAGCAGACTTTATCAGCCTGTCCACAATTACCCAAACCCCATCATACCCGTTTGTAGTCTTGGGAAGTCCTGAAATAAAATCCATCGATATATCTTCCCATTTCCATTCCGGAATCGAAAGTGGCTGCAGAACTCCTCCGGGTCGCTGGTGTTCTGCTTTCACTCGTTTGTAGGTCAGGCAAGTACTAACATGCTGAGCCACGTCTCTCTTCATACCGGACCACCAGAATTTCTCCTTCAGGTCTTGATACATTTTCGTGGATCCCGGATGCATCGAATAAGGGTTAATTCTTTAATCCAAGGAACTCATAATATTGCCAATTTGACATACGTGATTATGTGTATTTTACTCACGGCCATTTATACTTATATCCTTGATGATATAAGTGACATACATGATTGTCATAATTGAGCTAGTGCCATTAATAGCCCTATGATGTAATTATAGGCATATATCATAATTATATACTTATTATAATTATGATAATAGTTGGGTTCCGAAATCTTAGTTCACAACCTAAGCTATGAATTACATTAGTTAATAGTTATTATATGATAAGTGAGATTATATTTATTATATTACTATAAAATAACTTAAGGTAATCTTATATATTATATATAAGATAATAGTGAAATATACGTTGATAATATTAATATTTATAATTAGTTATGGAAATATAGTGGACACATGATCTATAATAAGTGTTAATGTAAGTAGAACACTACCCTATGCGTATCGTTTTAGGTTATACCGTATGACTTATACCATTAATTATATTAGTATTAGTATAATGGAACTAATACTATACGCTAACATAGGTGAGAGAGTTATAATCCTATGTATGTAGGCTATCATATAATTCCCTACATGTGACTATATTATAGATTATACATAATATCATAAATTATAGTTTTTTTTTTCTACCCCTATATTATTCTAAATATTTAATTCTTAAAAGCAAATAAAGTATCATTCATCGTTACATATCGTAACGTACTTTTCATCATAAGCATCATTCATACTTGCATATTCTAGAACCATAAAACATTCTAAAAGTGCTTACTACCATAAGATATGTAAAGAGGTACTTACGTGGAAGCGGCAGGATGAGGGCTTGATGTGTGTGTAGTGAGATGGTTACTGCTCTGATACCAACCTGTAACGCCCGCTTTTTTTTTTTTCCTAAAGCGGCGTTACGCTAACATACTTAAGGCATGTAACATCATACTGCAGCGGAATAACTTAAACTTTACATGCCCCTACTACCATTTCTAACATAGTGACATGGACACTAGACATATAGACTTCATACTTAAACATCATGTCATAACAAGCTTAACATCATATCCTGAGGTTCATTTCATATCATGCATAACATCATATCATAAGTTTCCATAAGTCACTAATCGAGCATATACTTAACAAAAGTAAAGTTCTTAGCATAACGGCAAACGTTTGATTTCATGGGCCAAGTCACTATCACACACATATAATCTTGCCCTCCTGCTGCTTCCTCATGGTCCCCTTGCATGATCTGCGGTATAAGGAAAAAGACTATAAGCACACAGGCTTAGTAAGACTTTTCCTACTCACTAAAATCATTCGTCATTCATTCATAATCATATGGAACATAAGCATCATAAACATTTCTATCATAGCATAAAGCATAAACATAGGCATAAATCTAATTAAACATTCTTATCATGGCATAAAGTATAACATAGGCATAAACATAATTAAACATTCTAAGCATGACATCATACATGGCATGAACATAAGCATAAGATGTAAATCAACCATAGGCATACTTTCTAGCATATCAAGCATAGACATCGTAAACATTCTAAGCATGGCATGATACACGGCATAGCATAACTTAATAAACTTTCCTAGCATGGCAGGAGACATGGCATAAATATAAACATAAGATATAAACCAACCTATATGGCATAAACATAGGCATACATTCTAGCATATCATAAGAGCATCTTCATACCATAATCATAACATGGATCATTCATTCTCATACATATCTTTTAACATGGAGCATAAGCATAACACATCATTATCATAACATAATGCATAACATGTATGAATGCATGGGTGGAATGCATATACATAGGGATGTTTAACTTTTAAAATCATACTTTTAAAATGCTTAAACATAATCATCATAACATTTGGGGTCCCCGGCTTGTACCACATACATACATCATAGCGCGCATCCCTAGTAAGTCCGAGGTAGCGAGCCCCGACCTACTAGGGTAAGGACAGCATAGTCGGTAGTCCCCGAACCGAGGCATTCTCAAGGAGCCCATCCCTGTTGCACAGCTCCGGTAGTGCCAGAACCATGGACAGCTCCGGTAGTCCAGAACCGGGCCGTTCTTAAGGTGCCCATCCCTTGGACCCATACTTGGGTCCGGTACAAGCCCATTCATAAAGTAAAATACTTTGCATGCTTCATCATTCATAAGACATTCATAGCATACTTATCGTGACATCATTCTTATCATGAACATGATCATAACATATTTATCATGGCATCCTTCTTATCATGAACATAGACATAACATACTTGTCGTGACATCATTCTTATCATGAACATAAACGTAACATACTTATCATGGCATCATTCTTATCATGAACATAAACATAAGATACTTATCATGGCATCATTCTTATCATAACATACAAACATAAAGTATGGTGCTTAAGGTTAGGGTTATGGGTAACTTAATTTCCATCATATGCTTGAACCTTTACGTATACTTTATAATGAGCATAAACCATCATTCTTTGGGTCCTAACTCCATCCCAAACCCTAGATACCTGCCTTGTCCGAAATCCATAAGGCCCATGGGGGTATGGAAAAATTCCCTTAAAATCCCCAATCAATCATAAGACACTAATCACATTTTTACCATAGAGCCACTGGAGCCCTTACTTGAAATAAATCATAACTTTTTCCTTATTATTCCTTCTTGGCCGAAACTTATAGAGTCTCTAGACCGTGTGGAAATTTACATAATCACCCTCCATCACCCTTATATCATGACAACATATCAAATGTATCCTTGAAGTTTAGAACTCACCCTAATCCTTGGGTCCTTGAGGTTGGCCAAAACATATAGGGTCTCTAGGGTGCCCCAAAAATTCTCAAAAATTGTATTTAATCTCTAACATCATCAGAGAACATTTAAAAAACATTATCAAGGTTTTTAGCATAGTTATTGACACATAAATCATGGTGGCCGAAACCCTCAAGCTTAGGGTTCTTGGTTTTGTTTCTTTTATGTTGGCCGAAACCCTAGAGTGTCCTAGGGTACTCCAAAAATTCCCAAAAATTATACTTAACCTCTACACATCATAAGGGAACATTAAATAACATTATAAAGATTTTTAACATATTTATAGACATTTAAATCATGGTGGCCGAAACCCATAAACATAGGGACCTTGGTTTTTGTCCCTTTCATGTTGGCCGAAACCCTAGAGTGTCCTAGGGTACTCCAAAAATTCCCAAAAATTATACTTAACCTATACACATCATAATAGAACATTAAATAACATTATAAAGATTTTTAACATATTTATAGGCATTTAAATTATGGTGGACGAAACCCATAAACATAGGGACCTTGGTTTTTGTCCCTTTCATGTTGGCCGAAACCCTAGAGTGTCCTAGGTACTCCAAAAATTCCCAAAAATTATACTTAACCTCTACAAATCATAATGGAACATTAAATAACATTATAAAGATTTTTAACATATTTATAGACATTCAAATCATGGTGGCCGAAACCCATAAACATAGGGACCTTGGTTTTGTTTCCTTTCAACATCAAATCCAAAAACTAACCCATATATCATGCTAAAAATCATGGAAATCATAGGGAACTATTATAACACAGGTGAGGGAGTCTTACCTTAGATTCTCTTGATTTTTTGAACCTTGAAAGAGGAGGAAATAGTAAGATCTTTGGACCCTTGCACACCCTTGTCCTTGTATCCTTGAAAAACTCTTGGACCTTGGAGATAAGACCCCTTGTGGAGCTTTTCCAAGGGAGAACCTTTCCTTGGGTGTTCGGCTAGGATGAGGGGAGAATGAGTTTCGAAAATGCAAGGAATGAGAAGAAGAAGTAACTCCCAAACCCCCCTATTTATCACCCATTAAAGAGGTAAATGAAAAGTCTCTCCATGGCCCTTCATCTTCTTCTACTCCTTAACCACCATCCACTTCATTTCCTCATAAGAATTCCTTGCTAGGTGAGTTGCTTAAAGCATTCATGGTTGTACAAGAGGTCCAAGGTTCAATCCTTGGCCCATGCACCTTTATTTTTATTTTATTTAAATCCTTTTTCTTATTTTCGAAAATTCCCCTTTATTTCGAAAATTCTCCTAAAATCACCCATAATTATGCTAATATTCCTAAATAAAATCCTTTTATATTTATATTAATTTTTACCTAATTAAGACCTATTTTTGGGACCCATTTAAGGCCCATTAATACCTAATGTCTCCATTTACATAGGAAAATTAAGTAAGACTTACCCATAATCATGCTAATATGTCTAATTAAATCCTACTTATATTTATACTAATCTCTACCTAAAATCCCCCTATAGTTATGGTACTAAAAAGCCCATATAAGACCCATTAGTGCTGAGTTTTCTCAATTTAAATGAGAAAACATGGGTTTTCTAGGCCAAAGTTGGTATTAATACCTCTAGGTCCTTCGGAAAATTATTTAAATATGCTCAATATTTTCATAAAATATTAAGAGAATTTTCGGGTCGTTACACTTGAAGATAATTATAAAACATTAATTAGTAGCCCTGAAAACAACTCCACTTACTATGAAGATATAGAAAGATATAATTTTGATGATAAGGATGAGAAGGAAGATGAATTTTGTAGAATCAAGGCTACAGTTAATAAAATGTACAAAAATTCAAACAAAGCAGAAGTGATAGAAAAACTTGAAAAATTAAAAAAAGAAGAAATAGTAGATAAATCAGACATTTTTTGAAATAATGAATATGATGCAATTAAACCCACAACTATTAATTAACCCAGAAATTTTGAAACTTAAATCAAATTAAATCTTAACAATCTTAATTAAGTCTTAATTTATCCTTAATTATTTTAACCTTAATTAAATCCTTAATTATTTTAAATTTAATTGAAATCTAATTAATCCTTAATTAATCCAATTAATTCTTAATTAATTTTTATCTCAAATTAAATCTTAAATAACTTAAACTCTAATTAAATAAAATCTTACCCAAACTGCAACAATAAATTTAATAAAATTAAATATGTCAAAGTGGGTGGGCATATTCGCGGGTTCACACTATATGTATCAAATCAAGAATTTGATGCACTATTAGAAACTTAATTAAAAATGCCTTGACTTGATTGAATCATGCATAAATGCCATGATCATGCATTTGCTATTTTTTTATATATGTCATGACATTCATGTTTAAATTTCTGCATGATTTAGAACGGTTAGATAAGAAAATGACTAGTTGAAACTTGAACAACATAGTATTAGGTGGAGGTGAGATGATAGTACGTTACGGAATCCCTTCTAATAAGGTCAAGTAGGGTAAGACGTACCTTACTTGGTCTGTTTAGTTTGGTGGAACTAGCCGAAGCTACCGATCCAAAACCTAAGCTAGTTAGACCAAAATTTTTCAAGAAGTAATTTGAAAATGAACGTTCGATAAAAGGCTTTGTCAAGGAAAGGGTTGTTGCTCCATTAAGGCTACGGCCAAAGAAGGCCTCTGTGCCTAGCTAAGACCTGGAAGCTAATTATCGAAACTCAAATTCAATTTACTATTTGATAAATTTGAATCTAACACAAGTTTCAATTAAATCTTAGATTTAACGATAATTCAAAGAAAATTATTCAAGCATCTCACGATACACCCATAAGGCAACCATGCTTGCTTGTATTGAGACATCTAGAATGGGTGAGATGCTAAGGACTAATAAATTGATAAATACTTTTCAAAATTGTTTTAAAAAATCCTTAGGATATTTTTTAAAAATCTATTTTCAAAATAATGTTTTAACATAATAATATTTTTATGGATTTCATGCTTGTCTGATTGCTTATATATGATAGATTTTCAAAATTATATCCTTTTGAAAAATTGTTTGACCTACACAATTAGACATAAGCTTCTTAGGTCAACACTAAAGTCCCGTAAGGCACTTAGATAGAGTCAAACGGTGTCGGATACAGGGAGAGTGTTTCTATTCTTTTAAAAGTGTTTTTTTTATTTTTCGAAAACTGTGCTTTAAAAATTACTATCACTTATGTTTTTCGAAAACTATGCTTTAAAAATTACCATCATTACAAAATGTGTTTTTCAAATACTCATTTTTATCTTTCGAAATGTTAATATTTCAAAATGCATTTTCAAAATTATGCTTATTTCCCTTCTGATTTTGATAAATCCTAAAAACACAGAGGAAGTCTACTTCATGATCTACAAGGACTCCTAGGATGTGTCAAATTTAGGGGGTGTCTAAATCAAAAGAAATTATTTTTGACAATAAGTTTTGAAATTATTAGATAATTCCTTTGATCTGAATCAAACCCTAAAGAATCAGAGGAAGATTACTTGTAGTCAACAAGCTTCCAAGGACTGTGTCAAGTTTAGGGGGAGGTCAAATTAAAAGAATTAATGAACATTTCAAAATGTTTTCATACACTGTATTGTCAAAATTCTTTTGAAAACATAAGTACTTTCTCCTTCAAATTACTATCATTTTAAATCATTTTTTTAAAATCACATTATGAAAATATTATGCTATCACTTTCAAAAACTTATTTTCTGGAGTCGATTTGAAAATATATTTACTTGAGTTTGAAGAATTTCCAGGACACTTAGGGAAATATCCTTGTAGTTAACAAGGTTTCCTAGGATTGTGTCAGACTGGAAAAGAAACTAAGTCAGGTAAAATATTATATTTTCAAAATAATATTAAAAGAGTTTTTTAAAAAGAAAAAAATATTTTTCAAAGTACTAATATTTTTCAAAGTACTAATATTATCCAAGTACAAATATTTTTCAAAGTACAAATATTTTTTCAAAGTACTAATATTTTTTCAAATTACTAATATTCTCCAAAGTACTAATATTTCAAAGTACTAATATTTTTCAAAAGTGCACAATATTTTTTTTCATGGTACAAATTTTTTTGTGCAAAACATTCTTCAAAGTACTAAGTGCAAATTTCTTTCAAAATACTAATTTTTCTAAATGCACTATATTTCTCTAAGTGAAAATTTTTTAAGTGCATACTTTTTTTATGAGTGTAATTTTTTCCCAATTGAAAATTTTTCTAAGGCGATATCTTTTCTAAGTGGAAAAATTTTCTAAGTTCAAAATATTTTCTGAAAGTACAATTTGTTTTGGTGCAATTTAAGTACTTAGTTTTTCTTAACTAATACTTAGTTTTTTTTAAACAAAAAGGGAAGGCTTTCGAAAATCATTTTTATTAAAAATGATATGCTTTTAAAAAATTTACTAAGTACTTTCGAAAGGAAAAGAATTTTTTTTAAAAATTTTCATTGTTGGTGCAAGTGTGTTTTTGTCAGTTTTTTGATTATGACAAAGGGGGAGAGTAAGCCTAAGTTAGAAATTTTTTCTCCCAAAGGATAGAGAGCTGAAGTTAGAAATTTTTTTCCAAAAGGATCAAAATGTAAATCAAAATTTTTTTTTCAAAACTTAGCTCTTTAATCCAATCTAACTTAAGATATTGTCAAACATCAAAAAGGGGAAGATTGTTGGTGCAAGATTCATCAGTGATGTCCTCCTCGAGTGTTTCAATGTTTAACAATATGCTTAAGTTAGTGATACATTGAACAAGGAAGGGTTAGTCAAGAAAGGAGTACCACAGTGAAGGAAAGTCCTAGTTAACCTAGGTAATAAGTCCTGGTTCGAAGAATTGGGCACTAAGTCCTGATCATGGATTAGGCACTAAGTCCTGGCTACGGGCTGGACACCGAAGTCCTAACATAGGGTTGGGCAATAAGTCCGGGTTGTGGATTGGGCACGAAGTCCTGATGAGTGAAGCTGGGCAAAAGTCCTGATTAGTGAAGTTAGGCAATAAGTCCTGGTTGTGGACTTGACATGAACTCCTGGTGAGTGAAGCTGGGCAAAAGTCCTGATGAGTGAAGTTAGGCACGAAGTCCTGGTCGTAAGATTTGGCAAAAGTCCTGGTGAGTGAAGCTGGGCAAAAGTCCAACCGGATGGGCCAGGTGGCAACCGTCTCCTGAGAGGAGTAGGTGAAAGACGTGTTCCCTGGGGAGGGAACATAGGCGTCGGTTCGACCTAGGATTTCGCAGGAAATCCAAAGTCAGAACTTCATTAAGGTTAAGAATATATATATATATGCATATTTGTCTTGTCTTTGATTGTATGGCAGGTACCTAAAGTTGGAGGCAAGACAAAAGAGCTAACAAGGAAGAAAAAGCTGCTTGGAAGGTTGTCTAGGGCGCCTGTATCAATACAGGCGCCCCAGACCATCAGGGCGCCCTGGACTGGGCAACCCCTCCCAAGCACCTGTTAACACAGGCGCCTGAGGGCTCCCAGGCGCCTGTGTTGATACAGGCGGCGGGGAAGGGGATCTTATCCCTGCTGCGAGTTCGGCGTGAAGATGACGTTTGACCGAGACTTGTTAGGCGCCCCCTTCAACATAGGTGTCCCAATGACTAGTATATAAAGGGGTTCGACCCTCAATTCAGTACAATAATTCCGACATCATTCTACGCATTCTGAGCAAAGGAAAAGTGCTAGAGACGAAGCCCTGCGACCAAGGAGGCTCCAGGAGGAAGTGCACGACACTTTGGAGTTCCAGATCGGTCGGGATCGTCGACTCTTGTTTGGTTTGATTTATTTTATGCACTTAATTTCATTATTATTTTGATGTAAATCGTGCACTATAAGATGAGTTTCTCCGCCTCCGGAAAGTCCAGAAAGGAGACCATTAGTGGACGGGCGTTTCCCGTGCTTAGTCCTTGGATATACTGACCCTGGGGGTTTGGAACCAAGTAAATCCTGTGTGCATTCTGAGTTGTCTTTCATTTTCGTTCCTTTTTATTTTCCACTATGCTACTAACTCTTTGATTAGAACGAACAATCGAAAGACGAGTTTTCCACGCTTTCCGAAGATTTTTTTACGAGTCGATATTCACCCTCCCTCTATCGACGACACCGGTCTCCACACATTCAAGGGGGGATAATTATGTTGTCACTATCCTCCTCATATTTGTACGAGTTTACTTTTCTCTGAAAGGTTTTGGAGAAAAGAGATATAGTGATTGCCCATTAGAAGCGATCAAGGACCGTGGGTCTTGAGTAGTTGTCGTTGGATTACAAACCAAGTAAAACTGATCCCGTTTTGTCTCCCTTTATTTATTCTGCTATTTACTTTGTTTTGATTTTATTCAAAGAAATGAAACATCTTAAATGATCAAGATTCACTCCTCCCCTCTCTCAGTAGGGATCTATAGGCATAAATATTTAAAAATCGCAGCGGAAATAATATATCCCATGAGCGATCTATGTGAAAGAAAACTCATACAAAGTTGATCTACAAATTCCTATCTTATAGGTATACTTTTGGCGTGTGCCCTTCGCTTATCCCGCTTGTCCGAGGTATGTCAGATCTCTTGTACGTTCAAGTGTCAGTGCCTCTATACGTATCTACACAAACATGATCTCTCAAGCTTCAGACAAAAATCACCTTTGTGGTGCTTGTTGGATTGAGAAAACCGATAGAGGGGGGGGGGTGAATATCGGAAATCATTTTTCGGAAAACTTAGAGCAAGTACGTAGCGGAAATTAAATATCACAACATAGAGACACAGTCGATTTTACTTGGTTCAGAGCCTGTGTCGACTCCTACTCCAAGGCCCACGGTCGTTGACCGTTTACTTTGGGCAATTCTATATACGGCGCAAATAGTTTACAAAATTTGATTACAAAATAAGTGCAGTAAATAATAACAAAAAAAAACACGCTCTTCTTTACCGACGTCCAGAGTAGATCGACTTTTTCGGAGCAGTGGGACGTCGTCGGCTCGAGTTGGAAGGTTTCCGGAGCAAGGCGCGAGAGCAGAAGAGCTTTGAGACGTTGAGTGAATTGATGCTTGAAGCCTGGGGTCGAGGGCCCTTTATATAGGGCCTGGGGGCGCCCGGGACGTCGGGGGCGCCCCCCACGTGGCGTTTGATCCGGTTGGATCTCGGTCACCGTCTGATCCCTTCCTTCTCGGGATAGATGTTGACCGGGGCGCCCGGAGCGCTCGGGGCGCCCGGGTTGACAGGGTCAAACACTTATCCTTTAGGCTTCGCTGGGGCTGCTTCGATGCTTTGTTATTGGGGGCGCCCGGGAGCACGGGGGCGCCCGCAGGATGCACTGTCGAAGCTTGCTTCTGATTTGTGTGTTTTGTGTTCACCTTGGGGGCGCCCGGGACACTCCGGGCGGCCTAGTCAGCTATTGCCTCACTCCTTTGAGGCTCTCTGAGCTGCAGACTCTCATTCCTTCGATCCTGCATCCAGGGTTAGTCCAAAAACACAACAAGACATTAAAAGGTTGGTTTATACAGCCTTAGCTGTCTTGGTCGAACCGACGCCTACTGTTCCCTCGACGGGGAACGCATCCTCACCTACTCCTCTCGGGAGAATTTACCTGATGCCAACCGTTCCTCTGGTTGGACTTTTGCCTGACGGTCCTTTGTCAGGTCTTGGATGCCGAGCTGCCCTTTGCCCGGTGCCTAGCATTCCTTCGCTAGTGCTTCAGTCCCAGGCTGTCCTTCGCCTGGCGCCTAGCAGTCCTTCGCTAGGGCTTTTGACTCTGGCATTCCTTCGCCAGTGCCTAGCAGTCCTTCGCTAGGGCTTTTTACCCTGGCATTCCTTCGCCAGTGCCTAGCAGTCCTTCGCTAGGACTTTTCTTGCACACTAGAGTAACTTGTTAGAAAACAAGTAAGACTTATCTTTTGACCTCTGTTGCCATTATCAAAACACAGGTTTGACTTGGGTGCATTCTGCACCAACAATCTCTCCCTTTTTGATTTATGGCAACCCTAGTTCAAAAAGTTAAGTTTAAGCAAGCATGAAAAGGTTAAATTTTGTTCCCTCCCCCTGGAAGGAATCTCCCCCTAGATTTTTCAAAAATTCGTGGGGTTAAAAAAACTTTACTTGTGCGTTGAAAACTTAAGTTTTAGGTACTTAGCAATCTTTTAATAACTTAAGTTAAAAGTACATAGGAGAGTTTTTGAAGCATGATTTTAGAGTACTTAAAAAGTTTGAAGCCTTAAGTTTTAAGGTACTCAAAAGTTTTGAAAGTGTTAGCTTAAGTACTTAGTAGGATTTAAAAAGCTTAAGTACTTAGTAAGATTTGAAAAGCTTAAGTACTTAGTAAGATTTGAAACACTTTAGTACATTTGGAAAACTTAAGTACTTAATAAATAAAGTACATTTGGAAAACTTAAGTACTTAATAAATTTGAAAAACCTAAGTACTTAGTAACATTGTACTTATACAGTTTTGAAAAATATAAGCTTAAAGTACTTATAGAAATTTTTTTTTGACAAGCTTAAGTAAGACAATTTTGAAAGGCTTGAGGACTTAGCAAAATTTTGAAAGCTTAAGTAAAAAATTTTGAAAGCTTTAAGAACTTAAGTACTTTAGTCAATTTTGAAAAGCTTAAGTACTTTTGAAAATTTTTGAATAAAGGATAAGAAAATTTTCGAACTTTTTGAATAAAGGATAGAGTTAAAAATAATTAATTTTACTCTCTCCTTTCCTATCTCTCCCCCTTTGCCATATATCAAAACAGATAAATACAGCAGAAATAAGATTGCATAAAGAAAATAAGTAAGATTTTGCTGTACTGAACCAATTCATAATAGGATTTAAACCAAATCAGTCAATTTTCTCTGTAGGGACCTGTCTAACCCAATTAGCTATTTACTAACTGTTATAAATGTTGGGACCGGGTGCATGTCGACAAGGATACGAGTTCGTAAAATTTAAAATTTTTACGTGCAGCGGAAGAGTTTGCATAAAATAATTTCCTAAATTATTTTAACTTCGTATCTAGCATGCAATCTTATGGTGTGTTGACATAATCATAAAATAAAACATTGCGGAATAGTAAACAAATTTACTAAGTACCTCTCGTAACTCGAAGTAAGGGACGAGATCCAACCGTAGCGTCCCTTGGAAGCTCCGCCTCTATTCGCGTCCACGCCGAGTTCTCTTCGGGATGACTTCACAAAGTCATGAGTTTTGTGCCGACGAGAACTACTAGATTCTCGGAAGGCGCAACTAGAAGGACAAGAGAAAAATTAGGAAAACTAACCAACGAAGTAACAGAATCGAATTCCGAGAAGAGAGGAGTCGCTATCCGCTTCTTCTTCTTCGTGTTCGGGTTCTCCTTCTCCTTGAAAGCTCACGCCAACTCCCTTGGATGATGGTTGTGTGCGCCGGCCCTAATCCACAAGGATGGGGCGCCGGCCCTAATGTGAAGGAGAAGAAGATGAGGAGAGAAGAGAATAAAAGAGAGAGAGGGAGAGCTCTAATTAATCTCTTGATTAATTGATTGATCTAAAGGGCTAGCCTTTGGTTCCTTTATATAGTAGCAACTCTTTGCTAAGTCTCTCTCTAAACGGAATTAGTTATAAGAAATTTATCCTATAAATTTTCTTAACTAATTATTCCGTTTAAACAAAGTCTTTATTATAAACTAATTTATAATAAAAACTAATTCTTCTTCTCTTTAAATTATGGAATAAATTTTATAAGAAATTTATAAACTTTCTTATTATGGATAAATCAATTCATAATTGATTTTATAAAATTAAAATAAACCAATTCATGGATTATTTTAATCTTCCATAAAAAAATAAATTTCTATAAATTTTATTTATATAAATTTCTTTATACAAATTTATTTATCCATAATTTATAAAATAAATCGCGCTAGATTTATTTTATTAATTAAACCAAAATAAACTTGGTTTATTCTCCTTTATTGGCCGGCCACCCAAAGAGGGTTAACACCCTCTTTGGCCGGCCCAAACCGACCCGAACCGTCGCGAATTAAACTCATTTAATTCGCCCAAAAAGCCTTCAAAAGACTTAGCCATTTTTAGCTTCCATTGCGCCTCTGACCAACTCAGATTCGACTTATTTCTCTTGATCGGAAAATCTAATTTTCAACTTGTTTTAAATCCTCGGATTACTCGTATTGCGTGTGACTAAATAGGCTTTCGATTATGTTGGCCGTCTATAATTAACCCATTAATTATAGAACGATCATGGTGGCACCTAGTAGTACATCATGATCCCCAATTAATCGAAAGATCAACGGTTTGACCCCAGAAGAAATTATTCTGAAACCCTTCAGCAGCTCTAATGAATCGTGCCTCATTCCCTTCACCACCTTATACCCACTTGGTTCAGGACACGGTCTATGGTGTCAGTCCCCACTAGGCTGACTACGTCACACCTAGCCCAAGTAGTGTCTTCCTCGTCCTTTGGATTTCTAATTACTCTCATGTATTTAAGAGACTCGCACTCTTAACATGATATGCTCTGGCC